>VDFB02000015.1:586890600-587305238 GCA_007258455.2 Sequoia sempervirens | reverse complement strand
GAGATGTACTTCACACATGTGATCATGTCCTTTATCCCACATTGCTTGTACATTGACATCTCTTGGTGTATCCTATATATACTCACCTCTTGCTCTCATATGAGCAATCTCTTGTACATAATCTTATTGTATTGCATCATTTGATTAGAATATAGTTATCATATTGGCTTCTAAGTTTTTTGTGCTTTCCTTTAGACTTTCTTGATCTTGGGTGTCTATCTTCATAGCCAAATTTTATGCCTATCCTTCAATTTGAGATACTTATTTCTCTTATTCATGAGCTTCATGTTGCATCTACTCTTTCTATAACTCGTGATAGTGAGGTACATGAGCATGATGATGTGTTACCTTTGAGTACCTTTTCTCCTTGTTCTTTGGTTCTTGCTAATGATACATTAGCTATCCCTTTCATGGTAAATCTAAGGATCTACCTCCATGTGATGATAATATGCATACTGAACATATCCTTTATACATCTCATTCTCGATTTCCTTGTTTGGTTATCAATTCACCTACTTGTGCCTCTCATGTTTCATCTTGGCTTGAGGATCCAAATGATATTAATACACATGTTCCAACTTGGCATAAGGTTGATGGCCCTTCTCTATCTTGTAGCTCATGGTCTATTGATGATATGTTTAGCAATGCATGAAGTGATAATTCTTTATCTTCCCAAGATGAAGTTGGTGGCTCTTGGTCTCATGATGATTCAATTCCTCATAGCTATTCTAATGACCCTTCCCTAGTGCATCCCATGTATTGTTCCATGCATCATAATGATATACAACATATTGATGGGAACCCTCCTTTGGACCTTTTCATGCTTTCCTATGAAGTACCCTTGAGTGATTGTGGAGTACATTCTTATGTCTTCTATTGAACAAACACATGATTTAGATGTACCTAAAGATGAAGAACAACATCACGATTTGTTACAATTTTTTCTTGGTATATGCAAGGATAACATGCCATTAATCACTAATTCAGTTTTTCATATCCCCCACCCCTACTATACAGGACATGACACATACACATGACTAACATGTTAATCATGATATTTCACCTTAGGTGAACCACTGAGATTAACCATCTAGAAATATATGTTGATGCTTGTACACAAAGATTTTAACCATAGGAGCAAAAATCATTCTCAAGAATAAATTTACAAATCAAAAGATAAGTTTTTTCCAAAACAAATGCAATTTAATCAAGAAAAAAATGAGTTAGGGTTAGGATTAGGATTTGTGGGAAAAAGAAATTGAAAAATCAAAGTCAGCAAAACATCAATCAAACTTGCAAATTATTATGATCTTGATAATTTATTGGCAATTTTTTCATAATTAGCTGGCTAAACATATCAAAAGATTGTTTTGGTCGCTTTGTTAAGAATAAACACAAATTATGCCTTCTAAAAATCGGCTTGTGATCTGATTCATGATTAATCACAATTTTTTCCTACTTTATGCCTCTATGATTTAAACCACAAGATGATACTATTAATATGAGATCTATATTATGGGATGATGAACTTCAACATATATGTGTTGATTGGTTACTTCTCCTCATTAAAAGTCAGGTATTTATCATTCACTTTCAGATTTATGTGCTAACATATGTAAATGTGAGTGTGCTTTATTAGATCCTCTTTTATATCAATGTATTTCTAGCACGTCCCCTTTTCCCATGAGCTAACATCACTGTCACATTCAAAAGATCAGAACAATGAGGATGCACCTAGTGTTTTTCATGTCGATAATCATGCACAACCCAAACCAAAGACATTTACACAATTCACTACATTAGATAAGCCTACACATATGGTATTAGACCAACTTTTGAAACACAACCTTATTGCCTTAGCTCATGTTAAAATAATGGAGAGCTCTAAGCTTGCACCACAAAAGGCTAAATACTCTTGTGCTTATTATCATACACAAACATTCTATAGATAGATGCATTGTATTTAAACATAAACTTCAAGAATGAATAGACAAAAAGAAGATGAACCTTGAGAATACTCATGGACCCACAACTCCCTCACTTGATAAGGTCAAACATTTGAAAGCAAGCGATGTGTGCCAAGAGATTGGTCATGTTCACCGTAACACACCCTATGTTGAGGTTACACATGAAATAAAAGAGAAACCACCTTGATAAGCACACAATTATACTGAGGGGTGGGGGGAGGTGAATGAGTATAATACAATCTTTTTCCTTTTTCAAATATTAACAACCATAACAATCAGAACCATTCAAGATCTAACAATTATGCAATACAAAAACACAAGTTTTACGTGGAAACCCTTTCAAGAGAAAACCACAGCAGAATATTGATTATATATAAAATCTTCTTACAATCTTTGTAGGCACCAACACTCACTATGATGCACCAACTTAGCAAGAGACACCAATCTCTTATGTTTGTAGGTACCAACCTATAGGAGACACCAAACCCCTATTATATGATTTGTAGGCACCAACCCACTAGAAACACCAATCCCCACAACTAAGCACAAACTCAGCAAGAGACACCAATCTCTTTCAAAAGGAGGCACCAACCTCTTTTGCTTTCTCAAACCTATTCACCATTCCTTAATAAATCTGCTCATAAAAACTTCATTAATCTGCTCATAAAAACTTTATACAAATAATCATAAATCATCCATAAATCTGATCATAAACTCTTCATAAAATCTGTCCATAATTGCTTCACAAATCTGCATATATTCTTCTTATAGATCTGCAATATTCTTCATATAAGTCTGCTTCAACTTTCTGCAATACTCTTCATATCTCCTTTATAAATCTGCTCTTATTCCTCTTCAAGGTCTGCTCTAAAATCTGAATAATATTCTTTTGTATTGCTTACATTTTTACCCACCACTTTATTCTTTTTATGTCTCATATCATGTCTCTTCATGAAAGGAGGCACTTCTCCAAAGAGGTCAGCCTCTTTCATAAATAATTAACTTTATTTTTAATTGCACAAGAAGGGCTATCCTCTCAAAGGAGTTGGCCAAAATAATAATAATTTTGTTTCGATATTTTATTCTTCCAAGGGGTCGGCCAGCCTATAATAAATCCATTTTGGTCTGCCCATTTTTGGTGCTGCCTTTTGTAAAATAATTGTTGCTTCCTTAATAAACGAATCTGCCTCTTTTATCATTAGTCGCTCCCTTTATTAAGTTAATTATGATCATTGTCTTCTCATAATCTTGAATGTTGCCTTCATATAATCTCAAACATTGTATTTGTTGCTCCTAATAAGATATGGGCAATTTAAACCAAAAGCTTAATTGTCTTTGACATCAATGATAAACTATCTTGGCATAACATGACATCAATGATAAACTATTTTGTCATCAATGATAAACTATTTTGTCCATGCCCCTTTGAAATCAATGACAATATTTCCAACACACTAGATAAAACGTCTAAGCCATTTATTTTAGATCATACCTCACACTTGACATCTCTACATCCCACTCGTGTTTATGCAAGTGCTCTTCATAATGACATGAATAGACCCATTGGGAGCATTGGTTTTAACAGTGGCACATCTTCTAAGTTGTAATGTGCCCTTTCTCTAATTCATTCCAACATTCTTGGAAACTCTAACTTTCTTGAAGAACACCTACTTTCTCATAAGGAAATTCTAACAACGGTAGTGAGTTCCTAGAGCTTAGATGTACACAACGGTACTTTCCATGTGCGAATCCTACTTTCTTTTCGAGTTGGTTTGTTTCTCAAGAATGAACATACATTCATCTTTTCCATTTCCCAAGGACGGAAACCCTTTGGAAATTCTAAGCTTTGAGGATGAAAACCCTCCTAGTTTTCCATGTAATCTCATCTAAGGATTGTCAGTGGACTTATTCAAACATTGTTTGAATGCTTCAATTTGGGGTGTAAGTTTTCAATGTTTGTTTCAATTATTTGCTTCTAGATTTGATATGAATTACAGAATGGTTTTATATTATTACAAATGCATACTCTCAATTGTTCTTGAAGGAGCTAATCCCAATATTTCAAGCCATACATTTTGTTCCTTTCTATGGAGCTTTTAATGACATTGAATGTTGAGGAAGAGGATTTGAGTGTTGGTGCCTAGCTATTTTCATTTTAGTTGTACCAATACCTGTCATTGCTGCTGTATTGTTTTGACTTCTCCTTTATTTCAGGCCGCACATGCCTCTACTAGGCCATACCAGCAAAAGATTGGGTCACAACTTTCAAGGGGCAGTTTGGGGCCAATATGGGGGCTGCGTAACTTGTCTAGCCCAGCCACCACTATGGGAACTGTAATTTCTAAATATAAGTGTTGTTGTAAATCCTTTGTTTGTCCTTGGATTGTACACCAGTTGGATCATACCTTCTAAGTATGATTGAGTATTCTTCATTTTGGCCTCCGATGACCTTTGGCTTTTGATGACCTTTGGCTATTAATCTTCATCATTTTCAAGCAATTCTAGTTAGTAAGCAAAGGTACAAATTTATTTCTTGTGATTTTCTAGTTACCTGCAAAGTGTTTGACAAAATGCTCATTTTTGGAATAATGGAAAATGTGTCTAAGTTTGGTTCAAATATGTTTGTAAATGAATATCAATAATTATTTTAATAATCCAAAAGGTATTTCGTCAGATTATTTCTTTTCTGAGTACTTTCATTGTAAGAGATCCTTGGATTGTAGTACCATTGAATCCCATTTTAATTTTCTATTTTAATCGGCCTTGCAAAGCATGAATCAGAAATAGGTGAGTTAATCCGCCATTTTGGCGTTGATGCAACTTTGAATGCACTCACTATCAACCAATTTGGCTAGAGCGATTCTATGATTGTTTTAAATTGTAAGTTGATCAACTTGCCAACAACACTTTTCAATTAACTTTCCTTTGTCCTTGTTCTTACTCCATATGCTCTCACCTTGCCCACTTCAGGAACTGGGTGATTAGAAAGAGTAGAATTGAGTTGATTGCAAAAAAAATATTGGGATTTGAGCTAACGCCTTGCTTATTATAGACACACATGCTAGGGAATAACTTCAATGCTTCCATATCTTTACCTATCCTTCTTATTGCTTGCCACATTTTTGTACTTTTACATTCATTTCTTAAATTTATGTTTCCATGTACCTGGTCACATGTGATGATGCAAAGACACATTTAGTGGTAGATGTTGACATGTGTGACTTTGAACATGTGTTGTGATATTCATTTCACTATTTGTATTTTGTATCATTTATACTTTGGCCTTTTTCTTACGACATGTATGTTGTCATCCTCGTTGCTTGTTCATATATTTACCTTGTGTGTCCTTACACTTTGACCTCTTGTTTATGCCATGTTTGTTGTGCATCCCCTATTATTATTTCACCTTCTATATTCAAATTTATGATTTTGTTTCCCCACTTTGGGGCATCTTCTTATCTTATTTTCGTGTTTAGCATCTATACTTCCTCATATGTCATGTTTTTGTTTTTCACACTTGCTTATATTTGTTTGTTTGCTTTTGCTTAATTTTTATCATTGCTCATGTTCCAATGTTCCCACTTTGGGTGTTAATTGTTTTTGTTTACACATGTTTTCACGACTTATGCTACACACCTATGATATCTTCTATATGCCATAACTATTATGAGATTTATGCTTATCTTTATTGTAATGTCCCCATTTACGACGTCCTCTTTCAGTTTGGGTTGATTCTGATACACTTACTATTTTTAGTAAGTGCTATTTTTAGCAGTGTTAGATTTTATGATCAGATGTAAAAGCAGAAATTTAATTCAAAATCAGACACAATAACACAGCATATACCCTGGGAAAACCCTCCACTTGAGGGAGAAAAACCCAGCAACAATATATCACTTATATATTGAATATCAACAATTGTCTTCTTTACAAAGAGGCCGATATGGAGACCAAGTAAGAGCACCACAATCTGATGCTAGCACAGAAATAATATAATGCTACTTGCTGATGAAAAACTCAGCCTTCTTCAATTATATTGATCTGCACTTGATGATCTTCTTACAACACCAACTCGCACTTATGGATATTGAATGACTAGTAAATGAATGAATGAATACAATGATCGAATGGCATCTCCATTATATACTATTCGATGACGAGGATTCAAGGGTTGCATCTCTTCAAATGCACAAGGTCGGCCACCAATGAGGAGATATGATTCTTCAACAAAATCGCCGATTGTGTAGGAGGTCGGCCTCAAGCATTGTACCTCTTCAAAGGGTGGCGAAGTAACATAAGTCGGCCTCAATGATAATAAATAAATATTAAATGTTATTTAAAAAAAGACGTGTCTCTTTATCAAAATCGCCTTATCAAATTAAATAGCCGATAGGCTATGATTTAATTTGATCTTCATGGGCAAATTTGGGCTGGAAGTAGAAGCCCGACGCTGCTCCTCTAACATCAACAAGCAGGGGGTTTGGTACTGTGCTTCAGTCCTTGGTGAGCCCTTTCGAGCACCTCAGTTTCTCTCCAACTCGAGTTTTAGGGCACTACTTACTATTTTTTAAGACTTTCTAAAAATAGTAAGTCATCTAAGGTAGGTTGGACCCGGTCAAGGTTATCTCTCAATAACATTTTTCAATGGAGGCATCAATTTTTATGGTTGAGACATTTTACTATTTAACCTCTCCTTCGAAATTGGATTTTAATAAAGTAACTTTATATTTATTAGTTGAGGGTCATGAGGGGACAAATTTGTACCTTGATGCCTAGTGCAATGACTCTAAGTCGTTTTAAAGAGCATCAAAAGTAATTTAGAATGCTCAATAAGGAGTGGACACCTAAGGAGAGAATGGAGTTAAATTTTTGAATAAAGCTAATGTTGAAATGAGATTTAAATTAAATCAAAAGACAAATTATCTAAAGGCATGGATTTCACTTGAGGATTAGGGTTTTTCTCCCTTGGTCGCCCTAAATTGAAAGAAAACTTTAAAAAGCTTCATTGGCAAGTTCATGTCTTCTATGGATGTTTGACGACTTAGAGAGGTGTTGCTGGTTTGATACCAGAGGACTAAGAAAACGGATTTGAGGACGAAAACCCTCGTTGTCTAAGACTAGTTTCGACAGTGAGAGACCTGCTCAAGCTGGTGATTGGTGATTTCAATCAGGAATCACATCTGGGCAAAAAGAGATGAAGATATTTCAGTACCTTTAAGTGGATTTCAATTGGTTTTGGTGCGGTTTGCTCGGTTTCTTGGTTAGGTGTGATTTTATGAAGTTTTGGGTGAGTTTTTAAATCAATTTCTGGGCATTACTTTGCTGGTCTTGAACCTACATTTGTGCTCATAGCTCCAAGATAAACAGAGATTACAAAATGGGTATTGCATCATTCTAAGAGTTTCTTCAAGGCGATTCCAAAGAGCTATTATTTGTATTTTTTGAAGCTATATCCGAATTTCTTGGTCAAGTTGACCTCTTGAGGGTGGCACCGTTATCAAGGAAATACCAGGTTGCTGGTTGCCTTAACATGGAGGAGTTTGAGGCTCTTCTAGCAGCCGTTGGAGGTCAGTTTGGGGTGAATTTATGCTGGGGTTTAAAAACCCTTTCTTAGAGAAGGTAAAAAATGATTTGAAGAAGTCAACTTCCAGCTGTTTGGGCCTTTTTTTCCAGGTCTGAAGCTATTTTCTGTGTATGAACATTTTATTTTGTGACTGTAATATTTCTGCTATAAAATCATATTAGTGGTACTTTATGAAAGTGTTCATTTCAAGCATATTTCTCTTCTTTTTAATGCTCCTAATTGTATACTACATGAAATATTAAAAGCATATGCAAAAACCTATAAAACTCTTGCAAAATCATCACATAAACTCGCAGTCAGCAAGCAGCAAACTCGGGAAAAAAACAGGAAAAAAAATATTTGGGGTTGTTTATTACAGTGGTATCAAAGCTCTAACCATCCTACCAGCCAGTGGGTGATAAAAATCTATGCGCTTGAGTTATAGGGAAAGAAGGTACTTAGAAAGAAGTAGGAGAAGAGAAGAGGGGTATTGGGAGCATTGACCATCTTCAGAAGAAGGGCAGCGAAAAGAATCATCATCCAATGGGTCTTCTAATACTGGAAACATGGGAGATGGGGGTGGTGAAGGTGATAGGAATGAAAGGAATGAGAGGAATGAGGCACCTCTCGACAGATTAATGCTTCTTCTTGATGCTTTGGTTAAGGGTCAAGGTAGGGCAGCACAACAGGCACAAGAGACTAATGACAGGTTAGCAGATTTAATACAGAGAATGGACCAAATGGGTCACGGAAACAGGGTAGGACAGCAAGGAGTGGGTAATCAGAGAGCCTTGGCAAGGCCTCTTATGCCAAACTTTCCACCGAGAGTTGAAATACCTGTTAATTCTGAGCTTACTTTGTTAGAACAGCAAGACCAGTTTAGACAGGATTGACTCGATGCAGGGTCAAGCTTTCAGATGGACATATCCCTCAGAGATTACATTGATTTGAGAATGCGACATTTGAACACAAGGGGGAACAGGGACCAGCAAAATGAGCTACGAAGGAAAGTGGGGAAACTTACACTTATTTTGATGGGTCTGGAAAGATGTCAGCAAGAGCGTGGGTATAGAAACTCAATACCTACTTCATTTTAAACCCCATGCCAGAGTTAGAGTCCATTCAGTATGCATCTATACACCTAGATGGAGTTGCTCATGAGTGGTGGTATAATGGTATGTTAACTTTGGGGCATGCACAAATCACTTTGTACAGGGTGTTCACTAAAAAATTAATTGAAAGATTTGATAAGAAAGATCCTGAGCTGCACTTTAAGGAGTTAGCCCAACTCAAACAATGGGGTTTTGTGGACTCATACATTACAGATTTCCAAAAGCTTCTGATATTTTTGAGAGGAGGCTTATAGTGTTGTTCATTGATGGACTTTCTGACCCATTAAGGGGTTGGATCAAAGCTTTCAACCCTCCTAGCCTTCAGGAAGCCATCAAAAAGGCTAAAGACATGGAGACATCCGCCTTCAAGAACAAATTTCAGTCCGAGGACTCGCTGTCCAAGAAGGAAAAAAACAAGAAAATTGACACCAAGGAATAGGAGCAGTCTAAGAAAAATTACACAAGGATAGACAGTGAAACCTTGAATGAGCTCAGAAAAAAAGGATTGTGCTTTACATGCAAGGAACCTTACACCAAGGATCACAAGTACTCAACCAAGGCTAAGATACAGTTAATAGAGTACCAATCTGATGAAGAAGGTGAATCAAAAAAATCAGACCAGCACGCTGATTCCGTAGAAAGTGAAGGTAAAAAGACATCAGAAGAAAGTGGTAAGGTGTGGGACCGTGATGGGACACTTGCCCAACTCCATAGTTTTCATGAGAATCAGTCACTGCATACTAGAGGTGTGATACAAGGGCAGTGTATGTTGGCATTGATTGATACAAGAGCTACCCATAACTTCATCGATGACGGCTTAGTGGCATGAAGAGGGCTTCAAACACAGGAGGTTGGTGGTTTTAGAGTTATGGTAGCTGATGGATTTACTATCCAATGTTCCTCAGTTGGGTGTTCAGTTGGGAAGTCACGAAATTAAGGACTTTTATGTGGTGAACATAGGAGACACGGATGTAGTTATGGACATTTAGTGGCTACGCTCCTTGGGGGAGTTTACTCTGAACTTTTAGACGCTAGAGTTGAAATTTCAATCCGAGGGTAAGAGTGTGGTTTTGAGAGGGTTGTCACATGGTGGGCCACATGTGGAGTCTAGCAAAAGAAAGGGAAAAGACATGGCAGCAGCCTTTAATGCATCTTTAGAGCTGTCTAGAGTACCTGTGAACACAAGTATCAGGTTTGGTAACACTAGAAATAATAACACACCTTTGGGAGTTTGTATTGTTGGAGGCACTATGGATGAGGCCCTCAAAACAGCAAGCAATGACCACTGCAGTGATGTTGACAAAGGCGGTTTGAGTTTTGATTCTCAGAATCAGTTGATGGACGGAGATATTTGTGTTGATGTGTATGGCGATGAATTGGTAAATGATTTATTTGGAGAAACAACATCACAGGAGGAGCACAAAGAACAAACCACTCCGCCTTCTAAAACATGGAATCTTGGTGAGATGGTACCTCAGTTTGACAGAGAACTTGATTGGGATGAATTTACTTTTGATTATGGAGTTGTTCTGATTTCCGCTCCGCATTTATGCATGGTTGATGGTATTGATGATGATGTCGGTTTTGATCTTGTTCTTGAAAACAAATCAAATTTTACTTTGCATATAGTTGAACATGAGCAAGAACCTAGCAGCTTTGCTGATTCAGATTCAGAATCAACTCTTGAAGGTGGTCAATAGTTGCTCTTCGACAATCCCTTGTTTGAAATAGGAGCTGATAGGGCACATGACAATCCACTTTTTGAGTTGGATGATGAGACTACTCCTAGTTGCAGCACTGCATTGGATGAAAATAGCAAGGTTTGGGACCCAGGTGCAGATTCTAGTTGTGAAATGTTGTCTCAAGAATAGACTAGTGGGACTACTTCCAGCCTTGGTGCCCCGACACACTTTCCGATTAGCTTACAAAAGATTTTGTTTTGGGATCCGCAATTGAGTTGGATGGTCCCTCCAGTTCAGCAATTGAGTTGTACCCTGTTGAGCTTGGGTGTCAATGATGAATTGGTACTAGGGGATGATTCTTCAGCTTATTCCTTTCTTACCTCTCCTACATATCCAGTGGAATCATGGATTTATTACTGCTGCCCACACTCTCTTGAGTTGGTTATGTAGACATTTCTCGATGAGCAAGTTGATTTCAAATTGGGGCAGCTGGTTGTGAGAACCTTTCCGGATATAGTGTCCCCATTATCTGCTTCCATTTTGGTAACTGATGCCTACTACAGTTACTTCATGGCAAGGGCATACATTGTTCCGGTTGACGGTTTATTGATTGCTACGGTTTGGGATAGGAGAGTACAGTCTGAGCACATTGGGTTGATAGTGATGTTCAATGTGACGCAGCTTCAGCATGATGGTTCCTTTCCGAGATTCACTTGGAACCCAGGATTCACACTAAGTTTTAGAGCAGCTACCGTTTGGGATGAGAGATCCAGTGTGGATTTTCTTGAACTTACTCTTGTGGCACCTCAGTTTGGTTCTCTTGAGGGACATATTTTTGAGGAGTGGATTGAGTTTTTGTGGTATTTTATCACTCTTCTTACAGATGTCTTTGAGGAGACCTCATGTGTTGGTACCTCGTAGGATAGGGATTTGAGCAGATGGAGCTACAGACCTCCTAGAATTATTTGGGACCCTGGGATCATTTCTAGTTTCACTATGATTTTGATTGTGGATTGCAAGGCTTTTACTAGTATTGCTTGAGGACAAGCAATCTTTGGGAAGGGAAAATTGTAATGTCCCCATTTACTACGTCCTCTTTTAGTTTGGGTTGATTCCGATACACTTGCTATTTTTAGTAAGTGCTATTTTTAGCAGGGGGTTTGGTACTGTGCTTCAGTCCTCAGTGAGCCCTTTCGAGCACCTCAGTTTCTCTCTAGCTCGAATTTTAGGGTGCTACTTACTATTTTTTAGGACTTTCTAAAAATAGTAAGTGTTACACCCCGATTGTATAGCTACTAGGCTATTAGTATTGGATAAGGATTATGTGTTTGTAAAGACAGTTTTATGAATGAATAAAGATATGATGCACCTTGTTATCAATATGAGTTTTTATACATTAATGATTGTCTCATTCTTATGTTGTTCAATTGATGTTAATCATGGTGAAAACGTGCATTATGAGGTTAATGTATGATGTTATATCTTGCGAAATTTATATATACTGCTATTATTGTGAGCATTTGATCACCGTGAGTTTAAAACTGTGAATGCAGGTATGAGAACCAGTCCTCCAGGCAGAGGGGAAATATCACTTGGGAGAGGGGCATTAGCCGTTTAACCGGTAATGTTAATCAGTTGAGCATACACACACATCATGAAGGGTATAGAGGAACCAAGTCAGATAAGTTAGTCTTGATAAGTCATCCATAGGCTTTAGGAGTTTGATTTACTTCTTTGTGCTTTGTGAAGTAATGATTGTTTAATGTCAGACTTACTATACTGTGACTCCTTCTATGAATGATGTGATTGATATATGTTAAAAGTTGAGTGAGTACGTATACACATGTATACATTGTATACACGTATCTATATGTATAGACATATCGATACATACGTACGTTAAGCAGATAGATATGCTCATATGCATGTGTCGACATGTATATACGCATACATATGTATACACAAGAGTATATATGGTTATACGCATGTATATACGTACACACCCCGCCTAAATATCTATGGTGAAAATAATATTTTAATATTATTGTCTAGGAAATTTACATATATATGTATGTATAAATGTATATATCAATAATGTGATTATATTTTATGATATATACATAAATACATAAATAAATGTGTAAATATTTATATATTTATATATTTTATAAAGTATAGAATATATGTATTAATGTTAAATTAATATATGCATATATATAAATATATATATATACATTACGATGGTAATGTCGGAAAAATATATATATTTATATATATAAATATATTAATACTTAATAAAATACATATATTATAAAATATATAAATATACATTATTAAATATTTAAAGTGAAAACATTTATCAACTCCAAAGTGGAAATATTTGTAAATACTTAAATGAATAAATAGAACTCCAAAATAATAAAGTTAAAAGATTCAAATCTTTTAACATATGCAAGTTTATTTGAGAGGAATATTTAAAAGGATAGCCACTAGTCTTGAAAAACATATAGAACTTCATAAAAGTATCGAACCTTTTTGTGAGACAAATATTTGATGAAAACATTTGAAAAATAAACAAAACTCAGCTAAGAGTTTTCACGTGGAAATGAAGAAAGCTTCAACGCAGCAAAAATGGAGGAGGAAACTTTCAAATCTGGATAATAGGGAATGCCAAACAAAGTTTTTGTGCTGTAACAAGCTGAGACTTGACAAAAATCGCAGCAAAGTGAGTCATTTATTTTTATATGCCTGGCAAAAACGTGTTTCCTGTAGGTGGTGATTTCTAAGATTAGAGTTGAAATTTTCTGCAATTGTTGGCTCCATGGAGGTCGATTCACTCCTTTTGAGGTGACATAGGGTTTAGTTACTTGCCAAGTGACGTTTGACTAAGTATATGCGCCTTGTTGTCATTCTACATGCCCAAAATGGAGGAAATAGTTGCAATTACGGGCCTATAAATACTTGCCCAGCCATCCATTGAAAAATATCCTTGTGCAATTTGTCTTTGGCGAATTTGAGAGCTATCTTGTTCAATTTCTAAAGCTGCTATGTTGTTTGCTATTGCTGCATTTCATCATATTGCTGAGTGTGAGAACTAGAAGCCTTTATCAGTTGCAGATAATTGACTGTGCTAAAATACCTTTTAGAATAGTGAAATAACAACTTCTATTAGAGAAGTGTTATTTAGGAAGAGTGATTTGAAAGAGTTGTCTACATTGAAAGAGAGATAATTTGCAAAACAGCCATCTTCAATTTGGGAATTCTGGAAGTTGCTGACAGAACAGTGTTGGGCAAGAAGCTTATTATAACAGGCATGTTATCTATTTAGTAATTTTTGCTTGAATGTTGTTCTCTTTTATTCTTGAGTTTGTTGTTTGCAATTAGTATGATATATGCAAATAGTTCATAGCAAATCAATATTGTTTTGATGAGCTTTCATAAAGAATAAATGCATGAGGAATTTCATTGTATTTGAAGGTCAATTGAATGAGGGAAACCATTTGCATTTAAGGGTAAATGCTTAAAAAATTTAATACATTTTTAATGATAGATTAAAAGAAGGATTTATGGATAAGAGGGTTTGAAGAAGGGAATCAATTGTTTAAAAAGCTTAAGGGTAGCTTTACTTAATATGCATTATGCTATGAAGGATTTTTATGTGCATTTGTTTGAGTTTGAAATATTGTATGATCTCCATATATGGAGAATACATAGAGTAATTAATATCTATTAGGAATGAAATGATGTCAAACCAAGTACGATCCTTAGCTTATGTTATTAGGTTAACTCTGACAAGCTTCACTCCTAGGTGTTGACGTGGTTTTTGAGACCACACCAACACAGAACAAAGTTTCCCAACGGATACCTTATCCTCTCTTGAACAAAGTATTCAGCATGCTAAGATTGCGAGTGAGTTCATGCTTTCAACTCCAAGGTTCCTTAAATGCGAATAGACTCAGTTGGCTGATGTGTATTGCTGTGTACTTACGAGGGGACTTACATAATTGTTCAGACTTCTTGCAGTTAACAATCCGTGTATGATTTGAAAGGGGATTCTTGCGTGTATGATTTGGCAATATAGTTCGTTTTCCTAAAGCTAATCAGAAATGTGCAGAAAGTAAAGAGTATAGGGCCTAAGAAACTTATATTCTATTCTAAATGCAGGATATGTGGAGCTCAATTTTGGCAGACTTCAACCGAATTTTACCTAGCCTCGCATCGGACAGCCTCGGTAAAATTGGTGCAATCTTCAAAGGGATAGCAAAGGATGTTCAAATTATGATTTAGCATACAAACACCATCACAACGACGCATATAAGCATACAAACCACAATCGAAGTTAAACTCAAGATAATGTCCAGTCGACCACGCAAGGCGAACTTATCATCAACAAGCTGCTAGTGGTATGGAATGAAAAGAAGCTACCTCAATAAAACACCACACATCAAAGTAAACTACTGAAATGAAAATTACGCTACTTGGATTCAAAAGGAAGGAGAGACCTTGCTAGCTATTCATGACAAGACGAATTCCACCATCAATGAAAAGATCTATTATCATGAAAAGTGTTACACAACAATCTCCACAAAAGTTTTCAAAGGGAAAACTTTCTTTCTTCTCCACTATGCAAAATGTCTACAATGCTCTACTCTCTAGTCTCTAGCTCTAGCTCTAATGCTAATGTCCAATCTCTAATGTCTACTGAGTTACAAATGAGGGGGACTCCCCCTTTACATAGCTAGCCAAGTCCAAAAGACGGCTAGGGTTACAATCAATAGAGTGGCTAGAATCGCGCCACCTCAGCCCTAACCCTAAAAACTGCCAGAATAGGGAGTGGTACATTAAATGAATCAAAGATTCCCACTCACTCCCAAAAATAGTAAAAGCAATAAATGCCCACAATCAGTCTTCTAGAAGATCCTCGTCCAGCAGTGCGTTCCCATTCGCCTTCTCTCTTAGCTGCAAACTCAACAAATCTGCCAAGTACAGCCTCAACCTCCTGAACTGAAATGGGTGGAACACAATCTAGCTGAAACTCTAACACCGTGACTGAATGCTCATGCCTTGTACAAGATTTTCTCCAAGCAACCAAGGAATCCTGCGTGCTCTGAATCAAACTGGAGAAAGTAGAAGTGTTCTCGAAATCATCCTGTACAAAGGTCTTAACCTCTAAAAAGAAAGGCACCAGCCTACCCCTCAAATTATCAACATTAACTTCATCTGGATTCAGCCGCCTAGCAAATATGGCCTCAAAGGTATTCTGAACTCCCTCGATGATATTGGCCATAGCCTTATGTACCCTGGTTGAATCTGCCTGTGCAGCGTCGAAGAAACCACGCCCCGTGATCGCTGAAGAATACCATCTCGAGAAATCATATCTGTCATTCTCCTGAATGACACCTCCATCAATCAGCAATCGCAACGGAACATGCCTCAATGCCTCAAGACGCTGAATTACTTAACTCTGATAGACAGAAGCATCGCCCCAAGCATGATCAACTACCTCCATCTGTGCCAAAATATTAGAGGCCTGCTGGAAAGCAAAAGCAAGGTCCTCCATAAACTTCTTTGTCTCAGCACGAACTCCTGTGACCCACTTGTCTGCTTCCTGTGCCATTTTTCCTAATTCCATCAAGCCACTGATGGACTCTCTAGGTATCTCCGCTGGAGGCTCTATCACTGGGATCTCCTGCCCTCGAGAACAAGACAACTGTTGTACATATCCAATCAAGGCCTTGTGTTCTCTTTTCAATATTTTATACTTTCCTTCCTTCTTGAATAACCTATATTTGAGGGCGAGGTAGGAGTTGTCACACTCCTCTACAATCTGCGCACCAGTGGGGCGTCCCAAATCCAAAGTCGTGACCACATAATTCTCAGGCACTGCTTCATTTCGGTCACAATCAACCCGTGGCACAGCTACATGAAGAGTACGGGAACCATCCTCTTCAGTGGATATCTTTGAAAATTTTCTTGCTTTCTTCTTCTGTGGAGATGCACTGATCCTGTTCAAGAATTCTTCCATCTCAACTGCTGGATCAAGCTCCTCGCTGGGGCTTCTTCTCATTCTATCCTTGAGCCAATCAGGCACATCATACTGTCTATCAAAGGGTTGTTGTTCCTGTGCCTCTACTTCTCGAACTTGCTCAACTTCTATATCATTCTGGCGAGGCTCATCGTCCTCAAGTGGCTGAGTGTCTCCTGAAACAATATCATCATCATCATTCATAGCCGCCTCTAACTCCTGCTGAAACTGAGGGTCAGTAATAGTCCCCTCATCATCCTACTGATCAGCCCCAATAGGTGCGTTGACACTCTGGCCAACCGACTCTCTCCGTGGAGGCTGAATATTATCCTGTACCACTTGCACCTGATTCAATGCATTCCTCTGATCAGCAAACAAAGAAACCTCCTGTATACTTGGAGAACGTGTCTCCAATGGTGATGCAACTGTGACTCGTGAAGGTTCCGGCTGAATGGGCTCCTGTCGAACTAGCTCTTTATTTTTAGACTCTGGACCTCGTGTAATCTGCTTCTTCCTGCCGGTGGTGGGCAGCTTGTGATCTCCCATCAAATTGTAAGTCAAAGCAATTGACCTACTCTTCAATCTGCTCACACGCCTATCAACCCATGCTCTAGTGAATGTCAGGACCGGAATAGAAAGTGTATCTAAATCAGCAATCTCAGGTTCTGACCAATCTGGAGGTGGAAGTGGAGTATCTCTAACAGCTGCATAATCCGGATGAACAACATCCATATCCTCGTTCACCTGGTCTGGAACCGGCACAACTTCACATTCCCTAATCAAAGTAATCGGCAACCGAGAGAACATCCTTTTCCTTACTTCAATCCCATCAGCTGCATCAGCCCAATAATCCTCAATGGTGGCCTTATGTTTAAACTCCTCTGACAGTACCCATTTGATGTTATGATGTGGGTCGTAGTGCTGTCGGCTGGTGTGGTATGAAAAGTGATAAAATTGAAGTTCACTTTCAGCCTCTCTAGCTGCCTGTATTGAAGGACACACTTCATCCGAGTTGCCCATGACAATTGGGAATTCAATTCCTCCCTTTTTTTTCTTCTTTTGAATTTTATCAAAGGCAAGCAATTGCCTAGATATCTCTAGCATTAAAACTCTATCCGTTGGGTACTTAGGCAGCCTATATGGGTACGATGAAAAACCTTGCAGCCTAATGTAAGAAAATTTTGGAAACTGTATGAACCAGCACCCATACCTTTCAATCAGCTCTTGGGCTTCCCTCGAGATCCTGTGATGTAACCGCTCCTGAAGCAGTCTCGTGATATGCATGGTGAAAGCATCGTTGACACGCTTGTAGTGAGTTGTGCTCGCCAAATGCAACTGTGGACAGGCATCATATATTTTAAATTGGTGGGAGCCACAACCGACAGGTTCTTTGTAAGAGATCCCTCTGTACTTCGTCATACGTGCCAACATATAAATGATGTAAGAGCTCATGTAAAATGTCTTCGTCCTTCTCAAGCTCAGGAGCTGCTCATGCAAATTATCACTGATCATCTCGGCCCAATTGACATAATCCTTCCCTTCCAGCATGAGGTTGATGTAATAAAACATCCAAGGCTCAAAAATGAAGGACTGTGCACAACCACCAACCCTGCTCAGCATCATAATGAGATCACAATATTCTTGCTTCAAGTCCTCCGCTATGATCTACTTCGGCAACTTTGTACGAGAAGGCTTGGGAGTGCTCATCCAGTGAGTGTTAATTGTCTCCGTGCATCTCTCGAATGCAGAAGCGTACATTCGCTCTGCTCGCTCTCTGGATTTGTAAACCATGTTTCTGTGCACCGGGATCCCGAAAGCTTCACCAATGGCCGCTGGAGTAAGATTGGCTAGAACTTGGCCATCTAGTGACATGATTGACCGATGATCTTTCTCATAATAATTGGCGCACTCCATTATCAGTTCCAAGCATTGAATGGCTGGCGGGAAACCAGCAGCTGCATATAACCCACTTCGAACAATATTGTGTGAAGTGGTCGAAGGTCGATGACTTCCAATTCCCAACATCCTGTTCTTGAAGGTCTCCAGGTTGACGGAGCCCAAGTTGGTGTCTGTCAGTTTGCCCAACTTTGAAATGAATTTTGATTCTGGCATGAATGTCTTACTCAGCTTCTTGATCACAGCTTGCCTGGATGCACCATTGTCTTTGCCAGTCGCCCTTGCCTCAACCATCTGCAACATAACAAACTTTCATCAGCAAATTAAATTTATAAAATAAGATAAGACATTGCGTAGGGGCTGCAGTTGACTTCAAGAAGCTGCAATAACCTTTCTTATTTGCAAACCTCAGCTTCTTCTCTTGAACTTCAACACTTAGAAAAAGTTTCTAAGTAAATTTCAGTGACTTCACTACTCTCAGCAATCTTTAATCAGCAACTTGAGCTTTGATAAATTCGTATTTCACCAGCAATCAGCAATCAGCAAATTCGCACTTTTAAAAAAAATCAGCAAGCTCACACCTTGGTAAATTCGTACTTCTTACTTGGCAAGTGCGCACTTCACAAGCTTCAACAACTTCGTACTCTTTAAACTTTCAGCAACTTCTTTGCTTCAAGGCGTCTTCCTTAGCACTGGCAGCAATAAATTAAGCTTCAGCAATCAGCAAGTGCGTCCCTCTTGGTTTCAACAAAATTCAAACTTTCAACACTTGCAACTCAAGGCGTCCTTCTCCAGCAGTCTCAGCAACTTCAAATTTAAACTTCAGCAAATTCCAATCCTCAGCAAAATTTCGAACTCTTCAAGCTTCAGCAACACTCAGTCTTCAGCAACTTACTCAGAGCAAGTTCGACTTCTCAGCTGTGAAAAATAAGTGAGAGACTTCTTCATTTTATAGCCAAAATTCGAATTCTAGAAGGAGCCAATTTTAGCCAGTGCATTAAACTTCCACTACTCCACTTCAAAAATTCGAATTTTCCCTCTCTGGTATTTCTGACACTTGTCTCTCGACGTCAGGAATCTTGCTCTTCTAGAAACTTGACTTTGACTGGCATCTTTGAATTTATTTTAATTTAAATTCATCTTTTTAACTCACCAGCCGGAACTCTGTCACCTGAATTCGAATTTAACTCTTCATCATCTCTGGAAAATTCATCACTGAAGAATTCAATCAAAATCATCTAGGCAACCCATCTCGAATTCATCATTCAGAGAAATTTATTCTGAAAACATATTTTATTCATCTTGCCTTAGAGAGTTTTAAATTTTCCCTTAGGAAAATTCGCAATTTGAGCACTGATTAAATTCTTCACTGAAAAAGTATTGGCGAAGTACAGAAGACATAGAAATTCATCTATCATCGCAAATGTTCAGTACCTAGAAGAGAATTTTCTTCTGAATGCTTCGAATCCATGGGTACCCAACGAACGGGTTCATTTAATTTTTTGAATTTTGAACCTTAGAAAATATTATCCTGTCAAATTAAATCCATTCTTCGCCTGTGATCATCCTGTGTTGCTCCAACTTGAGAAAATTTTGAATCATCTTGCATTATCATCATTCTCTGACTTCATCCCTGAAAAGTTTGCCGGGGTTTCACGAAAGAAAATTTCACTACCTTGAGCTCTAGGCTTATTTTCTAAGGAAGAAAATATTTTTTGCCTTAGAAAAAAAAATTTAAATCATCTTGCACTTTGAGAAGTTGCCTTAGAAAATTTTATTCGTTTGCCAGTGAGAAAAACATCAACCTCACTTAGAAAATTTAATCCTGAAGGCGCCTAGCACATTTTATTTCCCACTCACCACTCTGCATTTTACTTCATACTTGAAAAATATTTTATTTGAAGCTCAAACGCCTTAGAAAAATTCTCCAACACTTTAGAAATATTTCATTTTCCTTTACTCAACATCTGGGCGCATATCACTCTTGAGGAAAATCACGCCTTAGCATTTTGTCTTCACACTTCACACGCCTTAGAGAAATTCTCTAACACCTACCACCTTAGGCGCATTTGGGACTTGAAGAGGGAATTCAAAATCACGCCTAGGAAAACATCTTCAACACCTTCCACCTTGGGCGCGCCTAGCATTTACCTTACATTGACCACGCCTTGAGGTATTTTCACTCACCTTTTACTCCATTTACTTACCTTTTACCACCTCAACTTGGGCGCATTTGAGCTTGGCAAGAGGATGACTCTTCAACTTCCGTTTTTTGTCTTGACATGGCTTGTTTTGGGCGCATTTGGGGGGGTGAGGAGGACGAAGCATGTTATTTTTTTGACTTTCTTCTAATTCTGGCGCATTTTAGACTTGATGGAGGACGAAACTTGTTGACTTGTTGACTTTCATTCATCCTTGGGCGCATTTTTGATGTGGAGGAGGATAAAGCATGTTACCACGTCCCTTGTGACCTTTCATCTCCCCTCTTTGTCTTCACATGCATGCTTTTGGGCGCATTTCTACCTAGGAGGAGGATGAAAAACTTTGACTACTTTGACCACCTTTCATATTGGGCGCATTTTACCCCTGCTGCAGGATGGGTGCATTTGGAGGGTGGTGGCGGATATTCAGACTTACAAAAAAATTCAACTTTTCCCTTCTTCAAGTTGGGCGCATTTCCCCATGCCTACAGGATAAAAATCGTTGACTTTTCTTTGACTTTTGCACCTTGGGCACATTTTGGCCTAGGTGAAGGACGAGCTTGTAACTTAGAAATTTTCATGCCTCCTCATCAACTGGGCGCATTTAGCACTATCTACTGGATGAAGTTCCAGACTTAGAATTTTCCTCATTTTTGCCAGTTTTCATGCCCTGCTATTTATAGTAAGTCCTCTGATTTTGCATCTCTGAAGCTCAGAACGACTTGAAATTTTAAACATAGCATCCTCGTGACCTTGTTGTTCTGTCGACCCTGCTATTTTTAGCAAGCCTGCTATTTTTCGCCCATTTCTGAAGGTGATTTACTATAAATAGTAACTGCTTGTTTCTGATAGTTCCACTGCTCTGATTGACTCGAAATTTGAATGAGGCGCTCCTCACCACGTGACCTGCCGGCTGACATCAACGCATGCACTCGATTTACTATTTTTAGCCTGTTTCCAAATTGACTTACTATAAATAGTAAGTGCTCCGTTTGACCTGAAATTTTACCAGCAGATAGCCTGAAGGATACTGATCGCGGTGGTTTACACCGGTTTTCGAAAATTCTGACTTTTTGCCCTTCTTTTCAGGTACCGAAGCTGGAAACCCTAATTTGCTCTGCATGCGCATCAAATGGTCTCTGTTTGTCTTCGTTTCTGCTGCATTGCGATCAGCTCATGATTCTGAACTGCTGGGAGGCGGCTGCCGGGACACACCTGCTAAAAATAGTAAGTTCCTTCTTGAGTGATTATCTCCATTTGCATGTCACCATCGCGAAGCTCTCGAAAAACCCATCGGGGAATCATCGGCATGCAAAGAAACCTTGACATACAAACCTAAAATAGCCTCGGAGCGAATTCGAAAGTTGTAGATCTCGTTTTGCATGTTATATCATTCGCGAAGGTCTCGAAAAACCGGAAGGAATATCCGGACATGCAAAGAAAAACTGCGCATCGAACCACGAATTTGTCTCCGGTGAATTTTGCTAAAATAGTAAGTTGCTTGTTTTAAGCTCAAATTTTGCATCTTGGCGATCGATGTGCCACTGAGCTTGTGATGTATTGTCGGAATCTCAAAAATCTTGTGATTACTGTAATTTCACACTTACTAAAATAGTAAGTACCTCGAATCTGGTGAAAACTTCGAGAGCATCTTTGGAAACATCTTGACAACAACGTTAAGCTCAATTTTCAATTTATTCACCCTATTCGACCTTGGACTGACCAGGAAAGATGAAACCCTAATTTTTAGACTTGGTCAATTTCCGTTTAAGCTCAATGGCGGGCACAATCCTCGAAGGCGGACATCAGAAAAGAGACGGAGCGAGAGAGAGAGAGAAAAACCCAAGCCAAAAGACCAGAATGGAGCAAAAATTAGGGGGTCCCCATCTGAATGGGGCGATGTGTGAAAAGGTCACAACACTAGGATAAAGATTTCCGAAATCAGGAGTTAGGATATCAGATACTTGTTTAGTGGCTCATTTCTTAGTAGACTGTTTGAGGTAGGAAGTCTGGGGTAAACTGAACCCATTGAAGGACATAGCCTACACACAGAGTAAGGTAGCCCTAAGTCAAATCGGCCCTGAGTAGTGTAAGTGATAAATGACTTACTCAGTCGTTTACTGAACCAGAATACTATGGCCATAGTAATGTAATGTACCTACATCCTCTTAGATCGGGAGATGATTACATTGTCAGTTCACAGTGATCCAATAAGTACATACTAGTTTGGGATTGTGGGATACAAGAATCTAGTTATGTAGGACACACCACTATGCTCAGTTGGTTAACAGAATCGGTTATTCAACCAATCCTTTCGATGAAGGGAGGGCCTTTCATTGAAAAATGAATGTGCGGGGGACCACAATATTAGTCCATGGTTAGCGGAAAAGCACCCGAGTGATGTTTCTCCTCCACAATCAGACATCTGAAGAACCAAGATTTGAAAGGGAAGATCCTGGACCGTCTTACTTCTATTTGTGCAAAAGTTGTTTAAGCTGTGTATGTACTCTTATGCTTTCGTACTATGTTATTCATTTTGAAATGGTAAAAGTTATCTTGTTGTGAAAAGGATTAAATTGTGTATATATGATGTATTTCAATTTGAAAAGAAAAGAAAAATTTTATTACAATGTTAATTACTCGTTTACTTTTGTTAAAAGTTATAAAAATTAAGGAATTTTTATTCACGTATAGGATAGGTCGTTACAGTAAGTCATCTAGGGTAGGCCAGACCCGGTCAGGGTTATCTCTCAACAGCATTTTTCAGTGGAGGCATCGGTTTCTATGGTTGAGACATTTTAATATTTAATCTCTCCTTCAAAATTGGATTTTAATAAAGTAACTTCATATTTATTTGTTGAGGGTCATGAGGGGACAAATTTGTACCTTGATGCCTAGTGCAAGGACTTTTAAGTCGTTTTAAAGAGCATCAAAAGTAATTTAGAATGCTCAATAAGGGGTGGATACCTAAGGAGAGAATGGAGTTAAATTTTTAAATAAAGCTAATGTTGAAATGAGATTTAAATTAAATCAAAAGACAAATTGTCTAAAGGCGTGGATTTCACTTGAGGATTAGGGTTTTTCTCCCTTGGTCACCCTAATTTGAAAGAAAACTTTTAAAAGCTTCATTGGCAAGTTCATTTCTTCTATGGATGTTTGACAACTTAGAGAGGTGTTGCTGGTTTGATACCAGAGGACTGAGAAAAAGGATTCGAGGACGAAAACCCTCGTTGTCTAAGACTAGTTTTGGCAATGAGAGACCTACTCAAGCTGGTGATTGGTGATTTCAGTCAGGAATCACATCTGGCCAAAAAGAGATGAAGATATTTCAGTACTTTTAAGTGGATTTCAGTTGGTTTTGGTGTGGTTTGCTTAGTTTCTTGGTTGGGTGTGATTTTATGAAGTTTTGGTTGAGTTTTTAAATCAATTTCTGGGCATTACTTTGTTGGACATGAACCTACATTTGTGCTCATAGCTCCAAGATGAACAGAGAGTACAAAATGGGTATTGCATCATTCTAAGAGTTTCTTCAAGGCGATTCCAAAGAGCTATTATTTGTATTTTTTGAAGTTGTATCTGAATTTCTAGGTCAGGTCAACCTCTTGAGGGTGGTGCCATTATCAAGGAAATACACCAGGTTGCTGGTCGCCTTCACATGGAGGAGTTTGAGGCTCTTCTAGCAGCCATTGGGGTCAGTTTGGGGTGAATTTATGCGGGGGTTTAAAAACCCTTTCTTAGAGAAGGTAAAAAACTATTTGAAGAAGTCAACTTCCAGCTGTTTGGGCGTTTTTATCCAGGTCTGAAGCTATTTTCTGTGTATGAACATTTTATTTTGTGACTAATATTTCTGCTATAAAATCAGATTAGTGGTACTTTCTGAAAGTGTTCATTTCAAGCATATTTCTCCTCTTTTTAATGCTCTTGGTTGTATACTACATGAAATATTAAAAGCATATGCAAAAACCTATAAAACTCTTGCAAAATCATCACATAAACTCGCAGTCAGCAAGCAGCAAACTCAGGAAAAAAACAGAAAAAAAAAATATTTGGGGTTGTTTATTACATTTATCAAGACCTACATGTACTTGTCTTATTCTTATCATGTCTACCTACTTAAGACTCCATGATTGTCACTTTATGTTTATGGTCTTGCATGCCTAGGCTTTCATTCTTATGCTACTAGGCCTTATCATCTCTTATCATGATTACACATTTCAGACCCTTGTCATGACCATATCTTATATATCCCATTGATATTCTTATGTTCCTTATCTTGCCTATAAGGTCATCTTCATCTTATCATACCATCCATACAGTGGCAATCATCTTTGCATGTACTTTCATGCTTATATCCTACTTATATGTACTTTACACAATTATCTTTTGATTTGAATACATATTTGATATGTTTGCATGATCCTTATCTAGCCTTTAGGGCCATCTTTGTTTTATTACTTACCTATATTGGGGGCAATTTTAGGCCTTGATGCTTATCATCAATTTATGATCTTACATGCTTGTTATTTGATGATATATTTTCACATGCTACATGTGCTTACATGCTTACATATTGCTCGATTACCTTGTTGTGTTAATCATTATCATTATCACATATCCTTTTTCTCTCTCCTCCAATTGGTTGCATGACATTTATTGATCATGTGAGCATTGATTGTAGCTATTGGTTTTCTAGGCGACAACCAGTATTGTCAGAGGGGTTATCAATTATCTGAGGAGATCCAAAGTATTTTTGGCACCTTCAGTTGTCATTTCCAAACGGAGTCCATATTTTCCACAATTCAATGTTGGTGCGGAAATATTTAATTAAATAATTAATTAAGTTGTTGAAAAAACATAAAGTTAAAAGCAACTTAAATTAATTATTTTAATTTTTTTTGTAAAAGTGACTTTAGTCAGAAAAGAAATATTTTATTAAAGTCGCTTTTTGGGAGAAATAAGAAGTTAAATTATAAAGTAAATTTGGGTTTTCAAGAAAAAACAGGGGGTTACGAAGTTGGATAAAAGGTCTTGGGAAGCTCATTTCCAGTTTATGCTTGGTTTTAATTTGGTTTTTGGGGAGCTTGAATTTCAAGGGCTTGAGGACGAAAACCCTTGGGTTTGAAGGTTTGGACGAAAACCCAAATATTTTTTCAGGTGGAATCATTTAGGTTTCGCAACTGTGCATATTGTTTGTCGATATCGAAATTTGTGAAGTCTCTGTTAGAGACAAATTTCAAGATGGAAGACTTATGGTAAATGTGAGTCATGAGACAATATTGTTTATGCATTGTACTAGTCATATTTCTATTCGTAATAGTTAAACTGATTGATTTTATGAGGTTCGAGCTTACTAGAAGTTGTTGTGATTTCCTTTGTGGGCCATAATATTCACTGCAGCCAATACATATAACCCACATATTAATTGACAGGCAAGTCGTGGTAATATTACTTGCTCAGCCGCATTCCTTAAAGCTACTCCCACCAAGGATGACATGGAAATAGGTGGGTCCCAAATAGTCAGCACCATTCTTTGGAGGATACGTCTACCTTTGGATTCAGACTGTCGTGTCTCACTTGGAGTCTATTATAAGTGAGGTTGAGGAGACGTGTGGCATATGTGGTCAAAGGGGGTTTGCATCAGATTTTGGCAACTCGAGGTGGGAGTTTATAGCTGCAGCGTTCAATTATATGTGCCACTATATCATTCATAAGATGCCGCCTACTTATTCAAGGAACCACCAATCTTTATTTCGGCCATTCGAAGGTGGTGGGGCCCTTGGGGAATGACGTAGCAGTCACAAGCAGAGTCTAGAGATTCACTCCAAACATTTCTGAAATATAGTTACCAGCTTTGACTGTATTTTGGAACTTAGCCTTCAAAAAGGAAGTGAGTCGTACAAATAACGTGAGATAGCTGGTGCGATTCCTTAGGTCCGGAATATAATCTTACTGTGTATTCCATTTGATAAGTATATTAAAATATTTCAGCTATTCACTGAACCTATCTCTGAAATTATTTTATTGGTGGTATATGTTACCTGCAATGTTTTATGTATGTTGAAATTACTATTAATCAGAACCTGGAAAAAATATATTCTTGAGGTCATATTGTGGGAAAATCCCTTAAATGGCGTATGATGTAAAACATTTTGCAAATCATTGATAACAAACTCAGAACAGAATATTGGCAAACTGTTTGACAGAATGCCCTTTCATATGAAGTCACAAAATCGAAAAAAAATTGCATACAAATTTAGGGTGAGATACTTCAGTTTCTCATCCCTTTCCACTAGCTGTTATAACCCAACTTAACACACATTTGTTCAACATGTTACGTCATAGTATTTAAAGACATTCAATGTGTAATTACTTCATAGGCAACGAAAAGAGAATATCATTAGCACACTTTGAATTCTAAAGGGCATTAAAAGAATCAAAATTACATTATCATCATATAGGCCATCTACATGTCTACATATGTTGTCTTCAATATTGCTAATGGTTGTTAATCCAACCTCTCAAAGGGGTTTGACCTAGAAGAACACATTCACCTATCGAATCAGCAAGCTCCTAAATGGTGTCTCTAGACACCTTGACAGATCCAAATACCAGAAAAGAAAAGGCAAGACATTTTTCAGGCACACACTCTATCAATACAATCCCATGCAGCACAAACCAATCTTGTGTGACAATTGGATCAAACTCATGGCACAAAGTATTGACCTTCATCATTTTTTTGTGCCAATTCAGATTTTGAGACAACCTTTAGACCAAAGGCATTAATTATCTGGAGGTGGTGATTCGGTTCAGCACATCATCAGCATCATTCCTTCATCATTGGTTTTGAAGTTAAATATACCTAACCGCTTATTTAACCCTTGACTTTGATTCCCATGTATTTATTGCAATTATCTGTCCCAGCTCTATTATCTAGGTTGATTGTTTGATAAATGATGACATTTATTTAATTTGACTAGAAATTTATGTAAAGGGATTTTATTTCTTTACAATTATAAACCTCTAGAAAATCATTTTTACTTGAGTGAGGTAGAATTCAACTAGTAGAAATCATTTCTTGGGAGTAATCCCATTTTTTCTAATGTATTAGAAATTTATGTCTCTCTTAACACTACATATGTTGTAATTTAGAATTCCTCAACTTGGTCCTTTTGCCATATCATTGTTCCTCTTCAATGACACACTATAAGCTGCTAGATCAAAACGAAGGAATACATGCAATGCTTATCCCAAATCATGACTATTTGTGGAGGCCATCAATAAATTATACTTCCTTATGTAACGTATACTTCCTCTTCTAATTAAAGAGTATTATTAATAAGGAAAATTTGCAATTTCCATAAAATAAGTACATGTGTATACTGCATTAATTTTTTAAAGGTTTTTTCATTCGCCAAGAAGACATGTAAATCAAGGTAACCTATCACACATTAATTTTCAGCATTAACTACATACTGCATGTATTATGTGGCCCTCCTTAGTTAAACTGAAGCTATTTCCAAACAAGAAAACAACTCACAAAACTTGATGGCGATGTACAAACCTGCCAAATAAATGCATTTTCACCTTGTGTTGCCTGGCAACCATTCTCAAAGACAGTCCTGGCCTCCACATATTTTGCCTGCTTCATCAAGAGCTTTCCAAGTGTCATATATGGTCTTCCATTATCTGGCCAGTCTCTAATGCACTGGAAGAAAACCCAACAATTAAAATACAAGGAGCTAAGTCTTAAAAACGCAATCAACTAAAAAAAATTCTGAATCAGCAGGACCAAGAGATTATGGATAAAGGAAAAGAAACAATATTTTTTAAAGCATAAAACAGAGGACAGCTTATCAATACAAACTAAGGATTCCTAAAGTGATTTTGAGTTGGTTATAATATTAAAGGGACGATGAAAAAACTCAGCATCAACATTAGCATTTGTATCTGACCTTCATTATACGAAATAATACAAAATGAGGAATTACTATGACAAAGTTGCTACTCATATTCCAGCACAAGATAGCAAAGACACTATTATCATACTATTGATCAATTTCAGTTTTTTTCCTAGTAGTCTTTGACGTTCATGGATAGGTTAAAATTATTATATTAAGTACTTCATTAATTAAATTTAGATCTCTACACAAATACAGGGTGTCCGGTACTCAGACAACAATCAGTAAGTCTTAAAACTTCCCGCATGTTGCAGTCTGATTGGGCAATCAATAAATCTTAAATCTTCCGTCAAGTTGCTTTCTGATTGAACAAGGATGGTATAGTCATAGACATTATTGTGGCACAACATAAATAACTTTTAGTGAAATAAGTAAACCCTGATTATGCTTAGGGTAAAAACTTCAATGTAAATTATGCTTGACAATATGTATTATATTTAATTACACAGAAGAAAATTAAATTGATAAATGATAGTTACAGCCAACCAAGTGGCTTTAAAGATAGCCCATCTCGAAACCCTTTTGAACCACTAGAGCAATGCTCCTTGTATTGTTGCTTAGGTTTCTCCTACCTAGCTTCCCAATGGTTAATCCCTGTGTCGAGGCCAAAGGTGTGGACCCAGTGATAGCTCCTGGGGGCATTCCCAAAGCCAAGCTAGTCGATTTCCTCCCCCGCAAGATGGCCATCATCCCTCCCATGCCTCTTTTCAACAAAATGGGTGGTTCCACCTTCTAGGTACAACAAATTCCCCCCATTGGCCTTGGCCATTTATCGACAACAAGATATTCCCAATAGTCAACCACCTAAGCTGTAATGTCCCCTTTCTAGCCAGTGGTTCGAGGAGACAAGGTTAGCCTATTACTACAGTTCTCGTAGGCTAACAGGATGTTTAGGGGGCCCTTCTGAGGGGATTCAGGACTTGCTATTTGCTACTTACTATTTATGGTAAGTAATATCAGGGTCAGTGATGACACACTTGCAATTGGTAATGGTTACAAGACACTCTCAGGAGATCATTGCTAAACTTTTTTCGGGAGTTATTGAGTTTTTTTTTTTTTAAGCAAAAGTGGCAAGCCACTGTAAATATATTAATAGTAAATAATAGTTTTACAAAACCCTGGTTCAAGCGGGCATACTGGTGGGAAAGAACCAGGAAGAAAACCCCCAGTTATCGCCCGAGTAACAGACTGAGTCTTTTACAGGACTAACGCTTTACAAAAGCGACCAAAATACAAAGATTTCTCAATATCTTTTACATATTAAGTCACATTTCTTTAATGATATTCTATTATTAAAGTGACTTAGTGATTTAATATTGTAAATTAATAAAAAGACTTTATTAAAAGAATACCTTTAAGTCACTTTATTATTATTTAAGTGAAAGGGGGCACTTGGAGACAAAAGATGAAATATTAAATTAATATGCTTAAGCAAGTGGCATGGGATTTCAAGTGAGAAGATATTAATATTTTATTTGTCAAAAAGCAAACCCTAACCTTGGGCATGGCTTTTGAAAAAGCAGGAGAGAAAAGATGATTGTTTTCATTTATCCAAGTTTATCATCCAAACACAGAAAACTGAGCACAAGGTGCAGGTATGGAATTACAAGCTGATCTGAGGATGAAAACCCTCGATTAGGACAGGATCTACAGGCGTGCGAGATCGTCTAAGGGCTCTATCATGGATGGCTTCACACAAAGACATCAATCAAAGCTTTGACAGATTTATTTAGCATTTACTTTCAGCATATACAATTTACTTCAGAAGTATTCAATAAAACAAAGGGCCCTTAGCACTCGCAAGCACGTGGGAGCTTGACAACTTGAAATCTTCACCCAAAGCGTGCTTCTTCTCCAAATCAAGCCGTACTCGTCTTGATCTCTTGCATTTATCAAGGCGTCCAGGTCAGCTAAGGATACAGGGGTCTAAACGGTAGATTGAGAGACTTCTATTTGGCATATGTGAGCTAGAAAAAGAGGCCGTACAAACCAGCAAAGGACTGAAGGAAAAATGTTTTGGAATTGAGGCTGCAAATTCCTTGTCTTGAGGCGTCTAGCATCATTCACCCCATCAACATCAAAATCTAGTTGAAAAACAAGCAATTTGGAGCATGGTGTCCTTGCATCTAATTGTCGTGACTGTTGTGTAAAAACCCAGATTCCAGACTATTGCATTTTTGGCTTATGGGTATGATCTTATTATGTTCTAAATAAATAAAGATTATTGGGTTCTCATTTATTTACGCAATTTCTTCAGTTATTGTTTAATTCAATTTCTTGAAATTTTCGACACTGTCGCCGGCAACAAAACAACAAAAAATCAGATTTTAACAGAAAACACAAAAGTCAATTTTGAAACCCTAAGGGGACATCTTATAAGCAAGGAGAACAAATTGAAGAAAATAATGCTATTATTAGATGAGAGCCTATTATGACTAGGATTTAAGAGATGAGAGGAGGGGTTTCAAACAGGATGGCATGACCTGCCTCCCACTTGCAGTTACATTGCTCTTGCTACTTAGTTTCTTTATCTTGTTCTTACAAACTTACTGACTTTTTGAATGGTCGTTTACTTTTTGGGGCCATATGATACTTTGTTCAATGGTTCTATCCTTTTTTGGGGTTACTAGATACTTTGTTTTCCCTAAACTTGATCTACTCTGGATGACTTTGGGGCATGATTTCATTTCGTCCATCTTTTTTTGGAAATAGTCTATACATTATTAATGTCATAATACATAGCATATCTAGCACTATTTCATCAGAAAATTGATAAATAATAGTGTATCATGAAATTAAATATATCATTTTGACAGATAGGTTTGTCTATTAGTTGAGCACTATGTTCTATGGCATTTCAGGGATGGGAACAGCAAGGAATGGCACAATACAATTCAAGAATTGCAGCCTTGGCAAGGGGCATTTTGGGGATGGCAAGGGATGGATATATAAATAGTTTTGAGGATGGTCGTCCAAGTGGGCATTTTTGGGATGGCAAGGGACAGCAATGGGGTTTTTTTATAAGGATGGCAGTGCAAGGGAGTATTTTTGGGCGATGGCAAGGGATGAGAATATTATATATACATATATATGTATGCACATATATATACATATGTATGTATGTATGTATGTACATATATATGTATGTATATATCTATGTATGTAATGTATGTATACATATATATACATAGCCATACACATGTATATAATATATATACACATCTACATACATACATGCATATGTATGTATGTATATGTATATACATATATACACATATATGTGTGTACATATACATACACATATACATATGTATGTATATGTATATATGTATATGTATGTATATATGCATATATGTATATACATAATACAGATATATATACATACATAAACGTATGTATATGTGTATACATATATATACATATGCAAATATATGTATGTAAATATATACACATATACATATATATGTATATATGTACATACATATATGCATTTGTATATATGTGCATATATATGTACATATAGATACATATATGTATGTATATTTATACACATATACATATATACATAAACATACATACATGTATATGTATATATGTATATGTGTATATATGTATATATGTGTATGTGTATGTGTATGTGTATATGTATATATGTATATATGTGTATGTGTATGTGTATGTGTATGTGTATGTGTATGTGTATGTGTATATAGATGTGTATATATGTATATGTGTGCATATATGTATGTATATATGTATGTATATATGTATGTGTGTGTGTGTATGTGTGTATAATCTCTGAGGGCTGCAAAATCATAAATGAAAGTGTAATGACATGTATTTCTTACCTTTTATCAATGGGAAATTGTGCGACCACATGCAACTATGGAAAGAAAATTTGCAGTTGTTGAATGACCCAACTATGGTATTGAAAATATACATATTGTATGCAATCATTCAACAACTATAAATTTCCTTTTCAAAGTTGCAAGCAGCCACACAATTTTCCATTGATAAAAAGGGTAAGAAATGTATAGTGTCTTTAACTTTCATTCTGCAGTTATACACCTCCATTCTATAGTTGAATTGAGTCATTCAAACGTTCTACTTTATTTCTATGGTTGTATGCAATCATACAATTGCGTAATGTCCCCATTTTTAGCAATATTGATTTGTGAGCATTTCCCAATTTCCAAATTTTCCCATAAGCTTTTTGGTGAGTTGGAGAGAACTCCAAACTTCTTGGAGTCCTCAGAGTTGGCTAGTAGTAACTTTGGTTTTTGAAAATGAGCTCAATTGGTGGTATGGATCATTATGCCACTTTCAGAAGTGATTTCCAACACTTGGGGTGCTCTCCACACTTCTTGGGGAACCTGTTTATTTTTAGTAAATCACCCGATTGGCTCCAATCATCATCCTACATCTTCAGTATCATCTTGATGTGATCAAAATTTGAGTCCAATGCAGTTTCAGTGCTTTCCGCAACTTGGGTAAGCTATTGGGTTATTATTTAATTAATTCGCATAAGTTGTCTAATGTTGGGAAATAATTAAAGGACAACTTAATATAATAGCTCGTAGGAAAGGTGTTAAGTTGTATTTTAAGTTGGATGCCTAAGCTTGGCGATCTTTTCTCATGAAAAGTAATATTATTTTTTCTAAAAGGTCTTTGCAAGGGAAAAAAGAGAATTATTATATTTTAAAATTGAATATTTCCCTCCAAAAAGCTATATAAGGAGGTGTTTGGCTCATTTGAGAGATAGACTTGTGAATATGATATTGTTATGCTGCTGGAATAAATCTGAGTTCTTCCAAATATTTTGCAGACGAAAACCCTCTCAAGATTACTAGTTTTAGGGACGAAAACCCCCTAGCTTGTTGATCTGATTCCATCCAGGGATCATCATTGCTACAAATCTAAGTTTTGGTTTGAGATACAGAAATGAAGATCTTTTTGGAGGTTTAAATTGCTAGTTATTGATGTGATTTTGATGAAATTTGTTGCTATTTTTTTGGGTAATTGTCTAATGAAAAATAGCAAAGTGTTGCAGAAGATTTTAGCAGGTCGTGCATCCCTCTTGTTGGCCGTACATTTGCTAATGCAAGTATAAGATGGTTTTGATAAATGGTTATCTATTGTTTTGGAACACCTTGTTTGTCTTTTCAGGCCGTACAATGGAAGAGTGCAAAAAACTGAAGTAGGGATTGCCATACCATTGATGGGTTTGTACCTATATAGGGGGCATGAGAGTTCATTAATCCTAGCACTGCAATTTTAAGGAGTTTCCTTGACTGTTTGGAGGCGCCAAGACCTGCTAGTCATTTCCCATGGTGTTAGGCATTGGGGTTTGTGTTTCTTATGATGATATGAAGGCATTTATGGCACTGTACCTGCTGTACCTATGTGATGACAGTCTTATACAAGTCAGTTTCAGTTATCAGACTGATAGATTATTTCTTAAAGTAATTTTGGGTGAAGACTGGTGTGCCTAAAGGTGTCTTTCTGCCTGTGAACATTATGTGGTGTTTGGGGAATGAATTGGTAATGTTTCTAGGTGTTATATTTTCTGTTCAGACTTGTAGCAGCATGTCATCAGTGCATTTGCAGACCTGCAACAGCCCTCTTACTCTTCTATTCAAGGCATTCCATTGTTATCTCATTGCTGGGTTGTTGGATACAAGTTATTTGACATCATTTTGGGGTGTAACAGCAGATTGTTTACATCAGCTCTTAACATCAGCAACTAATCCTCTTATTATGATGTTTATGATGCAAATGTACTAGCATTGTAATGCATTCGGATGGTCATACCACCGAAAGCTAACACATTCTAAATTGTAACATTGGATGGTAGTACTGCCAGTGAGTTGCTCTGGTTATTTGCTGATACTTACCCCACTGAATAGGTGGTATTTTGTAACCACTGACCGCTGACAAGTGAAAGAGTTGTTATTCAGGTTTGGTACTTGCTCACCACTGGATAAGTGGAAGAAACTTTAATTTTATTTCAATATTGCATAAGCTTTCCCACTGAAAGTGGAAGTGTCATTGTAATTCCCACTAAATAAGTGGATGGTTACTTTTTTCAATACTGCTTATGCATCCCATTGAAAAGTGGTATTGGCTGGCTTGCCGCCTAATTCTTTGCTTTCAATTGCTGCTTTCAATTTATTGTAATCTTGACACCATATGCTCTAACCTTACCCACTTTTAGATTTGGGTGATCAAAAAGTGTGAAGGAAGTTGTTGTGCATATCATTTTTAGTTAAAGTTAATCAAAAAGAAAAAATTAGGGGTGTATATTACAACTTGCCCTTTGTACAAGTATTTTCTTCTTTTTGTTAGAAACATTGCAGACTACCAAGGGGATGTTTGACCTTCCCTAGGATATTCAAAGGATGTCTCAAACATCCTCAATCATCTAGACCATAGTTTGCAGACTCTCGGGACTCGCTGCGGACTCAGGTGTCCCGACCCTGGCCGAGTCGACTCGCCACAGACTCGGGAGTCGAGTCCAGGAGAGTCTTGGGTTGGGACTCCCGAGTCCGAGCTCAGGACTCGACTCGAGCGAGTCCTGAGGTCGAACTCGGGAGTCCCGACCCAGGACTCTCCTGCGTGGCTGAGTCATAAAATGGGTTAAAACCCATGTTTCTTTTTATTTTATTTTTCATTTTTAGACTCTCAATTGTGAAAAACAGGTCTGCAAATTGATTTGGGGTTGATTGAAGCAAGGAGAACGAACTGAAAAGATCAAAATAGAGCCAGGTAAGTGATCTAACAATTCTTTTTGTTTGTTTTCTTCAATTTCTTGCATTCAAAATCAAAAAAATCAAGAAAAATAAGGGGAAATGCTGCCAAATTTTTTTCTATTTTCCTTAATAGCCTAATTCTTATTGTTTCTAGTTTGGTTTTGCATTCTTTTTCTTTTCCAAATGTTTGAAACTTTGAGTTTGAATCACGTTTATTTGCTGATTTTTTTAGCAAACCCTAGCTGATTTTTTTTTTCCATGTTGAACTTGAAACAGTAATGTCGTCTTCAAATCCAAAGGGATTGAAAAAAGACCCTGCATGGAAGTATGGAATTCCAGGAGATAAAAAAGGTGAAGTGACATGTAGTGAATACCAGAAATGGATGACAGGAGGAATAAACAGATTAAAATACCACCTTGCTAGAATACCTGGGCAAAATGTGTAGGGATGCAAGAAGACTACTCCTGAGATTATTAGAGAGATGAAGGCCCTTGCTGAATATGAGCTTAAAAAAGAGGAAAAACAAAAAACAAAGGATGCCCTAGCAGCAGCGATGAGTGGATCCCTGTTACATCCTGATTGTATAGTTACTATTGCATAGGAAGTGCATTGTAATGTTTGAATCTTTTAGATGAATAAAACATATTATTCTTGTGATCAATTGAATGTGTCCTAATTAAAATGATTGTCTCATTTGTCTGATACTTCTATTGATGATTAATGTTGCATGCAAGTTATGGAATAATGTTTATTCTAACTTTTGAGATGTTATATGAATACTCCTTTGTTGTGAGCATATGACTTTCGTTGCCGTGTCATGATGTGCAGGTAAGAGGACCATTCCTCTAGGCAGAGGAGAAATATCACTCGGGGAGGAGCTTGGTCGGGTAAATAGTAACGATTACCAAATGAGCATACACACACATCATTATAGGTTTTGTAAAACCAAGTTAGTTAAGTTGGTCTTGATAAGTCATCCTTAGGCTTTTGGAGTTATGTTTACTTCTTTATGCTTTGAAAATGATGATTACTCATTTGTCTAACTTACTGTGCTTTGACCTTAATGTGGAAAACATAAATGGATATATGTTAATAGGTCAGGGGAGTATGTGTATACATGTATATAATGTACACATATCCATATGTATATACATGTCAATACATACGTATGCTCGGCAGATGGATATGCCCATACGTACGTGTCGACATGGTATACATACATTTACGTGTACACTGCGTACAGTGATATACATATATATACATACCCACGTTACCTATTGCATGTGGATAATGATGTTAATAATAATATTTTATTGAAATTTACATATATTCATATATACACGAATATGTAAGTATGTATATTGAAAGTATGCTGACTGGCTCGCAATATACATATTTAACAATTAATACATATAAGTGTAAATATTTAAATATGTAAATGTTTATATATTTAATAATACATAAGTATATATTATATTATAGTTTTACTTAAATACATATATGTATATATTTAAATATATATATATACATATATATCGGAGTAAATAAATCTATAATAGAAATATATAAATATATATATATTAAATATATAAGAATAATTGAATTTAATATTATTACAATAAGTAATTTGGGAAATCAATTTTATATTACTTTGCATAATTTTGGAAATTGAATTTTAAAATACCTTGGTAAAATTGTAAAACGATTTTTACTTTGCATAGTAAAGTCTTATTTAAAGACTTTATATTATTACTTTGGAAATATTTGAATAAGTCAAATATGAAGTATTAAATATTTGATGTTTTTATTGAAACGCATCAAACTCGTGAACACATTTTGAATGAAAAATATTACATTTGAAGACTTTATAAAAAGGAAATATTAAAGATTTTTGAATCGCACCTCCTTATAACACAATGGAAAATATATCATTTGTAACTTTAATAAAACTATTGAAAGTCTGAAAAATAAAAAAAATAAAAAAATAAAAAAAATAAAGAAACTGCGCCAGGTTGAGAAATCGCGCCTGAAGCGCACAGCATGGACTTGGTCTTGGATTCAAGCACGGGTTGCTGTCCCTCAAGCCACTAAAACAGGCGATGTGGAATCCATTCAGCTATGACCTTTTCCTCTGAAACAAACTCCATAACTGGATTGCTGCAAATCGCACAAGAATTAATCATGCCTGGGAGGTGTCGATTCAGGAAATTCCCCCATATGCAGTTTGAAACTTTCTCTGTTTGCTGTCAAATAAAGGAGGTCGACTCACCTTAGAAGAATGACACATTTCATAATGGAATTATTCAAATTGCTGTTCTGGCAGATTACATGCCTGGGAATGAGGATTTTGTTGAACAGTGAAAGCTATAAAAGGCTGCCCTAGCCATTCTTCTTCACTGCTCTTTTTGGATTTCGAAATTACTCTTATTTCTGAGAACTCATTCATAATTCTGAAGTATTTCCATTTGCTATGAATTTCTTAATTCTGAGAATCAAATTTACAGAAAGCTCGTTATATTTTTGTGCTTCCATATTTCCTGAGAGAACCCCTTTTTGCTGAGAGTTATCTATTTGCTGTGAGCTAATCATAGAACTGAGAGCATTCACCATTTCTGTGAGCTGAGATTAACATTTTCTAAGTCTTTATAATTGAGTGTAAAGAGGCATTTGTGAGTCAAGCTAGGAAGTGAAATCTGCATTTTCAAGAGGGATTGCCAGTCATTGCAAGTGTTGAGTCATCTTCTAGAAGGAAAGCTTTTGGAAACAGGCATGGGATATTCTTCTGCTGTCAACTCAATTCTTAGTTATTTGTTTAAAACGGAATCTTATACTTACTGTTGGTCATAGGGTGAAAGACAGGCATAACTGTGTTTTTCTATGTGAAAGAATTAAGGAGTTGTTTATGAACTGCTTTACTTTTTCGTGTTTTGGCAAGAAAAATAGATAAAGGTTAAAGGTTGCTTATTATGTGTAATGCATTTCTTGTATGATCTCCATATAAGGAGAATATGTTTGAAATAGGCACTAAATACTAGGACGAGAATGATAGCATCGAGTCAAGTAACAATTCCCAGCTTAAGTTATTAAGGTTAACTTAGTGAAGCTTGTGTAACTCCTAGAACATTGATTTCCAGAATAGGAGAGGATTTTGAGTTACTTGTTATGCTTTTCATTTCTAGTAGTTTAGCGTGATGTAGGATGTCTAGGGTACGCACTACCCCGGAAGGACTAACCTACGCGTAGTGTAAGAAAGCCTTAATGCAAAAAGGCCCTGAGTAGTGTTTATGATAGATGACCTTCATTCAAAGTACTGAATGATAATACTTTGGCCAAAGTAGTGAAATGTACAACTTCCACTTAGATGTGAGTTAGTTGAGACTACACTGTCAGTTCATTGTGATCCTAGTACTAGTTCAAGATTGTGAAATAGCAAGGTTCTAGTTGTGTAGGACACAACACTATGCTCAGTTGGTAATCGTTAAAGGATACCCTACCAATCTCCTCTTCGAAGGGAGGGCCATCTATCTAACGATAGGTGTGCGGGTGACCGCATTATAAGTCCGTGGTTGGCGGAAAAGCGCCTGAGTGATGGTTCTCCTCCACAGCAAGCGGCCGATGTACCAAGATTTGAAAGGACGATCTCCTGGACCTTCTTACTACTATTTGTTTTAAAGCTCATTAGAGCTATGTTAGTTAAGGTATGTATTCTTGTTTCATGTACTTGTGAAGTTATTATAATGAAATGGAATCTTTATTGTAAATTAATATGGCAACTTGTTCATGTTTTATCAATAAAGAAAAAGAAAAATTCTATTGCAATGACATGTTAACATGTTTACTTACTTTTAGGATGTAATTTATCGAAATTTTAATTTGACGTACGGGTTTGGGACTGTTACAATCCCAATCCCATTCTACACCATCTATGCCCCATGGTGCTGCAAGTCCAAGCTTCCGTGCTCCACATTCATCTTTTGGTGAGAGTCCTGATGGTTCATTTTCTACTGCTAGTGCTAGTCAGGGTCCTTCATCAGGACCAAATTATTTTATTCCACGTAATGTTCCAGGAGCACAACCTTCACTTGAAGGTACCAGTTGGAATAAGGAAAAGCATCAAGAAGCTAGGATGGCTGCTGCAAACTTTTGGTACTACAATAATCTACCTTTCAATGTTGCAAACAGCCCATATTGGGAAGGTTTGGTGAACGCCCTTACAGTTGCAGGAAAGGGGTTTAAGACCCCATCATCTAGAGATTTGAGTGGGCCATTGCTAGAGGAAGCTGTAAAGAATACACGGCTTGTGGTTGATGAACAAAAGAAATTTTGGCGAAGGAAAGGTTGCAGCATTTTATCTGATGGGTGGACAGATGGACGAAATAGAACTCTCCTTAACTTTTTAGTGGCCTCTAATGGTGGATTGGTGTTTCTAAAATCAATAGATGCCTCCCATGAAGTTAAAAATGCTGAGACTTTATGCAATCTATTAGATGGGGTGGTCCAGGAGGTTGGAGTTGATAATGTTGTCCAAATCATCACGGACAACGCAGCTGCATATGTAGCTGCAGGTAGACTACTTATGGAGAGGTATCCCACAATTGCATGGTCTCCGTGTGCTGCACATTGCTTAGACCTATTGCTAGAGGACATTGGGAAGATTTCATGGGTCAAAAGAGTGGTTGAAGATGCAAAAAGTGTTACAAAATTTATCTACAACCATACTTGGGTGCTTTCTTTGATGAGGAAATTCACAAATGGCAAGGACCTTGTGCGACCTGGAGTGACACGATTTGCTAGCCACTTCCTCACATTGCAAAGCATTCTTGGTGCCATTGGTCATCTCAAGCAAATGTTCGTGTCCGATGCTTGGAAGGAGTCCTCATTTTCCAATAGACCTGAAGGGGAGAGGATTGTTGCCATAGTTTTTGATGAGACATTCATCAAAAATGGAGAGGAGTTGATGGGGGTAAGTAGCAATCACACAAAAAAAAATTATACATGATAATCTATTGGCTGTTTTTATTTTTTGAGGGGTTAATTTTGTTATAATTTAACATTTGTTTTCATTTTTTTAGGTGACAGAACCTTTGGTGAGGGTTCTTCGTATGGTGGATGGAGATGGCATGCCAATGGGTTTCATCTATGAGGCCATGGATAGGGCCAAAGAGGCCATATCACGTTACTATGGCGGCAACAAAAGGAAATATGAAATCATATGGCGCATCATTGATCGGAGATGGACACACCAACTCCACCAGCCGATTCATGCCTTTGCCTACTTCTTGAATCCGAAGTTCTACTTCTCGGACACATTTAAGGCGGATGAGGAGGTCATGGAAGGTCTTGTCATGTGCATTGATAGGATGGTGCCTGATCGTGAGCTGAGAGATAAAGTGCTTGATGAGTTGGAGGTGAGATTTGTTGCATCTTATTTATGAATTTGCAATGTTGAGCCTTGACTATCTATGAATTTTCTATATTTGATTTACTTTTTCTTTTATCTATTCAAGGTCTACAAGGGTGCAGAGGGGAGACTCTTTTCCTCCCAGCAAGCAATTGAAAGGAGAGGAAAACAACAACCAGGTAAAAAATGAAATTAGAAACTTGATTCTTACATATAGATTGTTTACTTTATTCTTATTTCTTAATACTTATATTTTTTAAACATGTTTTTGTAGATCTATGGTGGGAGAACTATGGTGCTAGCACACCAAATCTTCAAAAGCTAGCCATACGTGTCTTGTCACAGCCATGCAGTGCTTCTGGGTGTGAACGCAATTGGAGTTTATTTGAGAACATTCACACAAAGAAGAGGAACAGGTTGACTCAACAGCGCCTAAATGATTTAGTTTTTGTTCGGTACAACCTTCGCCTTCGAACTAGAAAGGTGGAGGGTGTTTCACACGAGTCCATTGACTTGGATGACATTGATCCATATGGTGAATGGACTATTGATGAACAAAATGATGAGGCTGATGTCTTCCTTACTGATGAGGATCTTGCTGAATTAGAGAGAGCAGCAGCAGAAGAAGAAGAAGCAGCAAGATTGGATGCCATGGAGGACGACGAAGACACATTTGAATATCATGTTTCCCCTGTTCGATCTCCTAGTCCTCGTTCGGATACTATAGCACGGGCACCTTCTAGTTCTAGGCCTCCAAAATTGAGTACCATTGGGAGGGGAAAGAGGAAGATGTAGATTACATGTGGTTGTTAATGTTTTCCTCTTTTTGACATGATTATATGTAAACATTTATAAACTTATGATGCTGTTATACATTGAAACTATGAGTATTTGATGACTATGAATGATGAAATTTCAATTATTGAGTGTTTGATGATCATATGACATGTGTAATCTTTGAATTATGAGTGTTTGATAATCAAATTAGGCTCTTATGTTCTCTAAATGCATTAATTTGTTCTTGTTTTTTTGTAAAACTACGGTTTTTTTTTTGCCGAGTCTTTTCCCAAGTCCGTGCCGAGTCCCGAGTCTAAGTCATATTTTTGGGCTGCCGAGTCCGTGGCGAGTCCAAGTTTGCAAACTATGATCTAGACAACACCAGTTCCCCAGAGGCATGCATTTTGAGGGTTTGGCAAGGGGGAGGGGGTGTGACCATGTCTTACCTAGATCTAACATAATTAAAACAGAAATTGTTTGATATGATGTTTTTTTTTAAATTAGTGATAACTAGGAACATTGCCAGGCCTAGGACAATTTTAGTGGGAATAGGCCCCAACCTTTGATGTGCTACCACATGTGAATGTGTCCTCCAAGTTATGGGTCACCTTATTGCAGTGTGGTGATTTGCAATAAGGTTACTCTGTTTACAAACTATTACACCACAATCTTTTGGAATATTGTTTGATAAGATGTTGTTAGGATACTAGTGTTTGCATTTTAATATGCAACTTTTGGTGCAACACAAAAAAGGAACAACATGTGAGAATAACCCTCCCTCGAAACTGGAAAGGAAAGCTCACTATAACAGAAAAATAAACAAAAACCCTAGAACCTAAGGACACAGCTTGTAGCTTTTTACAATAAGTATAATTTAACTCTTGGGGGTTTAAACATACATTACAAAAAAGCAATTAACTGCCTATCTTTAGTTCTCAGGCAAGAGCACAAAGCTTATCAACACTTTTGCTGAATATGAGAGATTACTATGTCCTTTCCCTTTAAACAAACAATCTATAGCAACTAATCAATGTTCACTATTTCTGGCTAAAAGTAGAGACCAAAAATGTGAGTATAACACAAGGATTAAATTGGTTTAAATAACAAATGAACACAAGATTAAGTGAATATAAAGGAGACTGCTTACAAAGCTGCAACAATCGCATTTCACTAAAATTAGCAATACAAAACCTGCAATTTTCAATGAAAGCAATATGATTTACCTAAACAACACATACACAAGATCATAAAAATCTTGAAGAGTAATTTCAGCAGAAAAACAGGCATACCAAACTCCATTTATCGAAACTCCAAGTGCCAAATGCACTTATTTATAAGTATTTATAAAGATTTGCATGAGAAATAATAATTAAAAAAAATTGAAGTGTTTATTAAGTCTCACATGAGAAATATTTGTTTTTAAAACTAACTAGAACTTCTACGCTATGAATAGTTTCTTGCACACGGAGTAATCTTATTATACAATTGTGTCCACAAATACCAAACCCTAAATCAAGAAATCTTCAAATAGATTTCTAAAAAAGATAACTACCAACTAAAAAGAAGCCCTTTAGAAGATCATATAAAATAATCAATCTATAAATAGCCATTCTAAAATAGATTTCCTAGAATATGATTATCTCCTCAAAAACAACGATGCTATAAATAGCTTGGGTCAAAAATAGTCTATCTAATAGTTGGCTCCTAGCAATGATTCTAATGCAGCTCTTTACTAAGGTGCACACCTCTCTATTATTGAACAACTTTTCTATCTCACTTGGATTTGCACCCCAACGTCTAGGCACACACCCTTGCATTGGGTGATTTTTTTTATTTTAGAACTTCATGCATCACTATTGTTAGGCATGCTCCTCTCCATTGGTGAACATTTTTCATTAAACATTTTCTTGCACCTCTTTGATCATGCACGCACCTCTACACTAGCAAAAAAAATTCAAATTTGCCTAAAATTTGCACTCTTTCATTGAAGCACACACTTCTAACTAATTTGAAACTTTTCAATTTTGAATTTTATGCACCTTTTTGGAGTGATGCACACCTCTTTATTAAGCTGCAATTACTCATGCCTTACAAAAAAATAAAATTGCCTTCTCTCCCTTGTATAAGATTTGATACATGCCTCATCGAGTGCATTGGAAAGTTTCTTTTGTAAAATGTGCAAAGATACAAATAGAAATGATAAAAATGACGTTGATAACCATGATAAGGATTAAAGTATGGCTCACAAATGAAGTTCTTTAAAAATTTGACTCAAAAGATGACTCAATACAAAAATAAAATCATATTGGTACAACAATTAGCTCAATCTAGGAACCATGTCACAATCTTGGGGCATAGGAAAATCTATGGTCCATTTAGCAAACTATCTCTTATTAGTTGAGGATAGAGTCAAGCTATTCCTAAATCACCTAAATAACAATAACACAAATCCAAAACCAGATTATAAATGGGGAAATATATCACTACATAATTATCATATCACAAATGGGGAAATACAACACATAAAAAGATGCTCTCCAACAATTGTTGTTGGAGGGAAACAAAATGCATTACACTGAAGCATTTGCAGACTAAGAAAAGTAGCAAAGCCCTTTTTATAAGCTAAGAATACAACCATGCTAGATGCTACCTTGAGAGCTATGTGAAAGATTTGTTGTCAAGAAAGGCTTAGGGAGACATTGAAGTTCTTTTCAAGGAAACATAGGTGAGGATTTGTCATTGCTTTGTAATTCAGAATGGTCTTTCATCTCGCTGATATTTATGCACATTTGTCAAAGATACTCTATTGAAGCTTGATGTTGTTGTCTATCTTCATGACTAAAGATATCCCCATGCTCTATATCCTTATCACTTTCCTAACATTCTTCATCTTTTATGGTGACAAGCATAGTTCACAAACACTACGAGTACTCACTGAGTTGTTGAGTACTCATGGATTTTTAAACGGTGCAAGTAGTTGCAGGGTTAACTCATGAGTCTCCAAGGATAAGTTGCAGACGAAAACTGCTGGGTTTTTTGGTGACTACTCACCAAAACTTGGCGAGTCCAACCCATGTAGAAAAAAATGTGCCAACACAAGTAAAATGCAAGTTAAAACATATTTTTCACACGGTTTTTTCCTTTAAACCCCTACATTTGCCCCTCCATTGAACACACAACAGCAAGCACGATTTTTATAGCATATTGGAAAGAATTTTTAGGCAATCTGAAGAAGAAATTTCCAGATACAAGATCTGCAACAAGATAGTACCATTGTTTTTTTTTTTCTAAGCATTTGAATTTGTAAATGATTTCTAATTTTTTTAGCATGTTAAATGATTGAATTGAATTGATTATATTTGTCTAAATTTGTTACACAACACTCTCACACGATACACAAAACCACCCCCCGTGGACCCCTAGCGACAAAAGTGGGGGGGCAAGCCCCCATTAGGAACTAGGATCCAAACATGGCTGAAGCAAAAAAATTGTGTTTTTTAAAGAAATTTTAGTATTTTTTAAGTTGTCGTGCTTTTGCCAAGTTGAAAATTTATTCTAGATTGTAATGTGTACAAAGACATCTGGGTAGTAATTCAGCAGCAATGCCTTTTCACATTTTTTTGAATCAAAGAGTTCATTATAAAATTGAATAGCAGAAAATCGACTTCACAAAGTAAAAATAGCAGGATCCATTGTCTCATAGGCCATCTTGATCTCGTGGACATAAAAAAAATATATTATATTCTATTCTATACTCAAGTCAACAAATTTCTCTCGGAACTTGACTCAAGTTAAAATGAAAACCCAACATGTTTAGTCCGTTTACCATGAAAAATACAGTATAAATAGTAGGTTTCGTCTCTAGTTTGTTAAATAGTGTCGGATATGGTTCTTCTAGGTGAATTAAATGAATCCCAATTGCACAGGTGGAGATCAGGGAGGAGAGGTGGCGATATCGCTTCAAATCATAGCCAATGTTTTTTCACCACATGACATTGAAGATTAAGGTTTGTGAATTGAGACTGTAACTTGAGTGGAGACAACTCTAGTGCATTGTATGGTAGGTTTTTTTGAAGTTCTATCGATGTAATGCATAACAACAGCTGCATATGGGAGTCTACCAAGTATTTTTTTCTGATGGCCAACAAGCAAGCAAACTTAATTACTGGTTCAACATGCATCTGCGTGCCATTTGTGACTTCCCCTGATCAAACATCGAATCTGTCATAACTTTGACTCAGCTAAGTTTTCATTTCCAGTGAAAACGGAAAAGGTGCGTACGGAGTGAAGTAGAAAATGTGTTATAGATGTGATGATCAATATCTCTGTAAGGATAAGAATGCTGTATTGTACATGAAGGGGTGGACGTGGAGGCGGACATTGCTATCATCTTGAATTCAGCCAACATATAGCCGATTTGAGTTTCAAGTTGAGAAGAGAAAAGACTACCTTTGAAAGAATTTGGCGAGCATCATCATAGAGACCCTTCCTGGCAAGGGACTTGGCTCTGTATATTGCCAAGTCCAAATTAATTTCCAGAGGACTCACAAATTTCGATGTTGAGGGTACCGCTTCCTTGTCTAATTGGAATTTCTCCTCCTCCTCCTCATTCTGAAACTGAGGCAGAGGCTTCCTGATGGCTAAGCTTGTGTCTGCCCCTCCCTGATTGGTGTCAGCACGATGGCAACAGCGGCGTGTTGGCGTCGGTGCTACACACAACTGCCTGCTCCTGCTCCGCTGTCCCGCTTTAAAGTTGTAGGTGAAAGAGAAGGAGGTGCAAGCAGAGGGGGCCTCCATTTCCCGCTTGAGCTTATCCAGGGGTCGAAGGAAAATTATACATCCCACGTTGGCTTACTGGAATTGTACCCGCCCACAGATGTCAAAGTTATTTCATTCGCTTCGCCTCCAATGAAAGAGGAAGGATTTTATTAATGTATACAAGTAGTTTATGAGATAAAGAGGAACATGTAAACGTATATTTTAATTATTATTTATTAATCTAAATTAGAGATATTGTATTTTTTAATATCAAAATAAATTTAAAATATTTTTACTATTAAAATATAATAATATATAGTTAAATAGATTTTTTTTTTAATATAAAGATAATAAAAATTATTAAGAAATATAATATTTATTTCGAAGGTATTCTTTATATGAAATAGACAATCTATTTTTTTTAAATCAATTGTTGAGAATTGAGGAGAAGGATGATGTAATTTATCGCAATCGTGTACATTTTTCTTGTCATTCATCATTTTTTTCTATCTATTTTTATTTTTACGTCGAAGGCACCTTCAATGAATCAAGGCGACCTATCAAAACAAATCCACAATTGTCACAACATCCATAGCAAGCAAGATGATTACAAAAATTGTAGCCGTCAATTTTTTGCTATTTTAGTTTGCTATTTTTTACCTATTCATTCTTCTTGTCCAGGGTACCATCAAGTTTTTTCAGATGGCACAAAGGAGAAGTTGTTTTTTTGTGAATGCAAAGCAGTAAGGGGATTTTAAGGCGTAGGCATAACAGAAAGTTGAAGCAGTCACAAAAAAAACCTCATTATGATTTTACAAAAATCCCCTTACTATTTTACCATGATATCAATAATCCTTCTAACTATTGTACTATCATGGTCAATCCTCTTCTTGGAAAACTTTATGGGAGCATGTTAGAATGTAGAATCAGTAGTTGGGCTGAAAAAGAAGGAAGAGGGGCAAAAGGGAAAGTTAGCTTCAGAACAAGACACTCTACTATAGATCATTACATCATGCTTAGGAACTTCGTTGAAATTTTTTGGGATACTCAAGGGAGAGAAGTTTTTTGTTGATTTGTTGATTTTGTTGAGATATGGTGTTGTACACCATTGCATTGATTTATTATAATGTTGTAATTAAATAATTATTTAGTTGTGATGCATCTTGGTGGTGTGGATAATCACACTAGGCAATTATTTGGGGACCACTTATGTTGTATTGTAGCATTGTATTATTAATTAATGTGTGGGAGACATGTGATAATAATTTAATATTGGAGAAATATTAAATAAAGTGAAGTCTTAGTACCCAATATTAAAAAAGGGGTTAGTAGTTTTGTATTCAAATGGTTTTGTGGTACATGGTTTTACCTTACCACTAGTTGTATTTTTTGTGAGTTGGTGTCTACAAAAGCAAACACATGTATAGTGGTTTAGGTTAGCTAAGTGGTTTGGCTGTCATTATTGAGTCTTTCTGAGGAGTGCATTTGTGAAGCATGGCATGGGATGTGTGGATTCATGCTTGGACACATGGGAATGCATTGGAAGGCTTGATGTTTCAGAGGTATTCATTGTAACTCTCGTATTGCTTTATTGTTGAATAATATGATGGATTATGGATGCTTTTGGAGGCTAGGTTTTTCCCTCTTGAGGGCTTTCCTAGGGTATATCTTGTGTTATCTTGTGGCTTGTCTATTTAATCTATGCATTGTGGTTACTTGTATGCATGTTTATCTCTCATGGGTTATGTAGGAAATGGAATAAGATTGTGGGTTGAATGCAATATTTCCTAACAAGTGGTATCAGAGCTTTCATGGTTGAAGAATTTTTGTTATAACCCTAGTTTGAGAGTTTTTGCAAAGTTGAAGCCATAGACATGCATGTAGGGATTGAGACATTACAAGGTATGGAACACATGTTGCAGGTGTTTGTATGTAGATTTAGGCTTTTGGGTTGTCAAGATTTGTTTGGTTTATTGCAGATCTGAAGTTTTCCATTTTTGGGTGGAAGAGGGTTTCTAGGTTTGAGTTTTTATATGAGGGATTTGTAGGGGAAATTTCATAGATGACCTCTTGAGACAAAATGGACCTCATGGTTGGATTCAGGTTGGCCAAGAGATGAAAATTGACATAAATTTCAACCTATTTTTTGAAGTTGAAAAAAATACAAAAAAAAATTAGCCATATGGCCATTTAGGTCGCCCAATTTGTCTTGTTGAAAAATATTATTAAAAAAATATATGGTTTGATGTCTTAAAATTTCTGCAGAAAATATTAAATTGTTGGGCATATTTGAAAATATTAAAACTTGCAAAAATACGAAAAAAAAAAGAGTTAGAAATGATTTTCTTAAAAAAGTAAAAAAAAATATATGGGGGGTCCGCAGACCCCTCGTCCTACCTATCCGTCGCAGTATCGATCAATACTGGCAGTACCTACCGGTACTCCCCTGCCAACAAGGTACCATCGCCAATGGGGTCAAACCCCTCGCATCAACTCTGGTCCGGTGGGGTGGCCCGCCATCCATTAAAAACAAAAAAAATATTTTTTTATTAATATCCACCGATTTAAAACTCACACCCCGGACCTCAAAATGATATGAGGTGTATTTGATATTTGGTTAGGTACGGTCAAAAAGGGTTGATAAACTTCTACTTTGAAAAATTAAACCGAAATGCATAAAATTTGGATTCTGCCACCAAAGGCGCCACCGGTCAGCCATCGCTATCGGTGGGCCACCGCAGAACCACCAAGGGGGGCAAATTGGACATTTTCTAGCAAAATTTTTCAAACACATGTAACTTTTTCCCAGTATGTTCGATTTTCAACTTCTTGTAGTCGTTGGAAAGCTGATTCCAAGCACTACGCAGTGGTACAAGTTTAGTTCCTTGATTTTTCTATTTTGACATGTTTTTGGGGCTTGGAAGTCAGATTTTCTCATTTGCATGGTTTTGGTCATAACTTTTGCATACGAAATCAAATTTTTGATTTTGAAGAGGCGTTGGAGAGAATTTGTAGTGTACTACACAATGGTTTAGATTTTTTATCAATTTGAGGAGCAGGATGAGTTTGGTACTTGTTTGATCATTTGTAAGAGCCTAAGATTCAGGGTGTGATTGTGTGAGCATCTGAATGAGTCAAGAGGCAAAATCTTGAGGGAGTACATGTTTTTTATATGTTATTTATTATGCTACAATTGATTATCATATTGGTGCTTTTAGGTAAAGGTTTATAGGTGTTTTTCAGAGTTGAGACTTTGATGGTGACAAGTACACAAGTTTTCTTCAGTTTTGAGGACATGGTTTGAGATGTTTTGTATGGGTGATAGTTGAGTGCAGGTACAACATTGGCTATGGTTATGGTGTCATGGATATGTAGGTACATTTGATGCATTGGCATGACATGATCATGTATGTGGTGTTTGGTGGTGAAATGGTTTGATGTTAGGAGATTATTCTTATCTTCTTGATGCTTATTTAGTTCCTTGACTATGATTATTCATTTATGGACATGGTTGGAAAATTAGATTTGTGGGTGTTTGAGTCTTGATGTCTACAGGATTATCTTCTTTGATATCTTGGTTTGTAGGTTACTAATGTGATGATGAGTTTGCATGTTTTAGTGATTAGACCTACGAGTTATGTAGTTGTATGGATTTATCACCTATTTAGTTGTAGTGGGATGACTCAGATGTGGACTGTCTATATCCACCAGGTTTGATTCATTGTTGTTGCATATTTTATTACTTGGCCTTGTCTATGGTCATTTGTACATTGGTATGTTACTTTGGGATTGAGAGGATGGATGGTTAGAGTATTTGATTAGTCAGGTGATGGGACTTGTAGCATGTGGTTTGATCACGATGTCATGATAACTTGGTACATTCATTGGTTATACACTTTCAATGGGAGATTTTAATAGTGATGACTTGGTGGTGTTGGATTGGTTTGTGATGTTTTGTTGGTGGTTGTATGTATCTTATTGGCTTGGAGATCTTGGTTAAGTTGTATGTTATTGACATTGTAGTTGAGTGTGTGTAAACCTCTATGATCTTCGTGGAGGAGGTGGTAGTCATGATGCCATGTGTAGCTCATATCACGGTTCAATGGGAGTTGTTGGCAGTGACGTGGATGCATCATTGGGTATGATTATATTCACATGATTAGGGATATATATTCTTGGTTTAGAGAATGTTTGATATTATTTCATGGTTTACTCTTGATACTAGTTTAGAGTTTGGAATGGTACTTGTTCTCTTGAGACCAGGATGTTTACATTGGTGCATGTGATCTCCTAGGAGGAGATGGTTAGATCATATTGTCATGATAGGTTCCTGATTCTATGGTTGGAGCTTTGACATTGATTGTGGTAGTTCTCTTTTGTATTGAGTACATTGATCATTTGCTTGATTACTTCATGATGGTGCTATGTTGTATTTGGAGTTTGGAATGGATTGATTGGTTACGGGTACTCATGGATACTTGGAGATGTAGGTGATGGTTGGAGTTCTCTTGTGATTTGATACATTTGCTTGAGACAGTTACTCTTTGGAGGTCTCAGTAGGAAAACTGAGGAGCTTTCACCTGGATATGGATGTGAGTTCATGTTGGACCGATAGAGGAGATTGTTCTTGGAGTGATTCATGATGACTTGGTTATCCTGGAGGAGCATTCTCATTCCCCACTCTTAGTCTACTTGGTAGTTTATCATTTGAGAGGTATTTTCCCATTATATCTTTTAGATGTGTTATGTTTTGTGCTTCAATTTCTCATGGGAATAAGTTGATTCATGTTGATTGTTTTTGGATACTCATTTGAGGATGGTTTAGCATGAGTTTACATGCTTTATCTTTCATATTTATGGATCTTGAGCTATGGATAGTTAGTTCTGGAGGATTCATTTTGAGGGATGTTACGGCATGGTTATCTCCTTGTGAATTTGAGTTTATGATATCATTCTTTGATGAGGATTGTTAGGAGATGGTTTATGGGTTGACTTCCAGTATTGGGGATGGTTACTTTGATTTTGATCTTCTTGATTAGAGATGTTTGCATCCATGTTGGCATTGTTACATTGATTCATATATTGTACTTGGTTTATGAGATTGAGTGTTATGGATGTTGTTGAGGCTTCTAATTTGGGGTTGTTAGGAGATCATACTTGACACAACATTACACTTTTTGAGGTGTTGGTAGGACATTATGGTTTACAGGTTTCTCTCTTCATGGTTCCTTCCTAGATGTTCATGTTTTGGAAGGATGGTAGCAACATGTTGTGAGAGATTATGCATCTTTTTGGGTTGCATGTGTGGATCATTGTTATTGTTCTTGGTACTTCATGCTTTGATTTACTTATCAAACCTTGATATAGTGTTGATTGGTTGAATTGATATTCTTTGACATTATCTATGCAGTGGGAGTTCCTGGATATGTATGTTCTTCATTGACAGGTTTTATACAGGGAGCTTGTGATTGCAACTTACAGGTTGCATATGTTCTTGGCATGAGTTTACTGATGTATTGATACCTTGGAGGTATGGATGGTTGGACATATTAGCATGTGTTGTGGATGCTATTCTTGATCATGTGGGTTTTTCATTTGACAGTAGTTTGGTTAGAGCCTTTTTTATCACTTGGATTTGATGCTTGTGCTCATGGTTTGGTGCATATTCACCTTGGCATGTTCCTTTTCTTCCATGCATAGAACGTTGGAGGATGAGAGGATTTATTGCTTGAGATGGTGGTCACTTTGTTCTTATTGCAAGTATCTTGATGGAGCACAAGAGCATGTTGGAGATTCATGTGGTTTCATGTATGGTTATGATGATGTATTTCATGTATTGATCCCTTATGAAATGTATACAACAAGTGGGACAATGTTGATATATGGTATTGTACACCATTGCATAAATTGATTTATTATAATATAATTAAATAATTATTTAGTTGTGATGCACCTTGGTGGTGTGGATAATCACACTAGGTAATTATTTGGGGACCACTTATGTTGTATTGCAACATTGTATTATTATTTAATGTGTGGGATACATGTGATAATAATTTAATATGGGGAAATATTAAATAAAGTGAAGTCTTAGTACCCAATATTAAATAAGGGGTTAGTGGTTTTGTATTCACATGGTTTTACCTTACCACTAGTTGTATTTTGTGTGAGCTTGTAGTGGTTTAGGTTAGTTGAGTGGTTTGGCTATCATTATTGAGTCTTTATGAGGAGTGCATTTGTGAAGCATGTCATGGGATGTGTGGATTCATGCTTGGACACATGGGAATGCATTGGAAGGCTTGATGCTTTAGAGGTATTCATTGTCATTCTTATATTGCTTTATTGTTGAATAATATGATGGAGTATGGATGCTTTCAGAGGCTGGGTTTTTCCCTCTTGAGGGTTTTCCCAAGGTATATCTTGTGTTATATTATGGCTTGTCTATTTGATCTATGCATTGAGGTTACTTGTATGCATGTTTATCTCTCATGGGTTATGTGGGAAATGGAATAAGATTGTGGGTTGAATGCAATATTTCCTAACAAATTTCAAAAAATCCTTTGACACTGTGTGTAGGGGAAAAAATTGGAATAGAATGGAGGAACTTGAGATTACTAGTGAATTTAGAGTGGCAATGCATAATTTTTATGAGTAGGTTAGAGCTATAATCAAAACCAAAGATCGTATGTCTGAATTCTTTGGTAGTGACATTGGTGTCAAACATGGATGTCCACTATCTCCCACATTGTTTAGTTTTTATAATGATAAATTTGAAGAATGGTTAAATAAAACTATTGGGGAGGGTATTCAACTTGTTGTTTATGTGATGAAGTTACTTTTATATGCAGATGATCTTATCCTAATTGCAAAACTACCCTTGGTTTGAGAGAACATTTAAAGGCTCTTGATCTCTTTTGCCACGAGGTTGAGATGCAAGTGAACACCAACAAAACTAGAGTCATAATTTTCTCTCTGAAAAGGAAGAAGCAACAGGTTAATTTCATTTTTGAAGGAAGCTCTTTAGAGGTGGGGGAAGAATACAAGTACTTGGTGTCACGTCTCAAAATTTTGATTACGTTTAATAATGTTAAGTTAATTAAATATTTATGGAAAATGAAATTTATTAGTTTTGACTTGTGATAAATTTAAGATTTCAATGTCATTTGAAATATATCATATTTATATGATTGAATACAAAGGATGAAAGTTATGAAGAAGAATGGAATCTTTTTGTTTCAAGCATTAGTTAATGGTTATTCATGAAACTCTGCAAGTGTAAGTGTGTGAATGTAGGAATAGGTTGAAGACAGAGAACATGGTTGAGGTAGGAGTATTTAGCTAGATGATGATTGGTAAACATGTTGGAATCTGGAATGTGCACACACCACTGGAAATCATAGCATCCATGTTTAACTTGCAATTCGATAGATATCATTTTGCTTGTGTGAAATGTATAAATGATTAAATAGGTAAGCTTATGGAAACAAATTTATTGGAGCATTTGTCTTACCTTGTCTATTCGATGATAATTTTATTGGAAACATATTTTTGTGGTAAATTATTTTCTCCTATTTGAAATGTTGAAAGGAATTCTTTATTTGAAATTTAGAAAAAAATGATAAAAAGGATGTCACATGGGAAAACAATTTAAATAATCTTATGGAAATAATGTTTAAATGAAAAAGCGTTAATTGAAATTATTAATTTAATAGTTAACTCTTAATTATAATTCAAAATTTTAAATGAAAATGAAATCAAATGTGTGGAAGGCCACCCATAACCCCTGAATCAGATGAGAAAATTTGTGTGCAATAAGTGGGGGGTGGCTATCATAATGGAGCATTCCAATTTGGGAGAAAAAGTAGTTTTCAGAGAGGAAAAACCATGCAAAAGTAGGGGAGATAACTCCGAGAAAGAAGGAGAATTTGATCCAAAAAGCAAGGGAAAAGAGGTCGATTGTGTAGGGAAAGGGAGGAAAAATCCATTTCGAGAATCTCTTAGAATTCTACACTCCATATCTTGGTCGATTGTGTGAGAAAACAAAAGTAAGATTGACCTCTATTAGAATGTTTCTAGTTGTTTGTCATGCTTTTTCTATTCCATCGAACCCCTTTGATTTTCTAAAGGATAATCTTGATTTTGGAAGAAAAACCATTTATTTTTATCTCTACATTTGGGTCTCTGTAAATGTTTGATGTTGGGTTTGCCATTTCGGCATCGACCCCTCTTATTGTTGAAAAAAATCCCATGTCTCTGTCCAACCCTTGGACACTGCCTCCATGGCTCTCCATATCTGATTTTGTTTTGTTTTGTATAAGTAAACATATTAGGGTCAAAATGACCCCTACATGTGAATGCTTGTGTGAAGGGTTGCTTGACCAAACCCTCTCATTTCTATAATGAAGCCTTAAAAGGTTGATCAATGCTATCAACATCAATCATTTATTTTTGTTCCTTTTGAATGACAAACGATACTCATCATTCCATTATTGATGTTTCTAGAGAAACAAAATGACGTGTATATATATATATATATACGATCGTACAACATGGAAATGATTTTAATAGTGTTGAGTGATTCTTATTCAATGTTCTCATATCTTGTATTTAATGGTGCCTTTATTGTTTGAACAATAGTCTCCATATTATTTTAAAAGACCTTAAGTGATTTAAATGTTGCTTAAGGTCAAGCTTATGCATATCATTCTGAATGATAGCATGCTTATCGTTCCAAACTTGATAGTAATTGCTTTGGAAGATGAATTCAACAAAATGATATTCATCATATCGCTCTAAATGATATTAAATTTTTTCAATGATGTTTTAAAATATACAACAATAATCGTATTGTCCTTAGAGGTTGATGCCTTGAAAAAAGTGAATGGGTTGAACAATATGTTTCGTTCTAAATGAGTTACCATATTCTAGTCTTTGTTTCAAATAGAGTAATATGCATATCATTCTTAGGTGCAGGTCTAAGCTGTTAACTTTGACAGATTTGCTTAGAAATGTATGTTTTTGACCCATATCTAACCCCAATAAATTTTTGATGTTTCATTCTTACTATGAAATAGATAATGACCTGGCAGTAATTTTCAAAATGTTCTTGTTAAAGAATTGAACAAAATGATTCAAGAGTAACTTTGTTATATGCTTAAACAATGAATGATCACATTTTGAAAGGAAGTCAAATTGAATCTAGGGTGTATAGATTCTATTTTTAAAGAAAATTAATTATGATGTCGATTACAATTTGTTTCTATGTAAAATGACCTTGTGAAATATTGTTTGAAATTCATATTCATATAAAAGTCTAGAGAGACTGCTTAATATTTATGTTCCTTATATTTCCAATTGAATCAATTTATGCATCTGATGAAAGTTTACATCTATCTGAACATGGAAATATATATGTAGAATGGATCTTTCTTTTTTCAAAAGAACGTATACGCATGCACAATTTTTAACAGAAGGCCATATATGTGTACATGCATAAATCTTTCATTTATGCATATACACATACATGTGATATACTTTTTTAAAATTGATCTATGTTTTTATCTGAAAATGTATATTTCAATCAAAGTAAGAAGAAATAGAGGAAATATTGGAAATCTATATATTGATGCATGAACTGTAATATTCTACTTTTATTTGATGAGAAGGATTGTGTATTATGATTTAATGTTTTATTACATCATTATCAAATATAGTCTAGTTCCTTGTATATATTTTTTGAACTGAATTAGCCAAGATGAGACATGTGTAGACTATGTTGTAGATTGTTTGAATTTTATCATTAAAAGATTGGCTAGCAAACTACTCAAACCAAATTGAATGTTGCAAAGTGTGTAATTAGATAAGATGTATATTATCTTATGTATGTGGGAGGTTACCTTCTGGAATGGGTGTTGAAAATGGGTTAAAAGAGAGTATAGGATTTGCTTTTCCAAAATCTATTTTTTTAGTTGTATACAGCATATGCTTGGCCAAGCGTTGGTAGTCCATTATGTTGAATGGTCTAATTTTTATGATGTAACTCTCAACCATTTCCTAACATAGATATTGCATGTTCTAAATGTAGATAGGAATGCATGTAGTTGTTAGGCACGCACTAGATTCCACCTTGCATATCATATTCTCTTGCTAAATATTCCATGCAGGGTCAAGTATTCTTCAGGTTAGGAAGAATTCCAGGGAAGGGTAGCTTTGTGGTTGGGTGGAAAAGTGCCTAAACCATGTTCTCGTCCACCAAATGTGGTGAGCGTTGAAGAGGAATCACATGGAATTCCATTTTGATTATTGTACTTTGTATTACATGATGTAACTTGAGTTGGATAAGAGGTGATGTTGGCCTAAGTCAAACTATGCAACTTGTAAATTTGACATTTGGAAATAAATATAGAATATTATTTTTGGACATATTGTGCTATGATAGAAAATAGCTGATTAATTATGTCTTTAATTTATTATTCATAATGTCATAATTTATTTTTTTGGTGTTATTTAAGTATGACACATTACACTTGGGAATTGATTTTTACAATAGGCTCAGTCAGGAGACATGTAGAACAAAAAGGTTTCAAGGAGGTTGGAGAGCTTCTTACTTGTTTCTAAATAGATGTAGGAAAGCAGAGTTATGGGATTGGAAGATCAAGAAAACCCTTTTTGGTTTGTTGGTTACATCGATTGTCCTCTATGGTTGTGAAGTTTGGGGGAGTAGCATGTCAAACCACAAGTAGAGGCAAGTAGAAATAATTCAAAAGCACTTAATCACTACTAGTATCAAAGTCAAGTCTTTAGTTCCTATGAGATTCTTTTGGCTGAAGTTGGAGGATTTTTGATGGAGGCATTAGTGATAATTCATTTAATAAGTTATTTAAAAAAAGTTGAAAGCATGGATATGCATCACTGGCCCAAAATGGTTGTTGAGGAGGAACTAAACTGTAGGAAGAAGAATTGGATGAAATAAAATAGCAAGTGGATGAGCAAGTGGGATATTAAGCTACATGAATGTTCTAACACTAATGGAGAGATTAAATTTTTTGTGCTAAAAAAGTTTAAGACTATTATGTGGACAAAACAACTTGGTCATAAAAAGGCGCATTATATCAAAGAGTTCAACCCCATGTGGGAGCATGGTGAAAAATACTACCTAAGGGTTATAATTAAAGGAAGGGATAGGCTTCTAGTTACACAATTAAGGACTAGGTCTCGTCATCTTAGATGCAAGATAGGTAGATGGACTATCCCCAAAGAAGATTGGGAACAAGAACTTGTATTTTTTGCAGCAAAGGGGTGGTTGGAATTGAATGACATTTTATCATCGAATGTGTTTCTTATGAAGATATTCATATCCATTATGAAAGAAATTTAAAGGTGGATAATCTAAATGAGCTTTTTAAGGAGGAAAGTCTTCTCAAGACTATTGGATTTTTGATCAAGATTCATAATAAGAGAGCTAACATTGAAAGGAACTTGGAAATGGTTAAAGATTTGGCTCTCGGTCCCATAGGTTGATGGTCTAGTGGATGTCATTAAAAAATAATTCATTCATTCATTCACCAAACACATTGAGGATGAGGCTACACATTCTATTTTTGACTAAGTACTTTGCAACTATCATATACTCTAGTGAAAGGCGTTATCTAAAACAAAACTGGTAAGTTTTAATGAAAGTTCAAACTAAATTTTAGTTTATTATACTCAAAAACATAAATTTGATAAATAACTTTAATTCCAAGTACCTTGTTAGGATATAAATTTGGCTAGGTATGAATGTATGACGATGAGATTATATATATTATGTATATATAGAACATAGCCTTACAAATGTAACTTAATATCATCTATACAAATATAAATAATAATAAAACTTCACATATATTGCAAATTGAGTATAATATATAGCAACAGTTAGTTAGGAAGATTATATATAGAGTATGGTTTGAACCCCTTTTAAATTTTAGCTTTAACAATTTTAATATAGTTTATTTTTATCTTTAATATTTCATTTAAAGTATGATTTTAATTTTTTAAATTTATTTTATTTAAGAATATATTTGTATGTGTTCAATCTTATAATATATTTGTATTTGTTAATATTGAGTTAAGTTTGTAATACATATTAATTATATTTTTGAAGTACATATTTTATTAAAATTTCAATTCTAATAAATTAAAAATTATTGGGATTTCAAGAGGCGAACCTGCCTTGTAAGTACTTAGGGATTCCATTTTTCATGGGGGCCAATAAGCCAGCTTACTGGTCTAAATTCATTGAGAGAATTAAGCAAAGAATTTGTGCCTGGAAAGCTCGATGGTTGTCCTTTTAAGGTCGAATTCTATTGATAAAATTAGTTATTTCTACAATACCTAACTATTTTATTTCAGTTCTAAGGGCTCCTAACATAGTAGTTGACCAAATTTAGAAGATTATAAGAAGCTTCCTTTGGAAAGGGAATATGAATGACGCCAAAAAAATCCATTTAATCTCATTGGATAGTATGCTATCAAACAAATTCAAAGGAGGAGTGGGATTGCATGATATCTCCAAACGAAATCAGGCTTTTGGTGGGAAACTTATTTGGAAAATGTATACCAAACCATAGTCTAAATGGTGCTCCTTGATGAGGGAAAAATATCTTGATAGTCAAGATCCTAAGAGAATTTTCACAATTTCTAATCCACCTGAAGGTTCGACCATGTGGAATTTCATGATCTCATGCAAAAAGGTGGTTACATCATATATTTCTTGGGAGGTCAATAAGGGAGATGAAGTCAACTTTTGGAATGACTCTTGGAATGGGCATCCACCTTTGAGAGATTGTCAAGAGTTGCAATCAACCATTCTGATCTTTTCTCAAATGTGGGGGACAAGATTAATAGATTATGTTAACTCAGTTGAGTCTCCATTAGGGAGGGTGGTTTGGAAAGACTTTTCTTCTTTGCAAATATCAAAAGATCAAAAAGATTTATTGACACAAATTATGGGTACTAGAACAATGTTCTTATCAGGGAAAGTTGATTGTGTAATATGGGCGCCATCCAAGAAGAGATTCTATTCGATTAAGTAGGGGTACAAGACAATTCTTAACAGGGGTGACTACATTCAATCTCAGAGGGAATTCTCATTCTATTGGAACAATATGGTCCTACCAAAAGTGGGCAACTTTGCATGGTTAGTAATGAGAAAAAGAGCTCTAACAAGTGATTGGTTGGTTAAATTAGGAATTGTAGAGCCCTTCAATTGTGTCTTATGTAATCAAACTCTTGAGGATCATGATCACTTGTTTCTGCAATGCTCTTTTGCTCAATCTTGTTGGCTTTTTGTTTTGGAAAAAATGAACTACTATACTCCGTTGTCGAATTTAGGTTGGGATATTTTCTCTGCCTAGCCTGTGTTATATAAGTCTTCGTTCTTTGCTTGCATCTGGAGAATTATTCCAGCATTAGTGTTATGGGCTATTTGGTGGGAGAGGAACAAGCGTATCTTTAGAAAATTTGTTGCTTCCATTCAGTCCGTTCATGGAATCATTGAAAAATCAATCTCAGAAGTAGTTAATGTCTGGGTTCAAGATCATAAAAATGTTGGCTCTATATTTTCTTCCTGGGATAACAACATTCTTAAGAGTTGGCAAGGTATAAAGTTGCCTTTTAAAGGGAGTTTGTAGTAGCCTTTCAAACCCAAGGTGGATAGGAAGTCCATTAAATGGTCCTCGCCAATGGAAGGCTTCTATAAACTGAATTTTGACGGGGTAGCCAGAGGAAATCCAGGCCCCTTAGGGGTAGGTGTTTGTATTCGGGATGCAAGGGGAGTTGTAAAAGTAGATAGATCAATAAGTATGCCTCCTGGAACAAATAATATGGTAGAATCATTGGCTCTACTACATGGCTTACATCTTGCAAGACAAATTCAAATCAAGGCAATTCATATAGAAGTTGATTCCTTAATAGTGGTAAATGCAAGTAAAGAAAGAGAATGTTTTAATTGGAACATGAAATATGTTTTATAGAATGCATGGAAGCTCTTGGATGAATTTGAAACTTTTCAAATTTCTCACACGTTTCGAGAGGGTAATACTCTTGTAGATTGCTTAGCTAATATGGGTTGTGATAAGGAGGATTTTTTCTTCATGGAAAATAAGGACAATATGCATGATTTCCCAATGTTAACAAATATAATAGCCAAAGATTGTATTTTTTAATCTCATTTTAAAATCACATCGACATGTCGACATGGCATATCTTTTAAAAAAGGGTCGGGTGATTTTTTCTTCACTCAGAATGAGTTGTAAATCCGCATGCCTAAGAAGTAATTTTTGTAGATGTGTATCTCATTATCCTCGTTTGAATGAAGCTGAGGTCATTTGTCAGGGCACAATTTGCATTGTGGGAATAAATGGCTTATTGATGGTACTGTTGGCATGGTCATGCCCTGTCGCTCAAGGAGGTCGCTAAAGTTAGAATCATTTTAGCATGATTCCTCACCACTTCCGGCTCGGTCTAGATTTATTTGCGAACGAGAAAGTTGGAGGCTGCTAAATGTGATGATTACCATTTCTAATGCTTTTTGTGCCTGTGCAGATTTCATATACTAAGCAAGATTAGTCATTATTATCTTGTATGCTTACGCTTAAGAGGTGGCAAGTTGTGCATTATGGAGTCTGAAGATTTCATGCAACTTGACAACCCCTCATAGATTCACCGTTGTGGATTAAGATTTGAAGCATGCTAACATTAATTCTTGTCTTTTCCAAAGCAAGCGATTGGGAAATGGGTTTTTGGGGAAGCTTTATTTATTTGTTCTTCTCCAAATTAAGCCTCATTAAAACATTTCTGTTCACAGAGTCTCCTGGTTGTTGTTGTGGATGGAATCGACGGGTTCTCCTTGTTTGTAGGTTTCTTTTGTGCAAATGGAGTTTCGACCGCAGAATTGCAAGGTTCCTATAGCCATACAAGCATGGGAAGTACCCTTTTCTGACTACATTGAACGAGACCAACTTCAGTATGTGTTCAAAGTTAATTGTTTGTCAGTGCTGGGTTGTATCAAGACAATAATTGGAGAGGAGATTCTTCATACTGAGTCTTAGAGGCTCATTTTTCCAGCTAATATTTTGTCCATCTTCCTTTCCAATACTCTAGACCTGGTGCATAATTTTAACATTTTGTAAGAAATTTCAAACAAGGTGGTGGTCAGAGTGTTCCTAGAAGACAATGCACTGCTGCGAGGTGTTCAACAGTATGATTTCACTAAGGATGATGGCTTTGTTGGAGGTCTTTTCCCCAAACATTTCATCCCTCACGAGAGAAGGTATGCAAAAGTCTTCCATGGAATGATACTTGCTATTTTGCATGATTCTTCCTCGCTTCTGTATCAAGTGATCAACAAATATCATTTTGAGTTTAGTAAGGAGGAAATAGATCAGTTCAAGAAGAAATTCCATGCAGTTTCATTCCTTAGAACTCATACTTGCATACAAGGTTTGCAAGTTTCAGCCATACCACGATTTCGTAGGAACAACAAATCTCTTCCTCAAGTTCCTGATATTAACATTATGGTTCATTCTCAAGCAGTGGTAGGGAATCGAGTGCAGGCTATTTTGCAAGAAAAACAAGATGAGAATTTTGTATGTTGTTCTCGTAGAGAAGGGTAATAGTCCGATTTTTGTTAATGGGAAATAGGGTAACAGAGAATGTGTATGGGGTTGATATATAGGGATAATATGTTGATTATGTAAATGAATGGGGTGATAAGTACTAAGGTTTTTGTAACAAGCAATTAGTTGCAGGGTTGTATATGTAAAGGGATAATGCTATTGTTGATGGTATATAGGTAGAAGAAGAATGTCCATAGCTAAGACATCATGTATGGATTTTTTCACTCTCTTTCCTTTCATAGATTTTTGTAAATCTTTATATAAATTAATATATTATATAGGCTTATCACCTTTCACCTAAAAAAAATTAAAAATAATAATTTTACTTTTTATTTAATTATTTATTAACTTGATATGTTTATTATTTATTATTAATTTTTTAAATTATTATTTCTATCAATATTTAGATTTTGATATATTTTGATTGTTTATTCTATTTTATTTTTTTATTTAGATTTAAGTTTGAAATTTATTTTAATTATGTCTTTTATGAAATTCAAATAATAATTAAAATTTAAAATTAATTTACTTTATAATTATTTGTGTTGTTAAAAATTTAATTATTGTAGAATAATTATATTTTGAAATTTAATTTTAATTTGTGTAACAAAATAAATTTAAAACTTAAAATCTAACTAAAAGTTATAGAGTGAAAAAGTGAGTGAGAGATAGAGAGAAACTAACTTTCGATTAGTCATTTCATGCCAACAATCTAAAGTGAAAAAGTGAGTGGGAGATAGAGAGAGAAGCTAACTTTTGATTAGTCATTTCATGCCAACAATCTAAAGATAGCCCATGTTCTAAGAGATTTATGCTTAGGTTAGCATGTCATTTGATTAAGGATATGATAATTCACCTTTAATACCTCCTTAGTGTACCCATTGCACATTTAAGGAGAAAAATAGATAGAGAGAAAGAGAGAAAAGAGAGAAAAGAGAGAAGAATAAAGAAGGGAGAGAGAGTTAAAGAGGAAAAAGGAGAGGAGAGGAGAGGAGAGAGAGAGAGAGAGAGAATATTAAAGAGGAGAGAGAAAGATATAGAGATTATAAGAGAGATAAAGAAAGATAGAGATATGAAAAGAGACAAGAGGAGAGATATAGATAGATACAAAGTCACATAATGAGAGTAAGATAGAGAGATAAAGAGAAATAGAAAGAGACAAAGATATATATAGAGTTAGAGAGATCAAGATATAAAGAGGAAGATGGGGAGAGAGAGGGGGGATACATAGGGATAGAAAAAGAGAGTAAGGAAGAGAGAGATAGGGAGAGGGAAATAGAGAGAGAGAAAAAGAGAGAAAGATAGATAGAGGAAGAGAGAGGAGAAGATGAATCTAGAGAGAAATTATAGAGGAGAGAGGAAGAGAGATTGAGAGATAATGAGAAACATAGAGATAGAGAGGGAGGCAGAGACATTAAGATCTCTCTCTCTTTCTCTTCCCATCTCTCTCTCTCTCGTCCCATCTCTCTTTTCATCCCCCCCTTTCTCTATATATATATCCCTCTCTCATTCTCTCCCTCTCTTTTTGTCTCACTATCTTCAATCGCTATTTCTTCCTCTCTCCTTCCATCTCTCTCTCTTTCTCTCTCTATCTATCTTTGTCTTTGTCTCCCTCTCTCTCCATCTCCATCTCCATCTCCATCTCCATCTCCATATCTATCTTCCTCTCTATCTTTGTCCCCTCTCTCTATCTCCTTACCTCTCTCTCTATATATATATATATGTATGTATGTATGTATATGTATGTGTGAACATGGAGGTTTAATCAAATCAACTAGGCTAAGAATCAACTAAGAAACAAAGTAATTGACCTAATTAATCCATATTCTAATGGAATTATTTATAAGTTCAATCCAACTTAAAGAAAACATGAAATATCAAATCTAATCAAATTAAAAGCCTAATTAAGAAATGAAAACCTCAATCCCATTGGGGAATTAGTGTTGTATCTGATGTGGAGTGCTTAGTCCCAGTCCTAATCCATGTTGAATGATGCAAAGATTCAAAGAATTGATGAATGGATGAATGGATAGAAATGGTGATTCACAAAAGGTAATTGATCTCAAAGGTGAGTATGAAATTCAATATAGTGTAGTTGTTCAAAATGCTTGTGAATAGAAATTCATGTAAAATGAATTCTATTTATAGACTTTTTGAAAGAAACAATGGTTAAGATCAAATTGGATAATCAAAGGATATAATTGAATGAGGGGAAATTATATGGATCAATGATCAAATCAAAGGATGAAATTACTCAATGACATGGATCAATGATATTAATCAAGGGCTCAAATTGATTGAAAGAAATACAATCCCTTAATTTTAGGAGCATGGAAAACATATTTCCATGTGGAGGGAAATATTTGAATTCAAATTGGAGAAATATTCCATGAGAATATTCTTTCAATGATTGGAGGAATGAGAAGAAATTAGTCAATTAAATAATTAATAAATTACTTAATTGTGTAAGTGGAGGAAATTTAGATCTTTAATTAAACAATTAGAAATCATTTAATCAAAAGGGGAATTTGACATTTAATTAAATTATTTGGATTATTTAATCAAATGAGAAGACTTAGGAGATTTAATTAAATAACTTGCATTATTTAATCAAATGAGATGAAAATTAGTGTGAAGGGGTGAATTAATCAAACAATACTAATTATCTAATCAATAGGAGAAATTGGTGAATTTAATTATATAATTGAAATTATTTAACTAAATAGATGAAAATGGGTGAATCAAGATAGAAATGGCGTTAGTAATCAAAATCAGGTGTGCAATGTGATCAGGACATTTTTAAGTGTCTACTTTTTGCCTCTCTTTGTAGTGAGGTACCTACTACATTGCTTCAAAGAATCGATGCTGCTTAGACTGACAATGCTTAGATCAAAAATAAAAAAATTCTCTAATTTTTTTGGATGCCCCATTATGCCCCAGTGGACAATAGAATGCTAGTATGCTGCCCCTTCGAGAGATTGAGTAGGAAAATTGACTTTCGAGTCAAGCTCGTGACAAAGATATGAGAGTGGTTCAGTTGCAAAGAGGATGAAGAACAAGTCCTAAGACCATGATAGAACAATCATGGTAGGTTGAAAAGCTCAAAAATAAAGATACAGGGCCAAAACCCTAGGTTTTGCAATGCATATATTTGAATTTGGGTGAATTTGAAGCTCACTTGCACACTTTGATTTGGTGAATTTGAGAGATCTCAGAGAGATATCGTGAGAGTTGCAGCAGAGCACCTGACACTATGGCATGTCATGTACTTCCCCCACACGACACAGATTTAGTCCATGAGTTCCAACAAGTAGCAGATGCAAGACCATTGGTATGTACCCCAAAAAACTTCCCTTGCACATAATTCAAGATAGTGAAATGTAGGCTAGATTAGGGCGAACAAAGGCATCACTATTTGGGAAATGCTTTTGAAACCCAACACGATGCCTTTGTAGAATATAGTGATGCCCTTTGCATTAGGGTGTCACTCCTAGGCATAGGCGTTGGAGTTTAGAAATACATTGATGCTTTTTATTTTGATGATGCAGTTGCATTAGAAAGTAGCGACACTTCTGCATGAATTGCAATGGCTAACTTTTGCATTTTGGCCACACATTCACAATTTTAGCAATGCCTTTGCATTTTGGTGACATTTTTGTAAAATACTGATGCATTTTCTACCTTGATAAAGCAATGCCTTTGCCATAAAGGCTCACTTTTGCATTGCTATGGTTTTCACTTAGATTTTTTTTTTTTAAGTAAAATTGATGTTATGTGTGTTGTACGTGCAAGAGGTCTTCCATAAGCTGCTTTCATGGGAGCAGAGGCCTAAGATTCTAGAGCAGATAGTCGAGTTGGGTGAGTTTGATGTGATGTTTCTTGGCACCATTAGCTTATATCATATTGCATACATGTTGGAGATCCGAACACTCTTGGTCATGATGACCACACTTGTAGAGCGATGACACTCAAAGACCCTGTCCTTTCACCTGTTGACAAGAGAGGCTATAGTTACTTTGAAGGATGTGTGGAGGATACTTAAGGTACCAATCCACTATGAGAGGATCATCTACAATGCAAACCCTGGGCTTGAGGTCATGTATACTATTTTTGGAGTTGAGGATCTACTATTGGAGGGAGGACAGATAGATCTACGACATTTCATTGGAGGGCTTATTATGGGAGTCCTTATATCAGATAGGAGGAGTAGATTGTTCATCCCAGGATGGGGCTTGGCACTTCATAGGATCATGGAGGATATCTGCATCTATGCTTGGGAACCATGCATTATTTCCATTTTGTAACATGACATGCACCAGGTGGTGTATAGGGATGGCTCAAGCAAATATGCAGAAGTCACACTACTACATATTTGGGCCTAAGAGCACATTTCAATGCTTTGTCTAATGATACCTCTTTGAGACATTGATGAGGAGGATCAGATTGCATATCAGTACTCTAGGATGACCACTTTGCATCACACAGGGTCAGTTGACATAGCAAAGTGGAGACCATGGATACAAGTGTAGGCCTAGGATGATGATGGTACACATATTTTCTACTGTAGACAAACCCATTGGCTCCAAGTCAAACCATTCACATCATAGAGAGATACTTACCTAATTGGGTAGCTCGCCTATTCAGAGAGTTGTAGGACACTCCAGGTAATGGATATCAGGTTGTCTATGCCAAGACCTATAGGGAGATTGGAGCATGGGGCCCTCAAATGCTACCCCAAATAGTGATTGATGATTTTAGGAAATTGGTTCCCCTTCCATGGATTTATGCAAGCGGGTTGGATGATCCTCACACTACTCGAGGTTATGATGCCTGGTTTACACACCATTGGCCAATTAAATTGAATGATCAGACTAGAGTACATGTCAGAGGCAAAGGCGGCTGAGGGATAGGTGGTAGAGGTAGAGGTAGAGGTAGGTTCAGGCTCAAATTTTAGGATAGGTGGGGCAGGTATCAGGGAAAGTACCATAATAGCCTCTAGAAAGTCCACCACCCTTCATGCCACAACAACCATATATTGGAGTAGTTGTGTTGCATGATTCACAGTTATAGGTGACTACATAAGAGAGAGACCAACAGATGGTTGAGTGAGATTAGGTTCGAGTTGAGAGACATGTGGCCATATAGGAGAGGGATACATTCTAATAGGAGTGGGACCAGACTCGCGCAGAGAGAGATCAAGAGTGACAACAAAGATAAGGGCTAGAGATACAACTAACACAAGATATTGCCTATAGGCAGCAACTAGAGGCCTCCTCCTCTTAGGGAAAGGGTATGATGGTCTCCGCAACTCTTTACGAACAAGCTATGGTTTGTAATGCCCGCCTTGCAAACCCCAGAGAACACACACAATGCGAATAATTTTTTTTTTAAATAATTAAATTAAACATGCAACAACACTTAACCATAATCACATAGCACATTACATAACATTAACACACTTAGTTCTCTGGGGCACGCGAGGTTACATCGCAACAACTTGCCATCATATTACTAGATGATATACTACTAATAGGTTCCTCCCCATAGGTGGCGACCAGATTACTCACACAGGAGTGCCTTAGCACCTAGTGGATCAGTAGGTGGGCCTTCAATTGGCAAGTCGGGTATAGTAGGTCCATCAAGTGGACACTAGACACCACCTCGAGAGGATGAGGGGAGTAGAGGATAGCCCTCGTGTATATATGTAGACTTTTTTTGATGATGTAGCCCTAGTTATTGATGTATATTCATTCATTGGCTCTTTTTGATACACATATATTTTAATGTATATCACACACTCTTTGATTTATCATGACAGTCATTTTTTGATATATATATGAGATGATTGAATACAACAATTATAATTATGAACTCTTATTTCTTGCTCATGCTTATATTTATGTATGCTTATGGATGCATTATGGATATGTCATGGATGGATGCAGATGTATATATGAGATGCTTATATGTTGGATGTTTCCTTTTTTATGCTTGTGATGTGATGTGATGATTATGCTTATGATATGATGTAACGTGATATGGATATTGATATGCAGGATGTATGTACTGCAATGTTGTCAATGACCTTTTTTTAATATCTTTTCTAATGATATGTGATGATTATGCAGTATGTATGCTATGAGATGTATGTTGACAGTTTGTGGATGTAGGATGAATGCATTTATATTATTATTATTTTGTATGTCATGATACCAGGTTGGAAATGTTAGCATGGATAGAAGTACAAGAATGAGATGGATATTGATTAGCCTATATTGGATATGTGATAAGATAGGATGAATGATACAACTTTGCTTCTCGGATTTAGGCTTAATTCATCATAACACTCCTTATTTTTGATATAGCAAATAGACACAATGCACTAAGGTATTAAAAACCAGGATGACATTGTATTTAATGCATGGAATTTGACTCTACAAATAGATAGGAGTATCCTTGTTCATACTTGACATACAAAAGCCTTGTTTGATTGTGTAAAAGAATAAATCCATTGAAGTAAGGATACTAATACACAAAATTTATGAAGAACCTGATATTTCTTAGTTGTTGTTTTACTTGAGAGTATCCCTGTACACACAAGGCAAATATTTGCCAAGGTTGTACTACAAAAATATCCAACAAGCATATCAAACAAAATCAATGATCAATGTAGCATTCCTTTCTCTCTAAATCATTTTTGTTGACATCATTGAGAGATCATCGAAATGAGCCAATAAGATAAATTATAAGAAAAGATCAAAATGAACAAATAGTCAATATTATTCATATATTTTTCCAGAGTGTTGTTTAGGGTGATTTCAAATGATGATGGCCATTGTAGGAAAGATATATTAGTAGAACATGTTATTGGAAATTTATTAATTATAAATATTTCATAGGACATTGATATAAATGTTAACCAACATGTTTGACCATGATCAAAACTCAAGACTTTTGTGTTTAAGGTTTTTTTGTGTTTCACAAATTGTTGTACCTGTTTCCATTTGTGTTTCCAAAGGTTGAAGGTGATGACCAATTTCTTATGGATGAAAGTGAGATGGGACTAGTGGTTTTTGTTTTCTAATATTTCAATGTTCTTGACTTTTTGACATGTTTTTCAAGGTTGTTTTGGATATTTTGGGGTTATTTCAATTTTTTTGAGTTTTCAAGTTATTTAAGGTTGTTTTGGATTTCAAATATTTTCTAAATGTTTTAATTTTGAAGTTTTCCATTTTTTTTTGTGTTTTCCAAGGGTAGACCAAGAGAACAAGACTTAAGGGGAACTAACTTAATGTCTTGAGGGCTCATCAGAGATGGTCTTGCCTACATACATGCATAGAGACAACGTAGTTCAAATAAATTTTTGCAAGACAATTTATTATGACAGACTCCTAAAGGACTAACCTAAGCCTCAAAGGCTCATTGATGATGGCCTTGCCTACATACATGTGTAGAGGCAATGTAGTACAACTACTAGACCTAATAATGTTTTTAAATTTTTGATGTTTTAGACATGTTTATGAGGTTTTGAATTGATTTGGATGTTTATGGGATTTCAAGATGATTTGGATGTGTTTGGGATTTTGAAACTTTACAAATGTTTTGATGTTTTTGGATTTTGACGTGTTTTTGAATGTTTTTGGGATTTTGAGATGTTTTGAATATTTTTGATATTTTCAAGATGTTAAACGACTTAGGTGATATACAAGAATCCGATTCGATGACCATGTATAGGAAGATTCCCCCAACATAGTGTTAGGTTACCTTGATATGAGCCGAATAAGATGAGCTAGGGTTAGGACCAAATAGCATGGATAGATACTTATTGAACACCAAACCATGGTAGGGATGTGAATGAATGAATACAAATTTATTATGAAATAGATGGAAGGTGAGAGTATTTGATAGATGATAGGTGGTACTTATTTACACAAGGCACCTGTTTTCCAGGTTTTCACCAAGGTACTTGTCCAAAGTGCCATTGAGGTGGTTTTTGCTAGAGGATGATTTTTCTCTTTACTACATTTATCCTTTTTCTATATTTTTGGATTTTTCTATTTTTTTTACTCTTTTGATGTTTATACCCCTCATGGGCTATGCATAGAACCTTTTGAGATGCATGCTATTGATTGGCTCTTGCAAGGGATATCCTTTAGGTGTTGCGAGTTGATAAGCTCCCAATCCATAACTTGTTGTGACAATGAATGGTCCCAACCAATTCGGCTCAAAATTTTCCCTTGCTATCCTGATCTAGCATATTCTTTTGATTTTCCTTTAAGAAAAGATCTCTGACCTAGAAGTTCCAACCTTTAATTTTATTGTTAAAGATTTTGTTGAGTTGGTTTTGGTACACTTGAAGATGATTGAGTGCTTCCAAGCGATGTTCATCTAACAGTTCCAACTCATTCAACCTTGACACTCTATACTCCTCATTTGTTATTAGGTGTTGACATGATATCCTGAATGAGGGGAGATCAAATTCAATAGGAAAGATGGCTTCATTCCCATAGACCAAGGAATAAGGGGTTGCACCAATAGGTGTTTTAATGCTATTTTTGTATGCCCATAGGATGGGGTTCAATTGTAGATGCCAATCTCAGCCAACGTCATTTAGTATCTTCTTTAGGATTTTAATGATGGTTTTGTTAGAAGCCTCCGATTAGCCATTTCCTTAGGGGTAGTAGGGGTTGAGAAATGGTGTTTGATATTAAATTGGTTACATAACTCTTTCGCATCCTAGTTCTTAAAGGGTATTATGTTATCTAAGATAATGGCTTGTGGAACAACATAACAACAAATGATATAGTTGAGGATGAATTTCAAGATCTTCTTTTGATCTGTTAGGATCTATGAAAATTGTGTGAATGAATGTTAATTTAATGTAAACGAGAGATTGAATGTCTTAAGATTAATTTAAAATTCTTTTAAAAAGACATTAAAATGATTAGCATAATAGAAATATGAGAACATAAAAGAGAAGACAAAGACACACATTGATTATGGAGTTCACCAATTGGCTATGTCTTTATGTCCCTCTCCAATGGAGTGACCAATCCTTTAATTCTACTCCAAAGGTCTTTACAAAATCTCCTCTGATGATAAGGAAAAGAAGAAAATTCTCTCTCCTAAAAGTACAAATAGTCCTAGACTAAAGCCCTTGATTGTACAAAGTAGAATAATCTCCCAATAATTTTCCCATCAGTTTTCCCATACCTCCCTCCTAATTCACTCCCTTTAAATACCTTTTAAAATGCCATTTTCAGGCTTAACAAAATGATATAGGCAATCTTTACAAGATCATTATCGCATACACAAGGTGTGGTGCAACAATAATTTTGGGCGAAATAGTAAATAGGGGGTTGACAGTTCAAACCGCCAAACCCCTATTTTTAATACCTTATCCATTTTTGGCTCTTATTTAAAATAAACAGTTGTCAAAAATGTCTCAACGAACCTATTGGCTACATTGGTAGAAGGTGTGAGTGATAAGAGGGAGGTCGACGACACTAACTGCGGCCCCTCTAAATAAAATTTGTTATAAACTAAATAGAAGTGGTGCCCGATGTATATTAGCGAGGATCTAGGGGTCCAATGGTGGAGCACGTGGCTTGTAGTTGGTAGGTTGGGGGTTCGATTACCCTAACCAATAATTTTTTAACAAACAACAGTGATCGCAACCAGAGGGAAAAGATAATAAGCTGCCATGTGGCACCATTTCATTGGTCCACATGGAATTCTCTGATTCACCAATCGAAGACACATCATCTACCACCTTGTCGACATGTGTCAACATGTGATTCGCTACCACTTGCCAATCAGATGCTACATCATGCGAACTCACCCTGCCACATGTCAAGTTATGGTGGTTCCACATCAGCATACGACTTGACATGTCAGCATGCTGACCTCATGTTGACGTCAGCCTCCAGTCAACCTCTTTCTATGAACTTGATTGCTTGTATCTTTTGTGTACGATCTTGTTTTAGGTGATTCGAGCGGCGTTGGATTCGTGGTGACGAGCTCTTCGATGTGGTGCCATCCTTGCCTAATTTTGAAATGATCATTTTTTTGACCTAGCATCCTACATTTGGTACCCTTGTTTTGACCAAAATTTCACCAAGCATATCTTCAATGTACGAACTCCTTTTGAGACGATTCAAGTTGCGTTGGGTTCATACCAGAGAGCTCTTCAACATGGTGTCGACTATCAGAGCATCTAGAACAATTAATTTTTTTGTGAACATATCCACTTGGATCAATCCTCCCACTGGAGAGCTTTTGGACCTCTAAAAGCTTGATTACACAAAAAGTAAGTGAGGGTATAGTTCCCTCACTTTTCCAACCCCCATTCACTTTTCCTTACTAGGATTCATTCCTTTCAATTCCACTATGATGTATTCAACAACTCCTCTTCGTCAGGTTCTAAAATTCCTATCTAGGATGACATCTTCCTGCAACTCGTTCATGTACTCAGGTGATAAATCATCAACAAAAGGAACTTGAACATCAACATCCTCATCTAGTATCATTGGAGGTTCATACAACTTCAAATTCTCAACATTAATCATTGAGTAGATATGCATATAAGGAGGTAGATTTAGGCGGAAGGCATTGGTACCGATCTTTTCTAGGATCTCATAGGGACCATACCTGATCGGCTTGAGCATCTTACCTTTGCCTTGCATTCTTTCTTTACTGATGTGTAACCAAACTCTGTCACCAACCTGAAATTGATGATCAACACGATGTTTATCATGTCGGGCTTTATACTTTTCTTGGCTCTTCTCCAGTTGTGCTTCAACTACCTGATGGACTACTTGGATCTTTTGGATGAAATTTAGGTCCTTTTTTGCATCATGATGTCCATCTTTAACATGTTCCTTCCTGAAAGAAAAATCCATAGGTGTCCTTGGTAGATAACCGAAACAAGTCTCAAAAGGATATTTTTGAGTAGAAGAGTGTGTTGCATTGTTGTAAGCATGTTGCATTGAATGTAGAATTTCATCCCACAACATAGGATGTTTACTGGAGTGACCTCTGAGAAGATGCACAACTGTAATGTACTAACCCTTTCGTGAAGTAAAAATTTCTTAATTTTACACCAAAAAAGTAAAGATAATGAGTAATAAAGCCATTGCAATAAAAAAATTATTTTCTTTTATTAAAAATATCAAAACATGATACAATATAATTCAACAAGTAATCCTTTTCTTTCAAATAAACATCAGAGTAAGAAGGCATACAAGTACATACATAGCTCATGGAGCTTTTGAACAAATAGTAGTAAGAAGGTCCAATAATTTGTCCTTTCAAATCTTGGTTCTTCAGTCACCTGCTGTGGAGGAGAAGCATCACTCAGACACTTTTCTACCAAGCCATAGACTTATAATCTGGTCCCGTGCACATCTATCATTCAATAGATATCCCTTACCTTCGACAAAGAGATTGGTAGAGTAATCGATATTATTAACCAATCGAGCATAGTGTTGTGTACTACATAACTAGATCATGTACAATACGACAACTCTCGAACTAGTATGTAATACAAGATCACAGTGAACTAACCGTGTAGTCTCAATCATCACACAGTATAAGTGGATGTCATACATTGCACTCCTTTGGCACAAGGGTTTCATTCATTATGTTCTTGTTGTCATAGGGATTTGCACCTGCATGCAAAGCTGTAAAAATTTGCAATCCCGTGCAACATTAGACTAATTTCAGGTTGTGGGTACCCTATATGAAAGTAGACCTCCAGATTCTAGGCCGACTTCCTATTGAATCTTCTAATTAATTATGCATAACTTGTTTGGAAAAGGGAAAAAAGGCTTGAAATAAAACATGAATTGAAATCTAAAACTGGGTGATGCACCTAATTGACTTAAAGTGCACAAACTGATTCACAACTGATCCCTTACAAAGCTTATTTTCACAACTTAGATTGGACAATTCAACTGCATCAATGATTCACAAAAAGGCCTGATAATTCATTCTTTATGAAGGAAAATGTTATTTTTACAACTTGAAGATAAGGATATATTAAAAACACAATTTATGAATTGCAACTAAGATTGTTTCTTCATGTACATGCATTCACGAATGTGATAGAAATTTAAAGGTTTTCATGTCAAACACATTAAATTTGCATTCAAAACATTCGTAAAACAAAACACCTGAATCTAAGAAGGATAATGTTTAAATTGCAATGACGAAAGAAGGAACACTCTGCAAATGATACTCTAAGATAACCTGTAAAATCTGCTAAATATCATAAAACCATGAAAACTGAGTTACATGAGGTCTCTTTGTTGAAGGCAAAGGAAAAAAACAAGAACTAGTGAAAAATGACTAAGTCATTTCACTTTATACAAAAAGCCTCCTCAAGGCATGAAGGTGAAACTGAAAGTCAATTTCAGTGTGAAAAATGATAACTCCAAAGCAATCCACGAGAAAAAATAAAAATCTCAAAAAGAAGGGCCAAACTCATGCAAAAATGGGTGCATTCAGGTTCAAACTCGCAATCAACTCATAATTGACCCATAGAGCACTGAAACTGAAATGAAATTTCCCTAAAAAGTGGGTCCAAGCATGCAAAATCCACCTCGTTTATGTCAATCCGCCCATGATGACAGGAACTCCATCTCTTGTTTTTTTTGCATAAGTAATAATCTCAAAAGAGACTAAAGTCTCATTCTTCATGGCGTACATAACACATCACTTTTCATTTTAACGTTTTGGCATGATAAATATTAAGGTAATTAATTACCATTAATATTTACTTACAAAGCTTGTGTTATTTAAGAAAATCACATGCAAATCAAAGTAACGCTTCACTTAGAATATGTAAAAGCACCTCATAATTTTAATTCTCCACCTCCAAAGTCACAGGCCAAAAGCAGAATAATTAGGTCTATTGACAATGAAAGTCAAGACCATGGGAATTATTGACATGAAATAATTTTTCTTTAAAATAATAAAAAAAAACCCATTGATGAATTAGGGCAATCAAGTCAAAATAGTCAAACCCTAATGATATTGTCTCATTCACTTTTCTTTGCTTGTTCAAGAACACTCTGTTGCGCTGCCAGGTATGGTTTGGAGCTCAAACTCACTATTTCCTATTCTTCCCTAGTCAATTTCTTGAAGATTTTGTCTGGAAATACTTGGGTAAGTATTATTTTGTTATAATTCCTACTCTATTTCTCCATTCGAAGCCATTTTCAAACTTTATAGCTGCGGCTTTAGATGATTTTCTGATAACATTTTGCTCGCTTTATACACTGTTGACATTTTCAAGCCTTTGAGGCCGACATTTGAGGAAATCTTGAAGCTTCTCCATGTATTTGTATGAGAAAGAAGAGGTAAGCCTTCTTTTCCACAAATTTGGCTCTATGCTCTTAATATTAGTTTATGTTGAATGAAAAGCTAATAGGCTATATTTGCTATTGGCTAGTCTATAAAGGCTGAGGATTTCACTGTACCTTGCAAATGTGTCTTTGTTCTCCTGTAGCTTTGTATCAAAGGCCAAGACTTCTAAGGAAATCCAAAATTTTATGGCTAGGAATTCAAAAAGTTATGGGTATTCGATTTTTCTATTTGTATTGTTGCAATGTAATGGCCGCCATGAATTTTTGGGTATTTGTTACTCAACCTCCGTTGTTTTTCTTTGATTTTCCTGTGGCTTCATTAGAGAGATCGACCATGAAACTTGTAAACAAGCCGTTTATAAAAATAGTGATAAATATGAAAGAAACCATATTTTTTCTTTTTAAGGCCACGACCTCCTAGCTCAACTGGGTTTTTCGATTTTCCAATGTCTTCTATCGAGGGTTTCACTGTTTATTCCATATACCATATATTTCCTTTCATGATTAGTGCATAATATGACACCTTGTAAAAGGTTACTCACTCGCATGACTGTATTTTATTACACTATTTTTCTTTATTATGATGAGTATCATAGAAGATATTTGCACTTTCAATTTTATACTGTACTAATAAATGTTGTCATTTTTTCCTCACTGTGAGTGCTTTTCTCCTTGATGATTTGATGATTGTTGTCCATCCATTGCACTGTACTCACTGGATTAAACCTGTTTTACTATTCTTGTCATTTTCCTACTAAAATCCCAACAACTTGTATAGATGACTACCCTCAAAATGAGTTTACTCTTTTATCATTTGTTCATTGCCCTACTGTAGTGATTGTTCTCAAAGCACTAAATGCACTGCCCCAATTCATGACTGTTCTTGATATGATGCTCTTTTCTGTTGAATACAAACCTGTTTCTTTAAGTCCCTTACAAACTATGAATGTACTTCAAAATTTGTTAGAAACAGTTTAAATGAATTGATGCCTTGTTTTCCCTTCAGTATAAAGGGGCTCAATACCTCATTGAAATGCAAAAGTGAATGCAAGGTAGAGCTGAAACAAGATAACAATGATGTTGACAATCCTTCAACATGTTTACTTTTATATTGTTCTTCTGAATGATGAGCAAAAGGATGTTTTGCTCAATCTGTTTTCATCACAATGAATTAAAGGATGCTTTTATGGATTTCTCTTATTACAATAGTCCTCTCTTGATGACTATTCTAAATATTTGATGACTCTTATGTATTGATGATACATTGAAATGTTGCTTATATTATTGTTATGAGATGGGGTCAACCCTTGTGGGAGCCACATTTCTCACCACTGACAACAACATCTGTTGATTGAAATGATCTAATTATACCTATTCTTTCACACTAAACAAACATATTAGCAAAAAAATCAAAGTTGAAAGCTTCAATTGAACTTCGTTCTCCCTGGACATCTGCCTTTCTTATGATTTAATAATTTGGTGAATTCCTGATTGGATGTGCATTGCATTTATGTTGGTAATATAGGCATGAAGTAGGATGTGATTTATCATTTCTCTAACACCATCTTTTAACAATCTTCCAAGAAATCATGCAGCTTGGAGTTGAAACGATTCATCATTTCAACTCGAAGACTTTGACTAAAACGATTCATCATTACAAGCAATGATGAATCATTCCCCTCTTTCATGTTTACATTATCCTCAGTTGTGTAGTATACAACCTTATTTTGTATTCATTATTTGATTATGAAAATCAAATTAAGTTACTCCCACAGCTTGTGTGGAACTTTGGTTTTTACAATATGAATAAAGCAGCATTAGTATGCAATTTAATGATTTCCTCTATTACAGAAATTTGCATAATCACACTGGAAATTCATAGGTAATCAGATTCTAGAATAGAATGAATACTTTAGCAGAAATTTTGTACCTTTCAATGAAAAATGCAATCCAACTCTACCTATTTTGAGTGTAGCTAAAAATAGGTAACAATTTGGTGACCTCTGCGGAGTGCTTGCCTACTAAACACCATAAACTAGTTATGTAGCTTATCCATTGGGAATGGAGTCCATTTTGTTCTCCTTTGGCTCAGAAATCTTGTAACTCAGCTGCAAACCAAACAAACTAAAAGAAACTACTGCAACTCTGTTTAAGACAGAGTTAGGAAACCACCGTGCAACATTTGCACTTTATTGAAAGCATGACAAAACTGAAAAGAAATGTGCCATGGGGCACTTATTGAAAGAAAAACTAAAACTGAAACTACACTACTATGTACAATTGCAAACTTAATGCTTAAAAGCACTGTTTGAGGTGAATCTCGTTGACGGGGATTGGCAACACCTCACCATCCAGCCTTGAAAGCTAAAATGCGTTATTTTGTTTGCATTTAGTTATGATGTATGGGCCATCCCATAGGGCATCAATTGAATGTTTAACAAGCTTTCTCTTTAATTCATCCCATTTGAAAACTAAGTCACCCTCATTGAAGATCCTTGTTATTGCTTTCTTGTCAAATGTTTTCTTCATCTGAGAATGATGAATTTGGAGCCTCATGTAAGCCTCTTTTCTAGTTTCCTCCAACTCTGTCAATTGAGCGAGCCTGACTTGCATTGGCTGCTCCTCAAGTAATTCAAGTTCTTTTATGCAACTCAGAGTTGGTAATTCAATTGAAATAGGTAATTTGGCTCCTTTTCCATAAACCAAAACATATGGTGAAAATCCTGTTGATCATTTTTTTGTAACTCTATCAGCCCAAAGGGCTAACTTGAGCTTGTCATTCCATGACCTCTGATTATCTTCAACAGTTTTTTTAATGATCTTAATCAGATTCTTATTTTTTTATTTAGCCTGTCCATTACCTTGGGGGTAATAATTGGATGAAGTATTCAAATAAATGTTATTCTTCACTGACCAATCTAAAACTTTTAAACCAATAAAGGCTAAGGCATTTTAAGAAATAATTGAATTAGGTGTACCAAACCTAGAAACCAAGTCTTTATAGAAATTCAAGACGAACATTTTGTTTGCATATTTTAATGCAACCGCTTCAGTCCACTTCGTAAAGTAGTCTGTGGCAGTCAAAATCCATTTATGCCCAGCACTCAAGGGTGGATTGATTGGACCTATGAATCCAATCCCCATTTACTGAATAGTTGTTCAACCTGAATTGGATAAAGCGGAAAAGATGCAAGCTTCTACTTTCTAGCAAACATTGCACATTTACTGCACTTTCTCACATAAGCATGAGCATCTTTGAACAAATCTAGCCAATAGTATCCAGCCATCATAATTTTTAGAGCTATAGTATGTGGTGCAAAATGACCTCTAGCAGGTCCATCATGGAATTCCTCAAGAATTCTTTCAATCTAATTTGGGTAAACACATCTAAGAAATACTCTATTGAAATCTTTCTTATAAAGAACACCATCAATTTCTGCATAGGGAATTGCTTGTAATCTGTAATGTCTTCATTTTGACTTGTCCATACCTTCTGGACAATCTACAGTATGCAAGTAATAAATCATTTGATGGATCCAATCAGCTGAAGTAGTTGTAACAACAACTTCTTCTTCAAAATTTAGGACTGTAGTAACTTCTTTAGTATTGTTCTCTTTGTTTTCTGCAAGCTTCTCGCACAAACCCTTACCTCTAACAAGCTTGGTAACCTTTATGTTGATGTCATATTCCATGACTTTGGTTATCCAACCTGCTCTCTTGTCGTTAATATCTTAGAAGAAATTATTTGATTGTTGGGTGAGCTACTAGCAAATGAATCTTATTATTGGACAACATATGTCTGAATTTCTTGAGACTTCTAACTACAACAAGCACATGTTTCTCAACAAATGAATACTTGGTTTCATAATCATGTAAAACCTGACTAAAGAAAGCTATAGGATTCTCCATACCTTCATTATTTTGCTGACAGAGCATTGTAGAGATGGTATCCACTCCCCCAAATGTGTGCAATATGAAATCCTTATCAAAATTTGGGTTGATAAGACTAGGGGCTGCTGCAAGTGCCTCTTGAATCTGCTCAAAACTATTCTTTCCTTCTCTCGTCCAGCTGAATTGAATGTTTTTCTTCAGCATGGTTGTAAGTGGCTGCAATAAAGTTGCAACGTTGGGAATAAATCTCCTAAAGAAGTTTATTTTTCCTAGAAAACTCTGTAAACCTTTCTTGTGAGCAGGAAGTGGTAATGCCAGAATGGCTGCAATACATTCTGGATCAATAGAAATGCCATCTTTAGAAATAATATAACCCAAAAGTTTACCTTCATGAACAACAAAGATGCTCTTTTTTGGATTCAAGGAAATTCCATACTCTCTGCATCTTTCAAAAATTTGTCTAAGATGATCAAAGTGTTCATTAACATTTCATGAGAAAACAATGATATCATCTAAATAAACAAGAACAAACTTGTTTATCAAACCTTGGAGTTCCATAGCCATTGCTCTTTGAAAGGTTGCTCCCACATTTGACAATCCAAATGGCATTTTTATGTAAGCCATAGTACCCCACTTAGTGGTAAAGGCTATTTTGTACTGGTCCTCTTCCTTAACCAGAATTTGGTTATACCCTGAATAACCATCCAACAATGAAAATCTTTCTGATCCTAAAACAACCTGCAATATCTGCTCCATCGAAGGTAGTGGATAGTGATCTTTGAGTGAAGCTCTGTTTAAATCACAAAAATCCACACACAACCTTATTTCTCTGCTCTTCTTCCTAACAGGAACCGAGTTGGAAACCCAAGAGGTATGCTTTATTGGAATGATAATACTACCTTCAACCAATTTGTTCAGCTATGTTTTCATCAAGTGCTCTAGCTTAGGATTCACGGGCCTCTGCTTCTGTCTGACTGGTTTCGAGTTGGGCTCTAACTCAATCGTATGTTGAGCCAACTCAGGATTAAAACCCTTGAGGTCTCCATACTGCTAGGTGAATGTCATTGAATTCTTGGAAAAGTAGGATGAAGGCGTGTTGTTCTTCTTTGGTATAGATTTAGCCAAGCTTCAAGAGCTTATCTTTAAATATTTCAACCAGCTCAAAATGCTCCTCCTTCACTTTAATGTTGGATTTATCTCTTCTAACCTGATTGCCAGTGTTGAAAATTGATTCAATGGTAACCAACCCCTTAGGCAGTTTATTTTTTTTCAACTGCAAAATCTAGTCCTCATATTGTTGTTCAAGTTTCTACTGATTAGTAGCAGAAAATTCTGCTTCTTCCATCAGAAAACTAATGATTTGTTGATTGCTGTCAAAAAATTTCCAACTGATAGTATTATCAGGTACAAATGGTCTTACTACCACCTTGACATATTATTATACCTCAATGTTATGTATATCAGTAAGTATATCATACTGTGAGCCTATGGCAACTAATCTATCTGCTTCCTTATTCTGATTTATGGGAATTGACAGCAAATTAAAAGCATTAAATTTTTTAATTAAGTCCCAGGTTTTGTGCTTATATAACTTTATCAAATTATTCTTGGTCACACTTTGATTTCTTACCTAATTTGCAATCAATTCTGAGTCACCATAAGGCTGCAGACACTTGATACCCCTTTCCCTGGCCCATTCCAAGCCATGGATCAGTGCTTCGTACTCAGCCATGTTGTTCGTGCAACTGAAAGCAAATCTAAATGTTGAATAATATCTATCTCCTTCAGGTGAGACGAGCATCGCACCTCCACCAGCACCTATCTTACTCCTCGAACCATCAAAAAACAACTTCCAAAGCTCATTATCTTGCTGATCAGGCTGCACTTCTTCTTTAATCAAGTTTGGAACTATCACATCGGGCTCTTAAATCATATAAACACCCAATCCTACCTCGTCCATGATATTGAAAGGATCAATCTCGTGATCTTCGACTACCCACTCATCAAGGTTCATGACAGTATGCGTCCAATTGGTGTACCAGAGTCTAAGGTCATGGATTGATCTTCCTGACCATGGACAACAAGGTTGGTGTTTATTGCACTGGGTACATATGGCTCTAAATGGTCTTTAGCCTGGATTTTTGACTTAATGGTCACCTTTGTACCATATCTGGTTCTAAAAAACATGTGAGACCAATCAGAAGATAAATACCCCCTATCTTAGTAGTGAAATATTTGGATAGGCGCATGCCAAAGAATGGCAGCAAGTCTATAACATATATGTCCTGTAAAACTGAGAAATTGGGGCAAACGTGCAGAGTAAGAGGTAGATTCTTGATCATTCCTATAAACTGAATGGCTATACCATTTAGTTGTATGACTCCTTTTGAAAGGGGCTCATACACTAGACCTAACTTATCTGCTAAACTCTTCGGCATTACGGAACTGCTTGCGCTGGAATCAATCATACAATTATGGACTAGGCTGTTACCTATAATCAAAGTGACATAGAAGGGTGGTGGTTTTACCTCCTGAATAGAATGCTCTCTCTTAACCTCTAAAGTGTTGGCTAGAACCCTATGCTACTAAATGATAGGTTCCTCAAAAACTGATCTTTTGGCTAAAGCTTCTTGTAGGCTTTCTTTTTGCTCGGGAAGATGCAAAGCATCTAACATGGTCATGCTAACAGTGGATTTCTTCATATGATCAACAATATTGAAAGTCGGGGTACTAACCTTATGTTGTACTTTCAAAACAACGGGCTCTGCTTGTGTTGTTTTAGGCTGAGGTTGTGCCTTATGCTGTTCCTTAGCTACTGTAGTCTGCTGTCTTGGCAGAATTTGAACATTTTGAGCTGAAGCATGTTGATTTTGCCCCTATTGGGCTGTAGGAAATTGATCTTTCTGCTGAATAACTTACTGTTTGTCTTTTTCTGGCTGTTGTACATTAGGAACAACTTGCTGTCTCAAGTCAACAGCCCTCTTTTTCGACCTTGTGTTGGCTGCAACAAATGTACCAGACTGGTTTTTCCCTTGTGCATGATTAACGCCACAAAATTCATTGCCTTGCCAGTTCATCATGGCAACATCAAACTTGTTTTGCTGTGTTTGATCATCTGGTTGATCACCAACCTCCTTTTGTGTTTTCTCATAAGCAACAAAACTATTTTGCACCATAAGCGCCTGATTAACTACCCCGTTCAGACAAGTAGCCTGATTATGAGGCTGATTACAGGGATAACACCATACGTAATCTTGAGCCAAGTTGTTATGGATAGGTACAAGCTCTTTAGAAGAGCTGGCAACAGTCTGATTGAAAGGATGATTAGACCTAGGATTAAAATTTATTCGTTGTCCTTGGTAGTTAGCCTGATAAGGCAGTGTATTTGGCTGAAAGGGGGGTTGATAGGGTTTGAAATTTTGGCCTTGCTAGTTTTTAAGGCTTACTAAATTGTTACTGACAGTCTACAATATTTTTTGCATAGCTTCCTAATTGTTTATTTGCTACTGTAAATCATTTTCGATTTTCTATTGAGCACCTTTAAGCTCTTGTAATTTTGAATTGACTGGAACATCGTAGTTTTGAGCAGCTATTTGGGAACTAAAAGCTGGAACAACAGGTAACGAGGCTATAGGAGGTACTTGAATGGGTATTAATGGATGAATATCTGGGAAAAAAGGCATAGGAGGCATGGGTGCAATCTTACCAGCCTGTATTAAGTTACAACTCTAATAGTTATCTCATAGGCTGCTGGTAGAGTTACTCCTCCATAGATTGGATCAAAAGTCCAATATCACTGTTAATAGCTCTAAGATAATACAAAAAAGCATGATCTGGTGTAGGCCTTACCGTGGTGGGATTTTTTTCCAAGTTCTTTGGAATCGGAAGTTAAAATCTATCATATGTTCTTGTGGGGCTCTCTTGATAGTCGTCATTTGCTCAACTAGAGATAGATGATCAAATATGTCAAAAAATTGCCTGCTTAACTTGTCTCTCAAGTCATCCCACGATGCAACATAATTCACCGTTAAGCCTCTGAACCATTGGAGTGCCTTGCCTTTAAACAAGGCTGCTAAAATCCTCAACGCCACGTTCTCTTTTGTAACATGATGAACTCCACAAAGTGAAGCTATGTCTCTTATGTGTTCAATTGGTGTAGTCTGATCTTCGCCTGTAAAACTAGGCAGAATTTTAAGTGCAGCTACCGGTATGTCATCGTGTTGAGCCAAATTCAATGGGCTACCCCCATTAAATGGAAAAAAAGCATGTGCTCTGGCCATCAGAGCTGTTTGTGGTACAAGATGTACTACTAGAAAAATAGTTATAGAACTAGAAGGCCTGAGACTGGGAGGTGTAGAATGAGATCTCATATTTGATCGTGATCTTGATCTACTCAATCTCCTTGTTGTTCTGCCTCTTCTCTTTGGTGAAGATAGATGCAGGTATTCAAACGGATCAACACTTCCTCTTGTTTGAACGTTTCTCATAATCTATTTGCACTTGATCTGCTGGAAATTAAGAATGGAGTCGCTAGGTATATGAAACTTTAATCTCTGAAAGGCTGAAGAATTGTTGTATATACTAGAACAACAACTTGAAACTGTTGAATTCTTACTCTAAACTGTGATTTAGAGTCCCACCGGGCATGCCAAAAACTGTTGTCACAGGGATTTGCACCCGCATGCAAAGCTGTAAAACTTTGCAATCCCATGTAACATTTGACTAATTTCAGGTTGTGGGTACCCTATATGAAAGTAGACCTCTGGATTGTAGGCCGACTTCCTATTGAATCTTTTGATTAATTATGCGTAACTTTTTGGAAAAGGGAAAAAAGGCTTGAAATAAAACATGAATTGAAATCTAAAACTGGGTGATGCACCTAATTGACTTAAAGAGCACAGACTGATTCACAACTAATCCCTTACAAAGCTTATTTTCACAACTTAGATTGGACAATTCAACTGCATCAATGATTCACAAAAAGGCCTGATAATTCATTCTTTATGAAGGAAAATGTTATTTTTACAACTTAAAGATAAGGATATATTAAAAGCACAATTTATGACTTGCAACTAAGATTGTTTCTTCATGTACATGCATTCATGAATGTGACAAAAATTTAAAGGTTCTGATGTCAAACACATTAAATTTGCATTCAAAACATTCGTAAAACAAAACACCTGAATCTAAGAAGGATAATGTTTAACTTGCAATGACGAAAGAAGGAACACTCTTCAAATGATACTCTAAGATAACTTATAAAATCTGCTAAATATCATAAAACTATGAAAACTGAGTTACATGAGGTCTCTTTGTTGAAGGCAAAGGCATAAAACAAGAACTAGTGAAAAATGAATAATTCATTTCACTTTATACAAAAAGCCTCCTCAAGGCATGAAGGTGAAATTGAAAGTCAATTTCAGTGTGAAAAATGATAACTCCATAGCAATCCACGAGCATAAATAAGAATCTCAAAAAGAAGGCCCAAATTCATGCAAAAATGAGTGCATTCAGGTTCAAACTCATACTCAACTCGTAACTGACCCATAGAGCACTGGAATTGAAATGAAATTTCCTTAAAAAGTGGGTCCAAGCATGTGAAAGCCACCTCGTTTATGTCAATCCGCCCATGATGACAGGAACTCCATCTCTTGTTTTTTTTGCATAAGTAATAATCTCAAAAGAGACTCAAGTCTCATTCTTCATGGCGTACATAACACATCACTTTTCATTTTAACGTTTTGGCATGATAAATATTAAGGTAATTAATTACCATTAATATTTACTTACAAAGCTTGTGTTATTTAAAAAATCCACATGCAAATCAAAGTAATGCTCCACTTAGAATATGTAAAAGCACCTCATAATTTTAATTCTCCACCTCCAAAGTCACGGGCCAAAAGGAGAATAATTAGGTCTATTGACTATGAAAGTCAAGACCACTGGCATTATTGACATGAAATGATTTTGCTTTAAAACAATAAAAAATAACCCATCGATGAATTAGGGCAATCGAGTCAAAATACTCGAACCCTAATGATATTGTCTCATTCACTTTTCTTTGCTTGTTCAAGAACACTCTGTTGTGTCGACAGGTAGGGTTTGGAGCTCAAACTGACCATTTCCTATTCTGCCCTAGTCGATTTCTTGAGGATTTTGTTTGGAAATACTTGGGTAAGTATCATTTTGTTATAATTCTTGCTCTATTTCTCCATTCAAAGCCATTTTTAGGCTTTATAGCCACGACTTTAGATGATTTTCTGATAACATTTTGCTCGCTTTATACACTGTTGACATTTTCAAGCCTTTGAGACCGACATTTGAGGAAATCTTGAAGCCGCTCCATGTATTTTTATGAGCAAGAAGAGGTAAGCCTTCTTTTGCACAAATTTGGCTCTATGCTCTTAATATTAGTTTTTGTTGAATGAAAAGCCAATAGGTTGTATTTGCTATTGGCTAGTCTATAAAGGCCGAGGCTTTCACTGTATCTTGCAAATGTGTCTTTGTTCTCCTGTAGCTTTGTATCAAAGGCCGAGACTTTTAAGGAAATCCAAAATTTTATGGCTAGGAATTCAAAAAGTTATGGGTATTCAATTTTTCTGTTTGTATTGTTGCAATGTAATGGCCGCCATGAATTTTTGGGTATTTGTTACTCGGCCTCCGTTGTTTTTCTTTGATTTTCCTATAGCTTCATTAGAGAGCTCAACCATGAAACTTGTAAACAAGTTGTTTATAAAAATAGTGATAAATATGAAAGAAATCATATTTTTTCTTTTTAAGGCCGTGACCTCCTAGCTCAACTGGGTTTTTCGATTTTCCAATGTCTTTTGTCAAGGGTTTCACTGTTTATTCCATATACCCATATATTACCTTTAATGATTAGTGCATAATATGAAACCCTGTAAAAGGTTACTCACTGGCATGAATGTCTTTTATTACATTGTTTTTTCTTTATTATGATGAGTATCATAGAAGATATTTTCACTTTCAGTTTTATACTGTACTAATAAATGTTGTCATTTTTCCCTCACTATGAGTGCTTTTCTCCTTGATGATTTGATGATTGCTATCCATCCATTGCATTGTACTCATTGGATTAAACCTCTTTTATTGTTTTTTTCATTTTCCTACTAAAAGCCCAACAACTTGTATAAATGACTGTCCTCAAAATGAGTTTACTCTTTTATCATTTGTTCATTGCCCTGCTGTAGTTGTTCTCAAAGCACTAAATGCACTACCCCATTTCATGACTGTTCTTGATATGATGCTCCTTTTCTGTTGAATACAAACCTGTTTCTCTAAGTCCCTTACAGAATATGAATGTACTTCAAAAGTTGTTAGAAACAGTTTAAATGAATTGATGCCTTATTTTCCCTTCAATATAAAGGGGATCAATACCTCATTGAAATGCAAAAGTGAATGCAAGGTAGAGTTGAAACAAGATAACAATGATGTTGATGATCCTTCAACATGTTTAATTTTATATTGTTCTTCTGAATGATGAGAAACAGGATGTTTTGTTCAATCTGTTTTCATCATAATGAATTAAAGGCTACTTTTATGGATTTCTCTTATTACAACAGTCCTTTCTTGATGACTATTCTGAATATTTGATGACTCTTATGTATTGATGATACATTGAAATGTTGCTTATATTATTATTATGAGTTGGTCTCAACCCTTTTGGGAGCCACATTTCTCACCACTCACAACAATATTTGTTGTTTGAAATGATCTGATTATACCTGTCCCTACACACTAAACAAACAGATTAGCAAAATAATTAAAGCTGAAAGCTTCCATTGAACATCGTGCTCCCTGAACATCTGCCTTTCTTATGATTTAATCATCTGGTGAATTCCTGATTGGATGTGCATTAAATTTCTGTTGGTAATATAGGAATGAAGTATGATGTGATTTATCATTGCTCTAACACCATCTTTTAACAATCTTGCAGGAAATCATGAAGCTTGGAGTGGAAACAACCTAGAGGCACTAGAGACACAACAACTCGAAGACTTTGAGTAAAAATGATTCATCATTACAGGAAATTATGAATCATTCCCCTCTTTCATGTTTACATTATCCTCAGTTGTGTAGTCTACAACCTTATTTTGTATTCATTATTTGATTATGAAAATCAAATTAAGTTACTCCCACGACTTGTGTGGGACTTTGGTTTTTACAATATGAATAAAGAAACATTACTATGCAATTTAATGATTTCTTCTATTACAGACATTTGCATAATCACACTGGAAATTCACAAGTAATCGGATTCTGGAACAGAATGAATACTTTAGTAGAATTTTTTACCTTTCAATGAAAAATGCAATCCAACTCTACCTGTTTAGAGTTGTAGCTAAAAATAGGTAACCGTTCTATTGAGGGTCATCTATCACATACACTATTCAGGGTCGATTTGACTTAGGGCTATCTTACACTACACATAGGTTTTGTCCATCAATGGATAATCTGTATCCCAGACATCCTATAACATAATAAACTACTAGAAATGAATCAACATAACAAGTAATTCACAAGTTCCCTCCCATACTGGAATATTTATCCTAGGAGTATCACAAGCTCTTCTGAGTTAATCTAATAACTTAGTTGGTTTAACTTTACTTGACTCTAGCCTTCATTTCAACCTAGTAAATAGTAACTAATGCAAACAGTATTCTCCTACTATGGAGATCATACAAACAATGTATAAAACAAGCAAGATGCATCATTTTCCTTTTTCAGAATACAAACAGATGCATAGATAGAAAATAATTTTCAAACAACATATAAATCTTGTAAAATAATAGTAGAAGAATATCCCATGCCTTTAGACGCTTTTCCCAATAAAAGACAATGCAACCTTCACTTTTAGATTATTCTAGCAATCCCAACATCTCAGAAATTAGTATCTGAACTAATGTATCCTTTGGGTTGAATAAGTTTCTCTCCAAATTAAAGGTAATTCTCAGAAATGTGAACACAGTTGGAATATTAAGGTCACTCAAAATTATGATGAATGACTTTATAAAATATCCCTCAAATTTATGATGATTGGCTATTATGAAATGTCACCCATACACTATACATATGACAAATAACATAGACTGGTAATAATAAGTTGTGAGTGAAATGAAATGAAAAGAGTAATGTAGAAATACGAATGAGTGAATTGGTGCAAAATAGGAGAGTTGGGAAACTATTTATAGTGAGCCCAACCTCCCTATTTCCTACAGTCATGGCATGTGGTTTGCCACCACTGCTATTTGAAACATTCAAACCAAAAGGTGGCGAAATTCCCTTCCCTACACAACATTTAGCAAGGTGAGTCATTCTCCAATCTTTGACAGCATAGTGAAGACTAATTCCAAGCACATGGAGAAATTATGTCAATCGACACCTACAAGATTGTTCTTAGATGTGGCACCAATTTCATATTATGGCAGGTCTTTAAGAAAAAGTCATTGTAAATTTTAGAACACATAGCCTTCCCACAGGCTAAGTCGAGAAGCCTCTTTAATTGCGTTGGATTTTATTTTGACTCAGTCATGGTTAAAACACCTTATAGTTGTTTTTTTCTTACGCGCATATCTCCAAGTCGCGTGATTTGTTGTGCTTGTTCCAGTTTTAAATATTTAGCCAAAATACATTATGCGTTTTGATTTATTTCGAACTTCTAATGTTCAAATATATTTTGATTCAGAATAATTCATTTCCAATAGTTTAAATGATGAAAATATAATCGAATAGGAAATAATATGATTTCCCTAAGTTCAAAATGATGAATATTTAATTGAATAGGAAATAATACAATTTCCCAAAGTTGTATGATTTAATATTTAATCAATTAGGAAATAATTCGATTTCCAAAGTTGAGAGATTAATATTAAATCAATATAGGAAATAATTCGATTTCCAAATATGAGACTATATGAAATGTATATTATATTATATACATATTTATAGTCCCTAAATAATACACACACACACATATTTAAATACCACGGTATAATATATATATTTATCCCACTACCCATATATATCGTGAGCCAGTCAACATACATCTGATATATATATATGTATATATATATACGTATAGGTATAGATATATATATATATATATATATATATATCCACATAATGTAGGATGTGTGCATATATACATATATATACCTGTATATACCTCTATGTACACGTATGTGTAGGTATACCATATCGATTCATCCGTATGAGCATGTCCATCAACCAACGTATGCTTGTATCGATATGTATATACATATGGATACGTGTATATACTATATATATGTATATATGTCCACTTTCGATACACTTAAATCCATTTACGTTACCATCATAGAGATAGGTGTGTAAGTGTGGTATCTTTATACATTTGCATTTATGTGTCGATAGTTCCTCCTGACACGTATGTGCATACGTATAAACATAATTTCACCTACATCCCTTCTATCCATGTGATCGTAATATCACAAGGCAGATACATAGATAAACATCACTCATAAAAAGCACACAAAAGTAGATAAGACTCCTAATGCAAACATATAAGCTAAGGATGACTTACCTATAACCAACACAATTGACTCAGTTCACTCAATCCAAGGTGATGTGTGTGTATGCTTAGATAGTTCACTTTATCGGTTAACCGACCAAGCTCCTCTCCCGAGTGATACTTCCCCTCCGCCTAGAGGAATGGTTCATATACCTGCATCCACTGACACATGTTCTCGGTAGTCAAATGTTCATAACATAAGTAGTATATATAAACATCTCAAAAGTTAGGATATTCACAATTCAGTAACCTTATAATGTAATATTTCACCATGGATAACATCAATTGAAGCAACATTAAATGAGACAATCATTAAATGTGAAAACACTCATATTGATAATAAGGAATAACATATTTTATTCATCCTCTGAATTCTCTTTACAATCATTTTACCTTATGCAGTACTAATAAGTAGTAGCTATACAATTAGGGTGTAACATACTCCCCCCTTATGAATCATCATCCTCGATGACCTAAGGTATTATTTAAAACATAAAAATCTAATTCTACATTTATTATTCGTTCTCAAAAGGTTTGAGAATTTTTGGAAATTTCTATTGAATTTCCACATAATCCTCCCAAGTTGCCAAGTCTTCTGTGTACTGATCCCACTGGACTTTGCACTACGAGACATCCCTGTTACGTAAGTGAAGCTTACATATTTCTTGCACCTTTTCGGGCTCGAGAGTTATTACTTTGGGATCCTTTACCTGTAAAGCAGTCCAATCAATTACATGACTATCTCCTGGTATATAGTTTTTAAGATAGGACACATGGAAGACATGCATTTTGGAAAGAGCCGGTGGAAAAGTGATTCAATAGGCTACAAGATTCACTTTCTCTAGAACTTCAAAGGGTCCAACATAACGTAGGGCTAACTTAGAAGACTTTCCAAATTTATGGAGCTCTTGTGAGGCTTTACTCTCAAAAGTACTTTGTCACCTAAAGAAAAATTATGGGGCACTCTTTTAGCATTAGCATAAATTTTCTATCGATTGCTAGCTTCTACTAACCTTTGCTTAATAACCTTCACTTGCTCATCCATTTCTACTAACATTTCTGGTCCAAGACTTACTTGATCCTCAAGTTTATCCCAACTTATCAGAGTTCAACACTTTCGACCATACAAAGCTTTGAAAGGAGTCATCTTTATTGTAGAATGATATGAGTTATTGTAAGTAAATTAACTAAAGGTAAGTAATATTACCACTTGTATTGTTGATCCATGCAATACACCCTAAGTAGGTCCTCCAATACTTGGTTTAGCCTTTCAGTTTTCCCATCTATTTCCAGATGATATGCTGAGCTAATATTTAACTGAGTCCCAAGTGCAGAAAACAAGGTTTTCCAAAACTTAGAAGTGATTCGTGCATCCCTATCATAAATAATCTTTTTAGGAATCCCATGCAATCTAAACACTTCCTGCACAAAATTTCTTGCTATGACTAGTGCTCCATCAGTTAAGTTCCCTGGTATAAAATGTGCCACTTTTGTTAGCTTATCCACTACTACCAGTATGGCATTGTGTTTATTCTTATACATAGGAAGTCCTTGTACAAAATCCATACTTATAACTTTCCACTTCCATTCTGGTATGTCATGTGAGTATAACATACCCGCAAAATGATGATGTTCAACTTTCACCCTTTGACACTCAAGACACCTAGCCATAAAACTAGTGGCACCTCCTTTCATTCCATTCCAGAAGTATAATGGTTTCACATCAGCCATCATTTTTGTCACTCATGGATGTCCTAAATATGGTGCTTCATGAATTTCCTTCCATACCAAATTTCTCAATTCCTTCACATTGGGTACATACATTCTGCCTTTGTACCTAAGTAATCCACTAGGTTCAAATTGAAAACCTTCATACCTAGGATCTTGAGGATCATCCTTAACTGTTTACTTAACTTGTAAGTAGTACTCATCCTCTTTGAATTTCTAGAGTACTTTCCCTTTGAAATCAGTATGAATTGCTACTATCGAAGCAATGTGACGTCTCCAACTTAATGCATCGGTGACCCGATTTTATTTTCCCTTGATATAACTGATATTAAAATCATAGTCAGATATCAACTCCAACCATCTCCTCTATCTGGCATTCATATTTGGCTGAGTAAAAAGATACTTCAACCCATTATGATCAGTTTTCAACTCAAAGGGTTTTCCCAGCAAATAGTGTCTCCACATTTGCAATGCATGAAATACAACTGCCAACTCTAAATCATATGAAGCATAATTAATTTTATATGTTTTCAACTTCCTAGATTCATATTCAATCACTTGTCCATCTTGCATTAGTACACCACCTAACCCTTCTCCGCATGCATCGATGATAACCATGAAACTTCTTTTAGGATCTGGTACTTTTAGGATCGGTGCAGTGGTTAGCTTCTCTTTGAGTAGGTCAAATAATTTTTGGCACATTTCATTCCATTCGAATCTCTTTCCTTTCTTGTGCAAAGAATTCATAGGAAAGACAATCTTAGAAAAGTTTGCGACAAACTTCTTGTAATATCCCGCCAATCCCATAAAACTTCTCACTTTTGACACGTTTTTGGGTATAGGCCACTGAATAACTGCCTTAATCTTTGGTGGATCTACTACAATTCCTTCTATTGAAATCACATGGCCCAAATAATGTACTCTCTTTTGGAAGAATGTACACTTGGACAATTTTCCATACAACTTGTACTCTCTTAACCATTGTAGAAACATTTAAAGATGCTTGCAATGTTCTTCTTAATTTCTAGAATAAATTAAAATGTTGTCTAGAAATACTACTACAAACTTGTCTAGGTAATCCCTGAACACACTATTCATAAGATTCATGAACGCTACTAGTGCATTTGTTAAACCGAATGGTAAAACAGTGAACTCATAGTGTCCATACCGAGTTCTAAAAGTAGTTTTAAATATATCTTCATCTTTAACCCTTAACTGGTGATATCCAAACCTCAAATCTATCTTTGAAAATATAGCTGCACCTCTCATTTGATAAAAAAGATCGTCAATGCGTGGTAGTAGATATTTGTTCTTAATTGTAGCCTTGTTAAGCATACGATAGTCAATACACAACCACAATGTTCCATCTTTTTTCTTGACAAATATAATAGGTGCTCCCCAAGGTGAAACACTTGGTCTTATTAGTCCCTTTGACAACAATTCATCTAATTGTGTCTTAAGTTCCATAAGTTTTGTGGTGGTCATCCTATAGGGTACCTTGGATATAGGTTTTGATCCAGGAACTAAATTAATAGAGAAATCAAACACTCTTTTTGGTGGTAATCTTGGTAACTCATCAGGAAATACATCTGAAAATTCCCTCAAAATGGGATACTTCTCCATATTTGACTTTCTAGTTTCTTTAATTTCCTCATCTTCTAACTCTTGTAGACTTTGGTACTCAAAATTTTCACTATCACGCCCAAACTCTTCAATCTTTATAGCAAAGAGTTTACACCCTTTCTTCTTAGCTAAATCTTAAGTTGCATTACTGTAATTTATCAAACCTTTACCTCTCTAAGTATTTCTTGGGATTTAACTTGGTTTCCACAGTCATCTAGACACTCAACAATCTTGGCTTTACAATCTACTATGGAACTATGCCTTCATAACCAAATTATTCCTAGGATGACATCATATGGTCCTAGAGGTGCGACATAAAGGTTGAATTCAGTAGAAAAACTAGGTAGCTCTATCCTAGCCTCAAACAAACATTGATCCACTTTTGCTCTTGTATTATTTGCATATTCTACATTCCATGTCATTGCCATGTGCCCTGCCTTCCTAGATAATTGATTTTCTATTCTATGTGATAAAATTTTTAGTAGCACTTGTATCAATTAGAATAGAAATAGGCAAGCCAAACAAAGTACCTAGTGTTTTGATCAACGTCACTTGGTAATTAGCTTGTTGATCATCTACGACATGTATCCTCTGTTGAAACATAGCCTGCTGAGTGAGCAATGAGTTGCCATATGGTTGGGAACCAAAAGTTTTATTAGGAAATTTCCTTGTATAATGATCCCCTTTACATATAAAACAACCTGAAGGCAGCCCTCTTTTCCCAGTGGCCACTCTAGACTTATTATTACCTTCACTAGCTTTGCTAGTGTTACCAAAACTTGGATTATTTCTTTTACGATCTCTCTTGAACTCTTTTCCATTAAAGTGAGATTTTTTCCCTTTTGGCTTGGAAACATTCTGAATAGGTTCCTCCTTTTTAGGAGCTATCTTGTTGGAAACTTCAATATCCCTCTTATGCTCCTTCGTTTCATGTCGATTGGAATCTACCTTAAGCTTTTGTTCTTGCTTGATGGATTTTTCATATACAAGATCCATTGTGGTTGGACCATGCATATCTACTTCTCCACCAATTTTTCTATTGAGTCCCAAAATGAATTTCTTGATGTGGAAACACTCATCCTTGTGATATATAGGAATATAGAGAAGAAGTCAGGTGAACTTCACCTAGTATTCATGAATCGTCATGGTCCCTTGCTTCAATTCTTGGAAATCTATTAGTTTCTGATCATAATATAGCCGTGGTAACCATATTTTGCAGAAAAATTTCCATAAATTCTCCCCAAGTTAGTTTCCATGAACTTATGTTAATCTCCAGTTTCTTGTTCATCCACCAGTTAGAGGCTTCACCTGCTAACTGATATGCAGCCCACACTACTTTGATCACTTCATAATAGTTCCTTATCTCAAAGTATTTTTCCATCTGCACAAGCCAGAATTCAGCTTCATCTCCTCCAATGCTACCGTCAAACTTTGGTGGGATTATTTTCTTCATATCCCTTGACAGTTCGGTGGATACAATCTTCTTTTTCCTCTTGATGGATGGTGTGGGTGATTTTTCTTTATCATGGTTTTGGTTTTCATTTTTCCCATGAGATGAACTTTCTCCTTCTAGATTATTGACATGTATTTCATTCTCTACCCTATCCACAACTTTTGCTTTTTCAAGAGCTGTTAGCCTTGCTAAAATTTGATTGAGCCTAGCTTCCATTCAAGTAGCTCCTTGACTACCATCCTGGCTAGTTCTGAGAATAGTTTGCATCCTTTCATACATCCTCACGATGATTTATATTATTGATTTAACCCAAATGTTTTATTAATGTTGGCCTAATTATGCTACCAATTAACTCTATGGAAAGTATACAAATACACATTCACATGAACACAAGTATTTCATAAAAGATCAAGTATATATTTATTTTGATAAACACATAGTTTTATTCATACTATAAGGATTTTAAATATCCTATTAGTTCCATTGATCGACTAATTAGATAGTCAAGGGGAGAGTATCCTTCTGATTCAATCTCAGACACAACTTAAAGGAGTGTAATCTACAGACTGAGAAAATTGTTGTTCTCTATCTTTTTGTTCATCTCTCATTTGTTCGTATCTATCCCAAAAAGGATATTAACCATCAGATTTATTGTTTGATACATAATTTCAAGAAGTAATGTCAATATGGTGTTCATCGACAATGTAGTCTACATTTTTTGCAGACATTTGTTCATGAGACCATTTCTCGATTGGTGGTGTCTTTGGTGTATATACCTCAAACGCTTTACTTGAAGAAATTGATATCACTTCATCCAATGGTAGAACCCTAGGATCCCTAAAGATAAATGTAGGACTAGAAATTTCTTTAGAAGGAATGTTTCTAGAAAGTGGTAATGATTGTGACTTTTCAGGTGAGATAGCTAGTAGGTAATTGTACATTGCCTTCATCCTCATCTTCCTCTTCACATTGTTGATCCGAGAAAGTGCATGACTAAAAGTTTTGGTATCACTCAACTAGATAGCATTATCATAGTTGGTTCCTTCAATGGTTCTAATGATGGCTTCTTCTTCCTTCTTTTCCTTAAGGTAACGTTCATTTCTGACTACTGAATTTTGAGTCGTTAATCTGAGACGCACCATCCTGACACAAGAAATTTTCAGAACATTAGATAATGTTGGAAAGGAAAAATGATGAGCTCATAGGTTCCAAAGTTAAACCTGGTATCTTTGATACCACATGTAATGTACTAACCCTTTCGTGAAGTAAAATTTTCTTAATTTTACACCAAACAAGTAAAGATAACGAGTATAAAGCCATTGCAATAAAAAAAATTCTTTTCTTTTATTGAAAATATCAAAACATGATACAATATAATTCAACAAGTAATCCTTTTCTTTCAAATAAACATCAGAGTAAGAAGGAATACAAGTACATACATAGCTCATGGAGCTTTTGAACAAATAGTAGTAAGAAGGTTCAGTAATCTGTCCTTTCAAATCTTGGTTCTTCAGTCGCTTGCTATGGAGGAGAAGCATCACTCGGGCACTTTTTCGCCAACCACAGACTTATAATGCGGTCCCCCACACATTTATCATTCGATAGATGTCCCTTCCCTTCAACGAAGAGATTGGTAGAGTAACTGATATTATTAACCAATTGAGCATAGTGTTGTGTCCTACATAACTAGATTTTGTGCAATACGGTAACTCTCGAACTAGTATGTAATACGGGATCACAGTGAACTAACAATGTAGTCTCAATCATCACATAGTCTAAGTGGATGTCGTACATTGCACTACTTTGGCCAAAGTGTTTCATTCAGTATGTTCTACTAAGGGTCATCTATCACATACACTATTCAGGGTTGATTTGACTTAGGGCTATCTTACACTATGCATAGGTTTTGTCCTTTAATGGATAATTCGTATTCCAAACATCCTACAACATACTAAACTACTAGAAATGAATCAACATAACAAGTAATTCACAATTTCCCTCCCATATTGGAATCTTTATCCTAGGAGTATCACATGCTCTTCTAAGTTAACCTAATAACTTAGCTCGTTGAAATTTACTTGACTCTAGCCTTCATTTCAACCTAGTAAATATTAAATAATGAAAACAATATTCTCCTACTATGGAGATCATACAAACAATGTATAAAATAAGCAAGATGCATCATTTTCCTTTTTTTCAATCAACATATAAATCTTGTAAAAGAATAGTAGAAGAATCTCCCACGCTTGTAGATGCTTTTCCCAATAGAAGACAATGCAACCTTCACTTTTAGATTATTCCAGCAATCCCAACACCTCAGAAATCAATATCAGAACTGACATATTCTTTGGGTTGAATACATTTCTCTCCAAATTAAAGGTAATTCTCAAAAATGTCAGCACAATTTGAATATTAAGGTCGCTCAAAATTATGATGAATGGCTGTGTAAAATATCCCTCAGAATTATGATGATTGGATGTTATGAAATGTCACTCAAATAATACGCATATGGAAAATAACACAAACTGGTAATAACAAGATGTGAGTGAAATGAAATGAAAATAGTATTGTAGAAACACAAATGAGTGAATTGGGGCAAATTAGGGGAGTTGGGAAACTATTTATAGTGAGCCCAGCCTCCCTATTTCCTACGGTTGTGGCATGTGGTTTTCCACCAGTGATTTTTGAAGCATTCGAACTAGAAGGTGGCACAATTCCCTTCCCTACACAACATTCAAGAAGGTGAGGTGTTCTCCAATCTTTGACAACATAGTGAAGACTAATTCCAAGCACATGGAGAAATTATGCCAATCGATGCCTACATGATTGTTCTCAGATGTGGCACCAATTTCATATTATGGTAGGTCTTTAATAAAAATTCATTGTAAATTTTAGAACACATAGCCTTCCCATAGGTTGAGTTGACAAGCCTCTTTAACTATGTTGGATTTTATTTTGACTTAGTCATGGTTAAAACACCTTACAGTTGTTTCTTTCCCGCTCACATATCTCCAGGTCGCACAATTTGTCGTGCTTGTTCTAGTTTCAAATATTTAGCCACAATACATTATGCGCTTTGATTTATTTCAAACTTCTAATGTTTAAAAATATTTTGATTCAAAATAATTCATTTCCAAAAGTTTCAATGATGAAAATATAATCGAATAGGAAATAATACAATTTCCCTAAGTTCAAAATGATGAATATTTAATTGAATAGGAAATAATACGATTTCCCAAAGTTGTATGATTTAATATTTAATCAATTAGGAAATAATTCAATTTCCCAAGTTGAGAGATTAATATTAAATCAATATAGGAAATAATTTGATTTCCAAATATGAGACTATATGAAATATATATTATATTATATATATTTATAGTTCCTAAATAATATACATATATATATATATATTTAAATACCATGGTATAATATATATATATATATATATATATATTATACACAATTGGAGAACCACAAGGAGAGGTACTCAGACGAATAACTCCTTTCTCAACCAACTCTTGAACCTGCTTCTTGATTTCCCCATTCTGCATAATTGATAGACTGCACATGCCAATGTTTGGAAGAGGCACATCCTGTTGTAACTAGATTTCATGTTGTATCTCTCTCTTTGTTGGGAATCCCTTTGGATCTTGAAATAAGTCATCATAGGTGGAAACTACTTAGACTAATTCAACTTTATGCTCTGGATCACAGCCTTTGAATGCTTCAATTTATCATCCTCTTTGGCTTTTACAATCATCAATACAAAGTTCTTACTAGCATTAACTAACCTCTTCATTTGACCAGTACTCACTAATGTTAGATTAGTCTTAATCTTATGTGCCCGTACAATGAATTCTTTACCATCCTTAAAAAAGGTGATTTTTTTTCTCCCCTATAAAATATTGCTTTCCAGTCATAAAGATGACTCCCCAACACAAGGCCACAAATATCTAAAGGAACCACATCAACTTCTAACTCATTTATAAAGTTTGCAGTGATAGCAAATCTTAACTTACATTGCTTTGTTACCTACAACTGTGCATCATTGAAAACCCATCCAAGTGCATATGGCTTCAGATGAGGTGTTGTAGCCAAGTTAAGTTTCTTAACAACTTCTTCAGATATTAGATTTACTTGAGATCTTGTATCAAAAAAAGTATCAACCTTAGTATGCTTTGTTACATCCTGAATATGAAATAACTCATTTCTTTGCTTATCAATCTTAGGTGGAGAAGATTCTTTAATTGCACTTGCACTTGCATTTGAAAAACTTGTATTAGCAGAAAGAGATATACCTTTTCCTTTACCTTGGATCTCGGCAACAACTTTATTTGTCTCATCCCCGGAGTCAGATCAAAGACCCTATTGTACTACGACAATAGTCTTCTATTTGCATTTGTTTCCTCCATACTTCTTCGGCTTTAGTTCCAGATGCAACTTCCAACACTTTGAGTTATCATGCTCCTCCTTCTTGCAATGGGAGAATGTGGGATTATCACCCTCCTTCTTGATGGTTGCTATCTTTTTCCCCTTTTCTTTTCATTTGGATTTACCTTCAGGATTAGATGGCTTCTTGTCAGAATTTTCATTGAAAGTATTCTTACCTCTTGTCTCCAAATGTGTGGCTTGTACACATACTTCATCCAGATTATTAGGATTTAAAACCAAAATGGTAGGATTTAAGTAAGAATGAAGACCACCTATATACTTGAGCAATGTGTCTTGGGTGTATAATGGAACATCAAGTGAAATAGCTAGCTTTCTAAATCATGAGTATAGTCTTGGATAGATTGACCCTTACCTAGTGTAAAAGTTTGCCATCTCATAGTTAACTGTTGCATATGGCCTAAGGGATAATTTTTTTTTTTTTTTTTAAGGGTAGCTTTAAACTCTATCCAAGATAAATTGACACTACCATGTCAAGCAATTTTTGCTCGAGTTTTACTCTCCCACCAGGTGAGAGCAGGTCCTCCCAACTGAAGGGTAGCTAATTGAATTTTAGAAGCATAATCTAAAAGGCCTTGAATCCTATAGTATACTTCTACTTGTTGAACCCAATCATCTAATTTCTCAGCATTTAACCCTCCACAATATTTAGGTAGTTCAAATTTTACATCCAATTTTATTACATGATTATGTGCACTCTTGAAAGGATTAACAAAAGAAGTTGAATTAGAATTAGAAGATGGAGATGGAGGAGTTTTTGGAGGCTCTTCATCACCTTCTTCTCTTTTTCCTTTTTCACGCATATTTCATTCTTGCTTTTCTTGATAGAGCTCTTCTACCATATCCTTCATGTCAAGAAAGGCTCGTTGAAATTTTTTCTCATTGGGCTTGAAAATTTTCCCAACTTCTATTACTTCCATCTTTGATGATGGAAAATTTCTTCTTTTACCGATCTCAGTATTGATTTTTGCAAGCGTGCCTTCACCTCACCAACTCTTGAATTGCGTTAACATCCACTTCTGGAAAACTTAGTCAAACATAGCTCTGATACCAACTTGATCTGTTAGGATCTATGATAATTGCATGAATATATGTTAATTTAATGTAAACAAGAGATTGAATGTCTTGAGCTTAATTTTAAATGCTTTTAAAAATACATTAAAATGATTAGCACAATATAAATATGATAACATAAAAGAGAAGACAAAGACATGAATTGATTATGGAGTTCACCAATTGGCTACGTTTTCGGGTCCCTCTCCAACAGAGTGACCGATCCTTCAATTCTACTCCAAAGCCTTTACAAAATATTCTCTGATGATGAAGAAAAGAAGAAAATTCTCTCTTGAAAGTACAAATAGTCCTAACCTAAAGCCCTTGATTGTACAGAGTAGAATAATCTCCCAATAATTTTCCCATAAGTTTTCCCATACCTCCCTCCTAATTCACTCCCTTTAAATACCTTTTAAAATGCCATTTTTAGGCTTAACAAAATGATATAGGCAATCTTTACAAGATCATTATCGCATACACAAGGCGTGGTGCAATGGTAATTTTGGGTGAAATTATAAATAGGGGGTCAGTGGTTCAAATTGCTGAACCCCTATTTTAATACCTTATCCATTTTTGGCTCTTATTTAAAATAAATGGTTGTTGAAAATGTCTCAACGAACTCATTGGTCGTGTTGGTAGGAGGTGTGAGTGATAAGAGGGAGGTTGGCGGTTGAAATTGCCTCCCCCTCTAAATAAAATTTGTTATACATTAAATAGAAGTGGCACTCGATGTATATTAGCAAGGATTTATGGGTCTAATGGTGGAGTGTGCGACTTGTAGTTGGTAGGTTGGGGGCTCAATTCCCCCAACTGATAATTTTTTAACAAACAACAGTGATCACAACCAAAGGAAGGAGATAACGAGGTGCCATGTGGCACCATTTCATTGGTCCACGTGGCATTCTATGATTCACCAATATAAGACATGTCATATGCCACCTTGTCGACACGTGTCAATATGTGATTCGCTATCACCTACCAATCAAACGCCACATCATGTTGACTCACCCTACCACGTGTCAAGTTTTGATGGTTCCATGTCAGCGTACGACCTGACATGTCAGCATGCTGACGTCAGCCTCCAGTCAACCTCTTCCTATCAACTTTGACTAGCTTATCTTCTGTGTACGAGCCCGCTTCAGACGATTTGAGTGGCATTGGATTCGTGGTGACGAGATCTTTGATGTGATGCCATCCTTTCTTGATTTTGAAATGATCCATTTTTTGACCTAGCATCCTACATCTAGTACCCTTATTTTGACCAAACTTTGACTGAGCATATCTTGAGTGTATGAACACCTTTTGGGACAATTCAAGTTGTGTTGGGTTCATATCAGAGAGCTCTTCAAGATGTTGCCGACTATTGGAGCATCTGGAACAATTAAATTTTTGGTGAACATATCCACCTAGATCATCTTCCCATTTATGTAAGTCATAAGGATTGTCTCAATCCACTTTGTAAAGTACTCAACGGTAGTAATTATAAATTTATGCCCATTCGAGGAGGTAGGATTAATCTTCCCTATGAGGTCGATCCCCATTGTGAAAAAGGCCATGGATTTATGATCGATCAAAGCTCCTAAGCTGGAGCATGGATGAGGTCTCCATGTTGTTGACACTACAAACACTTCCTTACAAACTAAATGGACTCTTGCTCCATAGTCGGCCAATAGTATCCCATCCTTAATAACTTCTTAGCCAAGGTAAGGCCACACAAATGTGACCCACAAATTCCTTTGTGCACCTCTTTCAAGGCGACGTAAGCTTCTTCCTAGTTAAGGCATCACAATAAGGTCCCATCAAGACTCCTACAGTATAAGGTGTTGCCAATGATGGTGAAGCGTGAAGCTCTTCGAATGAAGGTTTTTTGAAGGTTGTGGGTGAGGTCGAAGGAAAAAATTTCATTATGGAGGTAAGTGAAGATTTCATGGTACCAAGGTGAGCCAGGACCAACAATATCACACACAAATTTCAATTTTGGAACATCAAAAGCTAATACAAGACGCTGTTCGACGAGGAATTCACATTTTAGGCTATTCTGAGGTATATTCAACAATGAACCAATGGTAGTCATACCATTTGCTTCCATGTTATTAACCCTTGGGATTTTCTCAAAGGTTATGTCAATGAAATACTCCTTGAAGCTATCCACCATATTTTTTTAAGTCATCAACTTATCGTCTTTGGTTTGATAGTCATTGTTGACTTGCTTTACTATCAACTAAGAGTCCCCAAGAATCTGTATCTCCTAAATTTTCCATTGGATAGTAGTTCTCAACCCTATGATTAGGGATTCATACTCTACTATATTGTTCATGTAAGGGAATTCCAATCTATAAGACTTAGGTATACAATCACCTTGTGGGGTGATGAATAGTATACCTGCTCTAGATCGATGTTGTGTATGTGATCCATCAAAATACAATTTTCACTAGTTTGTTGATACTACAGTAAAAGTTGCCTCATCTGGAAACTTTGATATTAGGGGATGATCTACACATAATGGTGCTTCATCTAGTTGATCAGTGATGACTTGTCCTTTAATTTCCTTATGGTCAACATATTCAATGTCAAATTCACTGAGGACCATGACCCATTTTTCCAAGTGGCTTGTGAGTGTAGCTTTGGATAGTAAGTAATTTTGTGGATCAATCTTAGAAATGAGATTAACTTCATGGTTGAGCATGTAGTGTCTTAGATTTTATGATGCAAAGATGACTTATAAACATGATTTTTCTATTGGTGTGTAATTAAGCTCAAATCCTACCAAAGTTATGTTGATGTAGTATATAGCTCTTTCCTTTCCTATTTCGTCATGCTATGCCAAAAGAGATCCTACTGCTATTGAGGTTGCCAGATGTACAAGATCAAAGCTTTACCAAAAATTGGTGGCATTAATACCAATGGTGATAACAAGTAGTCCTTTAGCTATTGGAATGCCTGCTCACAATGATCATCCCATTTGTAGGCCACACCCTTGTGATGGAGATGGGTAAACAGGTGGCACTTATTAGCCAATTATATGATGAATCTTCTGACTAGAGCTTTCCTTAAAGGCTTATAAGTTGTTTCAATATCTTTGGTGGTTCCATGTCCATTATAACCTTGACTTTGGCGGGGTCCACCTTAATTCCTCTTCGGGATACGATGTACCCAAAAATTTTACCTGTGGTGACTCGAAAGACACTTTTTGGATTGAGTTTCACCTGATGTTTTTCTAGCTAATTAAAGATTTTAGTTAGCACTTCTAGGTTTCCTGTTATCATTGCTAATTTTTCCAAGATGTCGTCTACATAGTCTTCTAAGATTTTGTGGAACATATCATGAAAAATTAAGTTATTTTCCCTTTGATATGTTGCACCAGTGTTCTTTAAAACTAAAGGAATTACATTCCATTAATACATCCCCCATGGGTAAGTAAAAGTTTTTTTGTGCTGGTCTTCCTTAGCTGATGAGGGCCAAACTGCCCAAAACCCACAGAAATCACAACAACAGATACCAACACAAAAGATGTGAGATAGAAAAATGACTCACTTTCAATTATTTTTAGAAAATGAAATTACATATTCAAATCTTACATGCTACAGCCTCATGGGCTTGATTCATTGCAACAAAATCAATTTGAAAAGAAAATCTACTATTCAAAGCCACAATATGCACTATTGGGGCCCTTCTACAACCCCCACTTAACCCTTTTTATTTTACCCAATAATTGCCCTAGAATGTTCTAGAAAGTTTAAATTTCCCCTTTTGTTTTGGTGCCAAAAGTCCCACCATTTGATTTTTGGCCTAGGAAGAAATTTTTATGAAATTCACATTTTAGAGGACTAACTTTGCGGGGCTATAACTTTTGCTCCGGGTGTCTGATTTGCTATTATTGCATATTGTTGGAAAGCTCTCGACAAGCTCTGCAACACATGAACCCACTGTAGGTTGGTTCAACCATTTTTTGAGCTATTTTAGGGCCTCTAAAGTTTTATATCTGAATTTGAAGTTGCATTGGAGAAATTTCTCAGGACAGATACTTTAATTTCTCCCAAACCGTGCAGGGTATTGAGGTGATTCTTTTGCGACTAGAAATGTTTTTCAGCTCTACTCCTTGGGATAAATTTTCATGTCCATACGAGCCCGTTTAGGGAGACTTACTAAAAATAGTAAGTGCCTAATTTTCACTATTTTTGATGCCTAACAGTCTTATACCCCTTAAGTGCCATCATGAGACTCAAAACAACTAAAGAAAATAAAGAAAATAATTTTTTTTGGGGTGATGCAAGATCTCCCTACACCGCTGGATGCTCCTGCATCATTAGCTATCATAATCTAGTTATACCCAGAGAACTCGTCCATGAGTGAAAGCATTTCATGTTCAACTATCAAGTCCACTATGATATCTATGTTGGGCAACAAAAAATCATCCTTGGGACAAGATTTGTTTAAATCTCTGAAATCCGTGTAGATACATATGCCCCCAATGGGTTTTGAAACTAGAACAAGATTGGAAACCCACTTGAAATAATCAATAGGTCATATGAACCCTACATCAAACAACTTTTATAGCTCTACTTTGACCAACAATGCAATATGAGGATGAATTTTTCTTAATTTCTTCTTTATCAATTTTGTATCTGGGTGAATTATGAGATGATGGACCACTAATGATGTGTCAAGACCAAACATATCTGCATACAACCATGCAAAGGGAATCTTTCTTTCCCTTAGGAAGGTTTCCAGATTATTTTGTTCCTCATCATCTAATGAAGAAGCATAGAAAGTGACTTGGGGTGCTTCCTTTGTTCCCACGTTGACGGGCTACGATTTCTCTACCAGGATTGTCGATCTTTCTTGCTCTATGTTGGGGAGATTGAATCCTTCATCCATAGGTGCCTCAAAGAGGTTTTCACTATTGGATGCATCCTTTATTTTTATTTTTTTAGAATAAAAAAGTGCCACATGGTGGTTTTCACTTGGTGATCTTGTCATGATTTTCAAATTTGCTATTTTGTGAATGAAAGATTCAATTGTATCCCAAAAATAGGCTTGTGTGTCTAGATCTATGTCAAAACAAACTTTATAATCTCCAAATGGAATATGATCTCTAATACCCATGAACTCGGAAATTGCCTCATCATTTTTGAATGAATCTAGAATTGGTGCGTGTTCTTGGTCCCAGTCGATAAGTTGGGGATATATAAGTATAACCTCATTGTCTTGGGTTAGGGAGAAGGATGTGATGATCATGAATATAGAGGCATGCTCAAAGAGGTCTGTGATGCAAAAGGGTAAGTCATCAATGTTCTCGTATTGGGATGTGCTTAACTAGGAAGAAGATGTCTTCCTCAATCAAGGTATCTATGACGAGAGGACCACATTTTTGCCTAAGGTATAACTAAGGTCAAGATTCTTTGCTCGTTTCTCAAGGACTATTGGTTCTTGCATTCCTTGTTATTTCAAGCCAAGGCCTCCAGTGCGTGTATAGCCCATGCTCTTCATTAATTGAAATCCTTTTCTGCTTATATCCATTGGAAGTGGAGGTTCTTCTTTCTTCTCCTTTTCATCTTGATAAATCTATTAAAAAATGTTCTCTTCTTCAATGATCTCCTTTTCTAAATCTCCCCACTTTTCAAATGTGGTGATCTTAAAATTTTTGGATACTTTGTCAGTGTGTTGTGGTTGACCATATGTTTTGGGATTTAATGGTAGTTTCCCCACAAAGAAATAATCCTTCAAGCCATATTCACCACAACCCAGTTCTGTGATCTTTGCTTTGATTTCAAGAAAAGTCTGCTTTGTACTAGATGTTGATGCTAATGTTAAAGGATCAACATAAGAGGAAGGTATTAGGACTTAATTTTTTTAGGAACTTGGATCACCTTATAGTACTTCTCCTCCATGCTTTTATAGGAATAAAATGGTTTTTGATCGCCATGAATTGTGATTTCTTTATCATCATAGGGAAATTTGATACATTGATGGTATGTTGAAGCCACGAACTTCATGACATGGATCCATGGATGACCAAGGAGAATGTTATAAGGTAATTCAAGATCTAGGACTTGACATGTGGTCTTTGCAATTACCGATCCCACTTGTATAGGTATCTTGATTTCTCCTTTTGAACTCTATCCATTATCATCATAATCCTAGATTGTGACCCCTTTTGTCTTTTCAATCACATCCTTTGAATAGCCCAATTGTTTGATCAACTGCAGGGTACAAATATTTAAGCCTGCACTTTGATCTATCAATACTCTCTTAACCTTGTTTTTGTGGACATATAATTTAAGGTGAAGTGCATGGTTATGAAATTTTTGGGATGGAAGATCATATTGTGTGAAGAGTAATCTATGTGTAGATGAAATGTACCCTACCATGGATTGAAATTGGTCAGTATCAATGTCGGGGGAACTGTCAATGATAAAAGGGATTTCTCTAGAACTTCCTTATGGGCAAGTGAAATCTTCAATAGTTCCAAAATAGAGACTTGTGTGGGGATCTTTTTAAGTTTATCAAGTAAGATATAATTATTGGGATTATCTCTTGTCCATCCTCTATATGGTAGAGGGGCTCCTTGTATGGTAACTTTCCCTTGTCGTGTGGTGAGTCCACACTTAGGATTTTGACCTTGAATTGTGATAATAGAGACATGTTGATCGTAAGAATGTATGTTACCTATGAAATTATTTTAGGTATGGTTAACCTGATTGTATGCTTATCCTTTTCCCCCATTGTTTCCTTTCCCATGGTCGAGCATTGGATTCTTATATATACCTAGATCCTTGTTCCCAGAACTTCCCGATTGTTGATCGACATTCACCTTACTGTTGTCTATGAGGTCTTGTATGACATTTTTAAATTTCATATAATTGGATGTTTTATGTCCCTTTGTACGATGTTAGTTGAAATAGTCTTCATCCTTATACCATGAGGGTTTAACTTGTGGCTCCCCATATTGTTTATAGTTTGAAAGTTTAATGGTATTTACTTGGACCAACTTGTTCAAAATTGTTTCGATGGGATCCCCTAAGGGAGTGTATTTTTGTCTTGGTGGGTAGTTGTTTTGTCTTGGTTGTTGTCCTTGTTGGTTGTTAATATTGTTGACATTATTGACATGTTGTGTACCTCCTTGTTGTGTGTTTAGTTTGGAATGTGCATTGATGACAACCTTCACATCTATAACCCCATCATTAGTAACGTTCTTCTTCTTGGCCCTTGTATACGAGGTTTGTCACTAAAACTAGATGATGAGTGTTTGTCCTTGTAGATTTGTATTGCTTCTTTTGCAATGAGTGCTCTTTCGATGTTGAGTCCTTTAGATATGAGTTCCTCAAAATTTGGGCCACATTACATCCTTAATTGGAAAGCAAGATTTGTGCTTAAGTTTCCAATGAGAATCTCAACTTGTGTTTTCTCAGGAATAGACCACTTGCATTTACTATCCTTATGTATCTATTGTTGCAAGAAAGGTGCAAAGGCTTCTCCCTGATTTTTTTTTAAGGTATAGAGTTCTTCCAAGGTGACCTCTACATCAATATTGTATTAAAAATGTGCTACAAATTGATCAATTATTTCTTGGAAGGTTCTAATCCCTAGAGGTAAGTGAGAAAACCACTTTATTGCTTGTCCACCTAAGCTTCATGGAAAGCGTTTCATGAAGTATGTGTCGTTGTAAGATACTTCCATGCATGCTACATATAATTCTCTTATATGTCCTTTTGGATTACCTCATCCCTTGTATTTATAAAACTTTGGAATTTTAAATTTTGGAGGGAATGGAACCATCATGATATTTCTATCAAACACGTAGGGACATAGATCTTTATAACATACAATTTTTTTTGTCTTTCCCACTTAAATATATTGGATCTTTTGTGTTATGGTTTGTATTCGAGTTGATATGTCCAAGTGACCAATGCTTGGTGATGAATCATATGCATTGTATTGTGGAATGGTGGATGAGTTAAATAGTGGATCTTGGTGAGGTGGTATGTTTGTGTTGTATTGATCATATAGAGGATTTTTGAAATTAGTGAGTGGTGGTGTGAAAGGATTGTATTGGCCATATTGATTTTGATTCACAACATTTTGAGAATTTGGTTACAAATTTTGTTGTACAAAGATTTTTTGTTGTACATGTAGTTGTCTTAGTGATTGCAACTATTGTAATTGTTGTTGTGTTTGTTGATATTGTTGAGAATATGAATGCACAAGAATTTTAATGAAGTTGGCCAAACTTCATAGGATCTTAACCAAGAAGAGCTCCATCCACAAAAACAAGAAAGTGTTGCAACTTAGGCATGAAATGAGATTCTATTATGATAAATTGATATGACACAATGTACAAATGCCCTGTATATATAGGCAAGAGTGAAATGTAGCATGCGTTATGATGCTGACATGTTTCTTGATCTAACAACATGTGACAACCAACTAACTACCTAAAATGATGTGAAGATAGGATAAGACTTCTAGAAAAGACAACCCATCCTTCTAGAAGGAATATTTTATCCTAAATACATGTGAAGGGGGGTGGCCCCATTATAACTAATTGCCTAGTGAATGCAACCTAGGAATTAATTAAATAATATGCCTAAGTGAACTTATGCTAGTGTAATTAAATATTAATTACACCAACAGATATGTGATACCTTTTTGTGGTGATGGAGTGTGTTGTTGATGTTGTGGAGGAATTTTTTGTTGGTGGTTTTAAAAGTGAATGGCATATGACCTTATTGTTGTTGATATTGCAGATGCATGTTTTTTTGGTGCATGTTATGGTGTTGAGGAGATGCTTGATATTGATATCATTGATTTTTTTGTTGTGAATGTTGTTGTTGATGTTGATTTTGTTGTGGCAGATTTTGTTGTTGTTGTTGATATCAGATATGTTGAGCTTGTTGATATTGAGGTGGTTGATTTTGTGATTGATTTTGATCCTGTGGTGGTTAATTTTGTGATTGATTTTGATGTTGTGGTGGTGGATTTTGTAATTTATTTTTATGTTGTGGTGGTGGATGTTGATATTGTTGATTGTTAATACCATTCAAGCTCAAGTTTTTTGGAGGTACATTTACCCCATAATTTGTCATGTTTGTACCTTGAGTATTGAAGGGTGGTAGTTGTTGATCTTGTTGATTATTAGGATCATTTAAGCTCAAGTTTTATGGAGGTACAATTAACCCATGACTTGTCATGTTTGAACCTTGAGCCTTGAAGGTTGGTGGTATTTTTGTGTTTTTGTAACCTTGGTTTGTGTTGATGTTTCCTAGATTTTGAGTATTGTCCAAGGGGTTTATATATTGATTTGAAGAAGTTTTTTGACTATCCCTTACAAGGTAACTATTGGTTGACTTGATACATTAAATAAAGAAGGTTGTGGCATTGGCTGTGTAACATTTTTACCAAAGATTCACTACCATGAGGTTGATTTTTTGCTGCTAGGTATGCAAATGTTTGATCCAAAGGTTTTTCTTTGAGTGTATTGACATCAAAATATGATGGAATTTTAGCCCCACTTTTTGCTAGTTTCAACATGTACAAGTTAGGATCTAAATTCATCATGGTTTCTATGACATAAGGTAGATTTGGGTCTTGTGACATTTCAAGAATCTCATCGGGGGTGAATTACCTAGGTTTGTTTGGATTAAATGTATTGTCCTCTATGTAAATCGTTTTAGTTTGTGATGTTTGAGGTTTTGTTTGAGGTTTTTCTTGAGGTGTTAGTTGTACTTCATTTGTAGTAGTAGGCATTCCAAATGGTAAATCTCCACTATTTATAGTCATTGGAATGTTTGACCCACCTTGATTAGTCCCCATGTTCTTTTTGTGTTGTAACCTAGTTGTGACCACCTTAGCAGGTGTCGATGATGATGTTTTACTCCAATTTTTGTGTTCAAATGTTTCCACAAATTTGGATAAAAGTGACACCTTAACTAATATTGGACCAATTGTTTGAAATGACCTATGATTGGATAGAATGGCACGAAACTTTCAATGTGGACAATATTTTGAACTAGATCTAAGATTGTTTCTGATTTTGATGATAATGAATTTACAACTTTAAGAGAAGACTTGTGAATCTAAAGTGTGCTAACTCACCATGATTTGATAATAATTAAACTTAATACTTGAAAAATAGATTGTTTCTCACACAATATGACAAATTAAGAAGTGATATGTGAAAATATAGTTTCAAATGAACAATGTCTAAAATCAAGTTGTTGTTTGAATGGGTTGAGTTTGATGTTGATTGTTTGATATTGATCCTAATTGAAAATCTAGAAGGTGTGTTTGACAAGATCAAGATGTTTGAAGAATATGAACTTTGTTTGTTATTTTGCGAGTGCTATAAATGAGACAAGATTGGTTTTGTTTTGAAGTTTGAATCAGTTGAGTGCTTTTGAACTAAAAGACAAAATTAAATCATGTTTTCAAATTTGATGTTTTCAAATTTTGTGTAATGCATTGCTATGTTCAACTACAAAGGATTTGGTATTTATAAAGGCGTTGCTACTTGGAAGAAGTGTCGTACTATCCAAATAGAGGCGTCACTATGCAAATTTTAGTTTTCCGTCGCAAACATGTTGATATGTGCAAAGGCATTGATGTGCAAATAGAAGCATCAATTTGTGCAAAGGCATCACACTTTTAGGAAAAAGCATCGATCTTCTCAAGGGATCTTCAAAATGTGAGTTGACCTAATTTTTTTTATGTTTGAATTTTGAAAAACATAGTGTACAACATGTAGACTAACTCTATTAGGTGTTTGAAGATTTTTTATTGTTCTTCTTCCACAAGAATGCACTTAATTGGTGTCACAGGGTCTCAACATGAAAACACGCCATAGATTACAACCTATTTAGTATTTTAGATCAGGTTTATCTTCTCAAAGTGGGCCTACACGATAAAATACCACACATAGAATGGGTGACTAGAGTATGCTCGCATACACGACACATCTCTTCCCTTGGAAGGAAAAGTTCCTTGCAAGGGGTTTTACCACCTCAACTATGCTTGGCACATGGTGAGTAACTTCATGAAACAATTATATTCCATTGCACCACTAAAAGAAGATGTTCAAAATTATTAGGCCTCTAAAACAATAGGTTTCTAGTGGGTAGAACATTGGTGAGCACCAACAACCTCTTAGACATCTCCTTGGGAAATTGAAAAACCGTAGTTCCCTAACGAAAGTCTGGAGTGCTACATGCAAAAATTGAACTACAAATTTTGCTCTCAGCCAGTTTGTATATCACGCCCAAAAATGCTGCTTGAGGTCAAACCCTTGAGTTCTCTGTGAGGATGTGTCTCAAGGCAGGCCTCCTACTTAAAAGAAAAGAAGGAAGGAGTTACTATTTCTCTTCACCCAAGATCACACTAGGCGCAAGGGGAGAGGATATGTAGCAACTACCTTAGGGTTACAATGAGCAAAGTGCAAGTTCAATATGTTTCTCTTCACCCAAGATCGCACTAGGCACAAGGGGAGAGGATACACATCCAACTTACCAAACACGAAAGACAATGAATACAAAGTTCATTTTAGGTGCACCAAAATAGATGTGTGGTTCATTTTAAATGCATATAAAAGGTGCAAGTTTTTGATCAATTTTAAACCCAAATGACAAGTGTGTTCATTTGAAGCCAAAACAAGTGTGCTCATTTTAAACCCAAAATCCAAAAGTGAGAGTTGTGTGGTTTAATTTTACATCACCAAAACTAAGTGTGAGTATACTCTAAAGCATTACAATGAAAAAGATCTAAAGTTATCCTTCATGTAAGTGTTAAGAAACACTTTGGAATTTGATTCATGCTTGATTGATTTCCTTTAACAAGTGTGAATAGACACTTTTAAGCTTGATCCATGATTTTTCTGCAATTGTTAGCATCATAAAACAAAACATGTAACAAACAAGAAATAGTTAGGGTTAGGTGAAAATGAAAATTAAACTTGGATGAAACCCTAAGAATTTATGATTTCTGATTTACCTGCAAAGGCATTGCTCTGTTTTGGAAAAGGCATCGCTTTGTTAGACAAAGGTGTCACTCTATTGAACTTGCAAAGGCCTTGGTATTCAACAACTGCATTGCTATTTACAAAGGCATTGACCTATCAACCTACAAGAAGAAAAGAAAAATGATATCAGGAAAATGTGTCACTATTTGAAAAGGTGCAAGCCTTTAACGTCGAAAGGCATTGCCATTTGCATATGCATCGATCTGTACATGCAAAAGCATCACTCTGCTTCTTGCACTTGCAATGTCTAGAAAACTTCAAACAAAGTTAGATAATTAGGGACATGGTCCCACCGAGCATGCCATTTTGTGAACATGGAAGATTAATCAAATCAACTAGGCTAAGAATCAACTAAGAAACAAAGTAATTGACCTAATTAAGCCATATTCCAATGAAATTGTTTACAAATATCAATCAAGCTTAAAGAAAACATGAAATATCAAAGCTACTCTAATTAATAAATGAAAACCTTAATCCCATTGGGGGATTAGTATTGGATATGATATGGAGTGATTAGTCCCAAGCCTAATCCATGTTGAATGATGCAAAGATTTCAAGAATTAATGAATGGACTAATGTATAGCAATGGTGATTCACAAATGGTAATTGATCTCAAAGGTGATTATGAGATTCGGTATAGTGTAGTTGCTTAAAATGCTTGTGAATAGAAATTCATGTAAAATGAATTCTATTTGTAGACTTTTTGAAGGAATCAATAGTTAAGATCAAATTGGCCAATCAAAGGATATAATTGAATGAGAGGAAATGACATGGATCAATGATCAAATCAAAGGATGGAATTACTCAATGACATGGATCAATGATCAAATCAAAGGATGAAATTACTTAATGACATGGATCAATGATATTATTCAAGGGATCAAATTGATTGAGATAAATACAATCCCTTAATTTTAGGAGCATGGAGAAGATACTTCCATGTGGAGGGAAATATTTGAATTCAAATTGGAGGAATATTCCATGAGAATATTATTTCATTGAGTGGAGGAATTAGAAGAAATTAGTCAATTAAATAATTAAGAAATTACTTAACTATGCAAGTGGCGGGAATTTAGATATTTAATTAAACAATTAGAAATCATTTAACCAAAAGGGGAAATATGACATTTAATTAAATAATTTGGATTATTTAATCAAATGAGAAGACTTAGGAGATTTAATTAAATAACTTGCATTATTTAATCAAATGAGATGAAAATTAGTGTGAATGGGTGAATTAAAATCATACAATATTAATATTTGATTAATAAGAGAATTGGTGAATTTAAATATATAATTGACATTATTTAACTAAATAGATGAAAATGGGTGAATTGAGATAGAATTGGTGTTAGTAATCAAAATCAGGTGTGCGATGTGATGAGGACATTTTTAAGTTTCTATAGTATGTATATATATATACATATATACATTTATATGTATATATACATATATACATATATATGCATATATATGTATATATACATATACATATATATTCATCTCTCTACCTCTCTATATATCACTTCCTATATCCTTATCTTTCTATTTCTCCATCACCCCTCTCATATTGTCTCCCTCTTTTAATCTTTGTTTCTCCCTCTCCTCTATATATTTGTCTCTCTCTCACCCACTCTATCTTTCCCAAGTAATATATCTATTATTCTCTCCTTCTACCACTCCACATCTACCACTCTTTATCACTATATCTGTTTCTCTATCTATCTACCTCTCACTCCTCTCTTTATCTCTTTTTGTTTGTATAGTTATCTACCTCTATCTCCATATATGTTTCTCCCTTTCCCTATCTCTCTATCTATATCTCTCCCTCTCTCCCTCTCTCTCTATATATTGAGCCATCTCTCCCTCTTTGTCCTCGCTTCTTCTCTTTCTCTCTCTCTCTCTCTCTCCATCTCTACCTATTTCTCTCCCTCTCTCGTCCTCTTCTCTTGGTAATCCCACAATATTGGGTCCCAAACTTGGGACATAAAATTTTTGGAAGGGAGTGGAAAAAGTTTTTTTAACTACATTCATTTGAAGGTTTTTGTTCATTCAATTGTATGTCAAAAAGTACCTTCGTTAAAAGGTGGAACTTAATTTGAAGGTTGAAACCTTTGAAAAAAGGTAATTTCCAATAATGAAAAAAATGGACCTTCCAATGAAGGTCCCTTTTTATTCCTTTTATGAAAGTTTCTAGAAAAAAGGAATGAAAATGGACCTTCATTTGAAGGTCATTTTTTTATGTTTTTGGAAATGACCTTCATTCAAAGGCGGATCTTAATTTGAAGGTTGAAACCTTTGAAAAAAGGTAATTTCCAATAATGAAAAAAAGGACCTTTGAATGAGGGTCTATTTTTATTCCTTTTATGGAAGTTTCTAGAAAAGGAATGAAAAGGGACCTTCATTTGAAGGTCCTTTTTTATATTTTTGGAAATTACCTTCGTTCGAAGGTTTTTTTACATATTTATTGTGGGAACGAAATACCTTTGAGTGAAGGGCCTTAGCAAGACACTTTTAATGTTTGCTTCAAAATTTTCTTAAAAATTCTTGTTTCAAACCTCAGATTGGACCTTCAAATGTAATTAACTTGACAAGTATAATTTTAATATATTTTTATTTTATTATGTATTCATTTTATAATTTTTATTAAACATAGGTTTTTCACTAAACATCAAGTTCTTTGTTACACACATGTGGAAAAATAGTAAAATACTGAAAAAATTTCAAAAAAAATTGTGCATTAGGTATTGATGTCCTTGTTTCACCAAAAAAGTAATTAAATTTCAATAATATACACAGCAAGTTATGTGTATCATATTGACATTTATCATATACTCAATTGACTTTAAGGCGCTATGCGAGGAAAGATTGCAGGTCCTTGAGGCCAAGGTTGCTGGTATAAATGGTGATATCAAAAAAATGTTGCTAGTGAGCCACATTTTGGTCAAGAATAGTGCAAAAGCATTGGAAATTCTCTTTAAGAAAATTGGCCAGCTTAGGGAAGATCAGGTTTTCCTCTCAAATATCATGGAGAAAGAGCAAATGGCTAAGGGAAAGGGTAAAAAAGCTGCGAAGGATGATGACAAGGCACCTGTTGGTAGAGGGTTAGCTGAATGGAAGAAAGCATTTGATGATAAGAAAAAGGAACTGTTGGATATGGTTGAAAAACATAAGAACCAGTAGATTGAGGTGGCCAAAACTCTAAGTGGCCTTAACTAGTTTCTTGTTTCTTTCTATTTTTGCTGGGTGTTAGTCTCTTGTAGGTTGTTTTGCTGGTGGGTGCTACTGGTTGTTGTTTGTTTCTTTTTAATTCCAGGAACCCGTGCTGGTGGGTTGCTGCTGGTAGGCTTTTGATTATTTGCTGGAGCAACATTTTGTTTCTTTTGATGTAAAGGGTTTCAGGTCCCTTCAAAACCTAATTTTCCCTTATAATCAAAACAAGTTATGTGTGACGACATACACCTATGTCCAAATTATAATTACCATGGCTTCAAAAAATTAATTAAAAAATGTGTAACTAAAAATTATGGAAAATATCCATGAACTAGATATTGATGTTACAAATCTATAATTTAATAATTATAATTTTATCCTTTCTAAAAAAAATTATACATGATGACATAAACGCTACTTTTTAAAATGTTGTTTACTATAAAAGAACTAGTTATTAAAAATGTACAAAGATTCATGATTTATTTCAAAAAAATAAAATCTATATTTAAAATCTGCACACGAATCACTAGTTTGCATCATCTTCAAATTCTTAACGGTATAGTTGCTATAGGTCTAAGAAAGTGAAGATTTAGTTAAAAATGTTGATATCAATGTCCTACTTTGACTAAAAAGTGGAACTCATTATTGTGGGATTACCCCTCTCTCTACCTCCTTTACCTATATCTCTCCCTCTCTCCCTCCTCTTCTCTTTCCCTCTACATATCTCTCTCCCTCTCTCCCCCCTCTTATCTCTCTCCATATCCCCCCCCTCTCTCTCCCTCCTCTACCTATCTCTCTCCCTTTCTCTCCCCCCTCTCTCCACGTCTCCTCATCTCTCCCTTCTATTCTCCCCCATCTATCTCTATATCTCTATCTCTCTCTCCTTATCTCTTCCCATATATCTTTATATATCTCTCTTTTTCTTCCAATGTATCTATATATTTCCCTCCCCCTCTCTCTATCTCCCCTATTTATCTCTCCTCTCCATCTCTTCTTGTATAGCTCCACTTCTCTTTGTTTGTATGTCTCTCCATCTCTCTCCCTCTCTCTATCACTCTATCTCACCATCTATATCTCTTTATCTTTCCCTCTCCCTCTTCCTCCATATCTCTCTATCTCCCTATTTATCTCTATCTTTATTTCTCCCTCTACCTCTATCTATTTGTCTCCCTCTTCCTCTCTCACTCTATCTTCCTCTCACCTCTACCTTCCTCTCTCCCCTTCTATCTCTAGACATGTCTCCCTAGCCCTGAATCTAAAGTTAAGTTGCCAAAGATAAAAGACACAAAATTATAATTCCACTCCATCTCATAATATAAATAATTCAAATCAACCTTACAAAATCCAAAATCCATATTATTTGGCTAATAAATCTAGACTAGATATGGAATAAAAAGTGTTGATAAATGTTATTTATCATGCAACTACAATTCATCTATGTTTGACAAGACATATTTAGTAATTTTTCATTCGATGCAATTTTTTAATTTATGTTAGTAATTATACTTAGAATAATATTTTTTTATTTTTAGAGGGATTAACTTTTGTGGTGTATATAAGAATAGACAATTAAACAACACTTTAGTATCATATTAAATTAAAAATTACCTTTCCCTCATCCTAATGAATGCTAATTAAAAAAAATGTATATATATATATTTGATAAAAGGCTAGTGCCTATAATTATGTATTAATATTGAAATATTAAGGATTACAGATAGGCCAGAATTATAGTACTAGCATTGTGAGAACTGTAATAACAAAGAAAAATTGCCACCAACAAAATGTGACTTTTGTAGATTTTTCAAAATGAGCCCAATTCTGTACACATTACATTGTTAGGTATATGTTTGGGCTTACCACAGAGACATACAAACCAAAAAAAACTAGGTTAATACATCACTTAACCTACATATTATGCATAATATGGAAGGCTGAAGGGAACTTGCTGATCATTCCTCCATTGGACCAGTGTTAGCTGGAGTATCTACCCTGCTGATGTTTAGGTCGAAACCATTGTCACCTTGACCTTCGCCCACTTCTGCACCATTTGGAGAATCCGAGACATCTCTTGCCAATGCCATTGCCCTATGTCCACGCTGAATGTGGTGAGAGAGGAGAAAGGAAACTACAAAGAATTTCTCCTTGCATCTTTCCACCAACATAGGCCCAAGCACTTGTGCATGGGTGTTGAGAATCCTATACAATGACCACAGATCATCATCATGAAGACCTTTCTTAATGTTATTTTTAGATTAAATATAGTAGAAGGCTATTTAGTTTTTAGAATGATAATGAACACATACTATTGATGTAATGTTAAATGTTTTTTTAATTAAAAACATAAATAATCTATATCTTTTATTTATTTCAAATTCAACACAAATTTATAACTATATTTAAATAGAATCCATACCTTTAGGTTTTAAATCTTATGCTACATAGTAGATTAAGTCTCAAACACAATCTTAATTTGGCATAGTGCACAATTCTAAAGAATGCCTATGAAGTAGGCACCCATCTAGATTGTGATAGACCAAACAATTTTAATTTGAATCATCTCTCTTCTTAATCTTGGAGTAATTATTAAGATTTACCATGCTTTTATGAATCAATAATGCTAATAATTACAAATTTCTTATGAGATAAAAATTTATAAACTATTTTCCTACCTCTATCTCCCTATCTCTCTCCCTATTCCTCTTTATCTCTCTATATCTTTTATATCTCCCTCTATCCCCCTCTCCTCTCTCTTATTCACTCCATCTCTCTCTCTCTATCTCCTACTCTATATATCAATCTTCCTCTCACTCCTCTCTTTATCTCTTTCTACCTATATCTTTCTTGACCTATATCTCCCTATCTCTCTATCTCTCTCCCTATATCTTGATCTCTTTCCCTATCCCTTTGTATCTTTGTATATTTCACTTTATATATATCTCCCTCCCTCTCCCTCTATATATTTTAAGCTACCTCTCCCTCTCTCCCCCTCTTCTATTCTCTCTCCCTCCTCTACTATCACCCTATACCTATCTTTCTCCCTTTATCTCTCCCCTCTATATCTCCCCCTTTCTCTATCTCTCCTCATCTCTTCCTCTCTCACTCCCTCCCTATCACTTTTTCTATCTATTTATCTCTACATATTTATCCCTTTCTCCTCCTATACATCCATTTCCCTTCCCATTTATATCTCTTCCTATCTTTATCTCCCCCTATTTTTCTCTCCCTCTCTTTATCTCTATTTGTCTATCTCTGATTTTCTTTGTTTTTATCTCTTTATCTCTATCTCCCTCTCCCCATCTCTATATCTCCCTATATCTCTATCTCTTTATCACTTTATCTTACCATCTATATCTCTCTCCCTATCCCTCTTCCTTTATATATCTCTCTTCCTCTCTATCTCCCCCTCTTTCTCCATATCTCTCTATCTTTATCTCTCCATCTACCTCTCTCTATTTATTTATCTCCATCTTCCTCTCTCTTTATCTTCATCTTTACCTCTATCTTCCTCTATCTATCCATCCATATCTCTCCCTCTCTCCCTCTCCCTCTCCCTCTCCCTCTTCCTAGAACTTTATATCTATATCTATTTTCCTCTCCATCTATCTCTATCCCTATATCTCTCCCTCTCTTTACCTTTCTCCGTATCACTTCCTATCTCTATCTTTATCTTTGTATCTTTCCCTATTTCCCTCTCTCTATATTTAACCATTGCATCTCTATCTAATCCTCTCTCCTCTCTCTCTTTATCTCTCCCTCTCCTCCTCTCCATATCCATATCCTTCTCCATCCCCATGCTTATCTCCATCTTCTTACCTCCCTTATCTCTATCATTATTCCCCCTCTATCTCCCCCTCTATCTCTATTTCTCCCTATTGAAAACATAACATGAGACTATTCATAATGGAGCTTGATTATCTTCTCAAATTAAAGGTTTTATTTCAATAATGTTTGGATCCTTGTAATTGGATGCATAGTTAATTTGAAGCTATGAATTCTCCATTGAGACATAATTTGTTACACAAAAAACATCATTTTCTAAATGACCTACCAATTGACCTCATGTACTACACAAATCTATGCAAAAATAGACCAATTTTTTTTCCTAATTGATCTTCCACACCTCTTCGGTGTACCCATTACACACCAAGGTGTGATTGCTAGGTAGTATGATTTAACAATTTAAAAGTAGTCTTTTTGTTTTTAAAACAAAGAAAAGGAAAGAAGTTGATACGATTGAAATGAAAATAGAATATATTTTATCGATATTTCAATTCTAATAAATTTAAAAATTACTTTTATTTTTTATTTAATTATTTATTAACTTAATAAGTTTATTAATTATTATTAGTTTTTTAAATTATTATTTTTATTGATATTTTCATTTGACATATTTTGAATTTGCATTTAGTTTATTCTATTTTTTTAAGATTTAAGTTTAAAATTTATTTTAACTATTTATGTTTTTATGAAATTATAAAATATAATCAAAAGTTATTAGAATTGATTTAATTTATAATTATTTGTCTTATTAAAATTTTAATTATTGTAGAATAATTATATTTTGAATTTTTATTTTAATTTATATCATAAAATAAATTTCAAACTTAAAATATAAATTAAAAGTTATAGAGTGAGAGAGAAATAGTGAGAGATAAACTGACATTTGATTAGTCATTTAATGCCGATAATACAAGGATAACATGTGTCCCTAGGGAGTTATGGTCAAGGTAGCATGTCATTTGATTAAGTATATGATAATTCACCTTTAAAACCTCTTCAATGCACCTATTGCACACTTAAGGAGGAAAATGGATAGAAAGATAAAGAAGGAAAAGAGAGAGGAAGAGAGAAGGGAGAGGGAGATAAAGATAAGATATAGGGAGGTAAGGGGAGACAAAAAAGAGAAAGGAAGATATATATAGAGAGAGGTAGAGATAGGGATAGAGAGAGAGATGGGAATAGAAAGAGAGAGAGCTCTTTATATCTTCGTCTCCCTCTCTATCTCTATGTTTCTCATTATATATCAACCTCTCTCTTCCTCTCTCTTCCCTATTTCTCTCTATATTTATCTTCCTTTCTATCTTTCTCTCTTTTCCTCTCTCTTTCCCTCTCCCTATCTCTCCCCCTTACTCTCTTTTTCTATCCATTCATCCTCTCTCTCTCTTCCCTCTTTTTATCTCTCCCTCCCCCCCTCTTCTTCCTCTCTCTCTCACACACATACTCCTTGTTTCCCCCTCCACATCTCTCTCTCTCTCTCTCTCTCTCATGCACACACACTCCTTGTTTCTCCCTCACTATCTCTATCTCTATCTCTCCCCCCCTCTCTCTCTCTCTCCCTCTCTATTAATTGTCTCTATCATTTCCTTTATCTCTCACTCTTTCCCCTATATCTCTATCTTCCCATATCTCCCTCTTTCTATCCCTATATCTTCCTCTATCTCCCTCTCTCCCTATCACTCCCTCTTTCTATATCTCTTGAATTCTCTCCTCTCCTCTCTCTATTTCTCTCCCCATCTCTCCCTCCCTCAATCCTTCCCTATCTCCAATATCTCTTTATCTCTCTCCCTCTCTCTCCGTCTCTTTCTCTTCTCATATATCTCCCTCTCTTTCTCTTCCCATATATCTTTATCTCTCCCTCTCTCTATCTCCCCCTATGTCTCTCTCCTTCTCTCCATATCTATTTATTTATATCTACTTCTCTCTATTTTTCTATCTCTACCTCTCCAACCTTCTCCCCCTCTATATATCTCCTTATACCTATATAAATCTCTATCACTCTATCTCACCATCTATATCTCTCTTTATCTATCCCTCTCCATTTATATCTTGCTATCTATTCCTTTCTAACTCTCCCTCTCTATCTTCCCATCTCTCTCTTTATCTCTACCTCTCTTATCTCTCTAATTATTTGTCTCCTTCCTCTCTCACTCTATCTTCATCTCTACCTCTATCTTACTTTCTCCCCCTTTATCTCAAAACATATATCCCTATCTCTCCTCCTTTCCCTCTTCCTTTCCCTCTATATATCTATATCTATTTTCCTCTTTATCTCTATCTCTCTATATTTCTTCTTCTATCTCCCCATCTCTTTCTTCCCCTATATATCCCTCTCCGACTCTCTCTATATGTCACTTCCTATCTCTATCTTTATTTTTCTATCTCTCCCTCTTTATATATGTATTTTTTCCATCGCTATCTATTCCTCTCTCCTCCCTATCTTTATCTCCATCTCCTTCTCTCCATACCCCTCTCCTTCATCTCCATATCCATCTCCATCTCCATCTCCATCTCCATCTCCATCTCCATCTCCATCTCCATCTCTTTCTCTATCTTCTCTCTATTTCTACCTCCTTGCCCCTCTCTCATGCTCTTCCCCATATATCTCTCCCTCTCTCTATCTACTACAAACATAACATGACTCTATTGGTAATGAAGCCTGGTTATATTCTTGATTCAAAGGTTTTTTTAATCATGTTTGGATCTCTATAAGTAGATGCATGGTTGATTTAAAGATCACTTCTCCATCGAGACCTTTGTTGCACATAACACATCATTTTCTAAATGGCCTACCAATTGACCTAATGCATTATGTAATGTAGTGCCCCTCCGCTTTTGGCCTTTGTGATGTGTCAGTAAGTTGTTTATTTGTGACTTGAGGTCATATTGATTTTATTGTTTAACGTTGTTTTTAATTTAATGATATAGTTGTTCTCGGTGTGTTGAGTTTTAAATGTCATTCAAGTAATGTGTTAGTGTTTGAAGTTCGCAAGTATTATGTGATTTAATTAAATCATCAATTATTGAGTGAACGTTGTTGATTAGTTAATTATTAAATTAGATGATTAAAAAAAAAGAAAATTACCGCCAAATTCCTAAAAGGAACACGTTTAGGTTTTAATACTACGGCCTCCCTTATGGCTAGTGTCATTTTCATCCAAAGGTAAGAATTGTTAGATTTACCATTGACGACTTAGTTACTATTTTATAATAAATGGTTAAGGTCATTAAATCATCGAGAAGATTATAAGGACAGTTATTTTATTTAGGAAGATATACTTTCTCATTAAATATATATAGATATATAGCTTCTTTTAAATATACATAGTTAAATTAAGTAGAGCAATAAAAAAAATGTCACTTAATAGTGTGGTTAAAATGATTATGTAATCTGATGTAGAGAAATGTAAAGGGGCATTTAAATAAGGTGAAATTATTTCGAGGATTAGGGTTTGTTAAATTAGACGAGTGAAATTATGTGTACATAGCCCCGAGTACTTAAAGATTAAATGATAAAGTAATTAGATAGTCGTGAATAGGGAATGTTAGTATTAGGTGAAGGTAAAATTTTAGCAAAAAGGTTATTAATTTAAATGTTCGGATTGGATGGTAAATTTAGATTATTCTTGGTTATAGTAATAATTATTTATACCATATATTTGGACAATTCTTTGTTATAGTATAAGTATTTAAAAGGAAAATTTAAATAATTATTTGCTTTACTAGTAAATTATTTATATTGTAAATTTAAAAAAATTCTCCCTCTTAACAATTACTTAAACAGTAAATCTAAACAATTCCTTGTTAAGTAAATTTGAGTAATGCTTTGTTACCATAATAATTCTCTATATGACAAATTTAAATAATTCTTTATTACCCTACATTCTATATATGAAGACTTTTAATTAGATTGTTGGCGATTTTGGTTATTGGATTTTTAGGATAACTATTTTATATACCGTGAATAGTAGTATCTTTCCCTTTAGTATCAATCTTGGAGATGGCTTTAGGTGTAGTGCTAGCATTCACCTTATTCCTCCCACGTGAATGATGCCTTTTTATTTTCTATTATTTCATCACCCTATTCCCCGTGTTACCCTTACTCTTTAAAATAAGGGATAGATTCTATTATTTCTAATAAGAAAATAAGGGAGAATACGAAATATAAGGGATTTTAAAATAATAATAATAATATCCCTCTTCTTATTATCTTTTTCCTTTCCTTCCCTTTTGGGGAATTAATAATATGTAAATGTAAAGGATTTTAAAATGCATATATTTGTATAATTTTTATTTTTTATTTTTTATTTTTATCTTATGACTTTTAAATTTATTCTTTAGAAAATAAATATATAGATATTATAGATATATTTGTTTTATTTTTCTTTTAATAAAATTAATAGTAATTTAATATTGAGAATAATAATAAATAAATTAAAATGGGAATTTAATAATTAACAAGTAGATTTTTTTTATTTTTTTTAATTGTTCTTATATTTAAATTTCGTGTGGAATTGTTCTATGTGGCGTTCAACGTTATCATCAAGATGGAAAAAGAGGTAGGGCTATCAAGTTAAATAAAGTTTCATCAATTGATCCTTAAGATTAATAGACCAAGGTGATGATAAATATACGTTTGTACCACGTGAGAACCCATACCATGGAGGTCTTTCAAAGACATTAATATGCTCAATAACTTCCTAATAAGATAATTTTATGTGAAATAAATAAAATAGATAGAGTTAACACTAGAAGTGCAATAAACTATATCATTCATTTATTCAACCATATATGGATTTAAACTAGTATGTGTTTGAAAGCATGTAAGGATCATTTAGGAGATTTTCTAATCATTTCAATTATATTGGGAGTTATGTTGAAATAATAATAATAATAATATTTCATAAATAAATTAGTGTTTAAGATAGAGTTTGAAATAGTATTATCTTTTCCCTTTTTGATAGCTGGATATCTGTCTATTAGTTGGTATAACTTTTGTCAGTTAGTTGAATTAGTGATCATTGCAAGAAATTAGAGTGTTTCTAATGTAGCGTAGGGTACACCTTAAATTATCTTTGTGAAACTTACTTTCGTATAACCTCTATAGCATTATTGTTAAGGGAAAACTTTAATACTAGGGATTTAGAATGATTGCTTCATGGACGATAGAGTTATCTCAAATTATCAATATATAATCTTTTAATTTGATCAAGAAAATGGCTTATCTTAATGTCAAACTCATTTGTAAATCGTTAGTTTGAGATCATGAATTAATTGCTATTGCTTACTTGAATTTCCGTCACGTCTCTCTCTTGGATGAACTGTTGATTGACTTAGCTATTGGTTATTGTGTTCGATCTTGTATGAAGATGATAATATTTTAAAAGTGTTGGCTTCTATTTTCATTGTGATATTGTCTCCTTTACTCTGCACTTGTCGATTTGTGATTATGAAACATATATATAGTCATTTTGTGGTTCCGTGATGAGAGTCTTCCTTTGTGTAAATTTTGATTGAGGACACTTTTTGCAATTGACTTTATTATAGCCATATTTTGAGATGGTTGGGAACCCGAAGTGTTGAGTTACCCTCAGTGGGAGTTTGTGGATTTTTAGTATTTTAGGCTTCCAGAGGCAATGGAGAAACTTGAATTATATTTATTATCCATGGTTGGACCTTTGTGATTCATTGATCCTATTTCTGATTTTGAGTTCTTGTGGGTGGTACCTTCTTTGTTCTTGTTTTAGTGATATGGAATGGGTTTGCGAGATGGTTCTTGCCTCGCATGTTATGTGTTATGTACTCAATTTTTATGTGACATGAGGTACACCCCTTGCGTGTTTTGGTTTGGGTACCCGTAGGGAGACCAGCTCTTCATGGGGGATGACGCACAAAGGGGCTGTTAAGGTAACCCATGGAAGAATTTACTTAACAAGTGATAATTTAATTAATGAACTGGTGGGTTTTGGGTAATTAAACATTAAACAAGATTAATTATGTGTCTCACCCATACCGTTAGTGCTTTCACAAGCTAAGGATGGGATGAGAAGACCTGGTTGGTAAGATCACTGCCTTGTCCTCATGAAAGGTAAGTGGTTCCACATGAGTCACCCTATGGAGCAACACCTTGAGATAGGCAGTTAGAAGAACCATAGATGGAGGCGACACCTTGTGATAGGTTGTCTGGATAATCCATGAAGACCATGCAATGACACTCTCCTACAATACCTGTTTATTTTTCTCTTATTTTGGTGGCCTCTGGGAGTGTTGTTTGTATTTGTTTGATGTTGTTGATTATTTATGTTTTTTGTTTGATGAGTCATGTTGCTCTTCCGCTTGATTGTTCTTTTGTCATCCTGCAAGTAGCCTTTTGATATTCTTATTTATCATGTCTCTTGTTACTTTTGTGTTGTTGAGTCTTGTTACCTTCCGCTTGACTGTTCTTGGTCGCGGGTCTTTCTTGTCATCTTCTAGCATAGGGGGTGGACCTTCGGGTCCATGCAGTTGGGTGGAATGTGCTATGCACCCCATTGGGTTCCCAGGTTGTGTTTGTGTTGCAGAAGCAGACACAGAGTTTCCAGAGCTTCACTTGGTTGAAGACTATTCTTTGCTTGTACCTTATTCTTCCTTGATGTACTCTTCTCATTGTTATAAGGGAAACATTATGTAATGTATTATTGTATCCATGATGTGTTGTATCTGTGGATATATGCTCACCATTGTAATATTGAACTATGAATTGAAATGTAATAGAATGATGTATGTATCCTTCTCATCTCTATGGATCATGGATGGTTGTATGTTTTCTTTATGTAATCTTGGTTTGTTCGTTATCGTTATTATATGAGTTTAGTTTTCATAATGTCATCCCGTGTACTCCAGAGGACGTAGTAGATATTGCAACTATATAATTGTATTATATGTAATGTATGTTCATGTTCAACTTATGTAATGTTATATTTAAAAAAAAAAATGTGCGGAAATTTGTTAGTTGTAGTTGTCCTTTGGGGTTCGCAACGGGGTGTTACATGTAAATATATACACAAAATAGACCAAAATTCTCCTAATTGACCTCCCACACTTTTTGACATACCCATTACACACTAAGGTGTAATTTATAGTTATTAAGTTTTGAAAAATAAAAAATTACACATAAATATAAAATATTAAATTTATGTATTATATAGAAAAATCATTTTATTTATAAAATTATTTCAATTATTTTAAATAACTATTAATAATATGGAAAAATGTTAAAAAAACCTAAAAAAACTACCATTCTTATAAATATTAAAACATATTAATTAATAACTAATTAGTAAATTTCTATTTATTCATTATAACTATTAAATATATTTTAATTGATTATAGTTCCCTAATCTTAATTTAATTAAAAAATTATAATTGTAATTGTAACTTAATCTATATAATGATAATCCTAAACCTATTTTTTATTTTTTTTAAGAAAAGGGGTAAAAAGTTATTTAATCATCAAGAAACAAGCATACACATCAATCAAAGACCAACAAGGGCCAAGAAATCCACCCAAAAAAATCATAAGAGCCACCTCCACAAGGAGAGTCAACCCCCCCAAAACCCAACCACTGTAGCCCATTAACCATTCATATCCTCAGGAACCAACTTATCTAATATTTGGGAATGATCCTCAGATAATTGCTCCCAATCTTCCACCCTATAATCCCCCATTTGATTAGAAGCCCATTTAGCTAAGCAATCAACCATATTGTTCCACTCTTGTAGGATATGGACAATGGAAGAAAAATCCAGTGAGGCACTCAGATGAAGAATCTATCGAACCACCAACATCAATTGCTAATTAACTCCTTCCAAGTTCTACTCATTCAACATATTAATCAAAATATGAGAAGTTAATTCAAAACTAATCTTGCTCCAACCAAGAGTACAAGCTCTTTAAAGAGCTATGAGGATAGCAAGTCCTTCCATAAGGTTGTTAGAGTGTTTCCCCTTATAAATGGAAAAGAGGTAAATTAAAACACCAATACTATCCCTCCCAACTCCTCCAATTGTAGCATGCCCAAGATTTCCCCTAGAGGATTCATCAATATTGATCTTTAAAACACCCAAAAGAGGTAGAGACCATCTACCTTCTCTTTAGGTTTTCCTTTTAGAATGATTCCCCCTCACCAACGAATGCCCTAGATCATTACCAAATAAACCTAGCCCCTTCATCACCTCAACCTCTGTAATCCTCCAAGCTGACACGCTTAAAAAAAAACCTGATGAAATATTTTTTTTTGAAACAAGGATAACAACATTGATAATGCAACAATGACATGTTGCACTTGCACAAAAACGTGCACACAAGTGTCACAATGACACAACAACAAGAAAAACAAGCCAACTTCACCATTGCATAAGCAAGGTAGAAACAGTGAAAGACTAACCAATTGTGGGATAAATTCACCATGATGAACATATAAGAGGGAGAGAGAGAGAAAAATGCCTACATGACAATAAATTACTAAACCATGATCATGTTCTCTCACAACAATACCTAGGATAGGATGAGGGAATTGCCAACCTCCAATCCACATTCAAATATCCTAAATAACTTTAAACATAGAGGCAAACCTTCACAAGAGGTTACCTAACTAAGAGAAATAACTCACCACATACATGAATGATGACGAGTCACTTCCAAACAACCTCAAACTTCCCAATACATTTCATTGCAACACAAAAACACACAAGAGGAAAAAACACTCCATAATACCCCCATGAATTATGAGGATTGTGGAGGATGCCAACAAGGCCAATAAAAAAAGATTACAACCTGTTATGTGACTTTTTCCCCACTTAGAGAAGATAAAAATTTGAACTAACCCTTTAGAATTAAAAAGGAGATAGAAAAATAAAAGATATTATGATCCTTTGGTTAAAAGAGAGATTAATAAATAATATATATAAAAAATATTTTAAAAGGGGTATGAATAACTATTTATTAAATAATAATTAAAGGGAAACTTTTGGGAAAGGGTGTGATGGTTTGGAAACCATCCCTTAAGGCTTATATAAAGCATTTTTGTGAGGCTTGGAAAAGGCATAGAGAACATTCAAGGAAGAAAAAAGTGGTTGGTGAGCTATGGGTATTGGAGAAGAGTGCACACAACATGTGTCCAACTTGGGGTACAACATGCACTCATGATAGTTCTAGCCAGGGCTTGGTGCACCCTTGTGTTGAGGATTGTTCTATTGAATCAACACTTGTGTAGAGCATAATAGTGTGCTTTGTTTCGAAAGGAATTGTTTCCTCCTAGATTGTTCCATAGAAAGAGCCAATACCACTAACATATTCCTGGGGGGAGTGGATTTTCCAACTATTGTGATTCAGATAAGTATTGAAAACCACTTTGATTCTAAAATACATTGAGAATATTATATATATATATTATTTTGGTGTTAGTCTATATGAATTATATAAAAGTGTATTCAATTTATTACGTTAATTATTTACTTTATAATCTTTTCCTTTTTTTATCGGTAAAAGTGGCTATAAAGGGCCATACCCTTTGTATTAGATAATAAAAAAAGATTTACATTCATGGTTCTACCATAGCCATTACAGACATCCATATCCAAAAATGAAGCCTCAAAACAAAATGGATTCCATATTACATCCACCCAAACTACATTATAACGCCCAAATTGTAGAAGATAATAGAGAGCTATATAAAACTATAATTATTTACCCTAGCTTGGATGCTATCAGACACCATCTGATTCGCTATCACCACCATGACCCCCATTGTCTAACACATCATAGCAAAGGTCTTGAAAAATGTGAAAGACCAATCCACCATCTCGTTCTCGACTTCCCCCACTAGATTCTTTAGGAAGTTGATGTCCATGTGGGCATGGTGTCACCTCTAATCAATATTCATGCCACAACCCCAAATCACAAAGGGCACCCAAGTAGGGTGACACTGCTCTAATACCCACAACCATACTCCACCTTGCGATGCCATACCAACACTAGGAGAAACTCTTCATAGAATTTCCTTCATACACCCATGCCACCTCAGCCACACCAAGTCCTCCATTATCTTCTCAATGAACCTCATTTCTTCACTAGTATCCAACAACATTACTAAGAACATCGAGGTGATGTCTGTGTTTATAGAGTAGCAATAAGCCTTGTTCATGTACCAATCACCCATGACCAACCTTACGGCATGCAAAACCACCCCACAATTTGATTTGAAGATTGACATTAGATGCCACTTTGATAATTTGCCTAAAAAATACATCTTCCTTCTCCTTTCTTTCAAGCAAATAGGCATGTCCATCTTTGTAGACTTGATCACCAAATATGATTTGGAGGAACCACCAGTATTTTTCCTTAAAAAACCTACCTTCAATCATTTTTAGAATAAATTTATTACTCCCCACACTTCACCTTAGGTGGAAATGATCAACCAACCTAAGGCAATAAATGTTCTACACAAGTCTGTTATCTCTTGTAGATCTCCTTCCTCAACTCATGCTAGGATTCTAATGATTCCAAATGATACCACTTCACCCTCATGGTCAATGGCCACATTAGCTGCCTCATTGACCATTGAGTTCCCTTTGCGATAGACATGGGAGACATTGAAGTTTTTAAATTGCTCCATATGATTTATTATTGCCTCGAGCCACTTGCTTAGGACCCATTTTTGGGAGTGTCTTTTCTAAATTACATTGACATTTTGGGAGTCACCTTCTAGGTGTATGTTTTGACATTTTATTTTTTCCCCATTTCTAGGCCTAACATAGCTGCTTGGTATTTTTCCTCATTATTGGAGGCTCTACCAAGTTTTTTTGTTGCTATTAGACAAAATTTCCTATTACTATCTCAAACAACGCATCCTGCCCCTGCATAATTCGGATTGCTTCGTGATGCACCATTGAATTTTATCTTGACCCAACCCTCTTTTGGAGGGTTCCATATAATATTTTCCCTTAGAAAATGAGCAAGATGAACACGATGAGCCCCATAAATGGGGGAATCTTTGTCTAATTATTACATATTATAGTTACATTAGTTATTCACATCATTTTAATAATATTACATCTTGTAAATGAAATTAACTATAACATTTAATCTATTAAATTCACTGCTAATACTAAAGCAATTTTAGGAGGAAATGTGGCATTACATTTGGTATCAAAGAGATCTAGTTGGTCACCCAAATCCTAGTAGATTCATCCAAAAAGCAAGGTAGATGAAGGGATGATATATATCATGAAGCATAAGTCTCTCTTAAAGAACAAAACAATAAAATAGAAGCCATTTCTCAAAAAATAAAGAGTTGCATATGAGAATGAGATTTGCATTAAGTTCAACCCATGAAACAAATTAGCAACTCTAGTTGATATCTAGGAATCATATTGAATTGAAATCATCATAGGATCAATCAATTAATAAGGAGGTTTCCTTTCATTTTATATTCACCACAAAAAAAAAAAATGGTTCAAAATTTAATTTCTTTGTTTTATATATGGTTGTTCACTAGCCAATAGAACATTTTATCTAGCAATTTGATATATATGCATATGCGCCTTGTTTTGATTATAGGTAAAAAATGGGTTTTGAAGGGGCCCGAAACCCTTTACAAAATAAAGCAACTGATATAAAAAGATAACAACATTAAACAACAATCAGCCCAATGATAGCAAACCACCAGCCAAAAAACAACCAAAAAGAAGGAAACCAGCTCGCAACACTACATATTGTTCGAAATTTCAACAACTTCCATTTCACTAGCAGCCAAATTTTGCCCCTTAACCACAGTATATCGTAAACCTCAATACCCGAGGCCCCAACCTGATTTTTCATTATGTTTCTTGTCCTGGACGTCGACCCACCAGTTTTTACCTCACTACTCAAAACAAAACCTTTAGTAACATCCTTGTCAGTAGCATAAACCACATCCATCAGCTTACCCCCAACAACAATAACATCAATAGACACATTCACCTTTCTCTTATTAACAATAGTCACAGGGGAAATAGCCTTCGCAGAGTCTGACATAGCCAGGACCTTAGGGGCATCTCCACCCTTCATCACAACATTCCATATCTTATCAATTTTATCCTCAAGGGCTATCATTCTTCCCTCCATATTCTATTTCAAATTGATGGTCTCCTCCACCACAATATTAGCAATAGTATTGAGACCATCCATTAAACTATCAATTTGGCTTTGGATAGAAGAGTCCTTATCCTTGCTAGCAACACCTCTAATACGAACATTGGTCCTATTGATCTCATGAAAGAACCATTTAAAAAGTTTAAAAAGCACATTAACACTGTCACGGGCTGAACCCAACACATCTGAAAGATCCTCCCTATCAAAGTTTTCAATATAATTTCCCACAACAACATCCTCATCAGATGAGCTCACATGAACCTTTTCAACAGAAACTTCCTTACCTTTACTAGCAGGGATAGGAGACTTCTTCCTACGAATGGAATTGGCAATTTCCTTCACAACAACCTTCCTTTTTAGAATCCTATTTGCATCCGCTTTACTGGTTCCCACAACATGCCTGCCACCCACAACTCTTTCCTTCTCTTGCTTCTACAACCCAATGTCAGCGCTCAGAACATCCTCACCATAAATACCACCAGCCAGGGAAAGAGGGAAACCCTTCTCCAGGAGTTGACCAGCATTCATCACCCTTCTCTTCCGACTCCCCTCCTCGGGATCCTACACAAATCTAGTCACAGGGGGAGGAGAAGAAGCTTCCACATAAAGTTCATTTTTAGAAAGTTCTTCAAAGATGATTATTCACATTGTTAATTCATTTATTATTAACCTTTTAAATGTGATACAAAGAACCCCAAAATTTTATATATAGGTTTGGTAATTCATGAATCTCTTGGAAGATTAATTTATTTATCACAATATTTCAAATAAGATGATCAATTTAGTAGTATTAAGTTCATATTTTTGTTTGGGTAGTACAGTCTTATATAAGGACTTGTATTTGCAATAAGAGTTAGTGTATTAGTATTTTTGAGTAAATTTTGTATATCCATGCTAATGTTAGTCATTTTTTTTTAATCTATTTTGGGTGATTTTACTATACTTGTTATGCTATTCCAAATCACCATCTAGATTTATTTAAACGTAAGTTACATTATGGGCCCATAACCTACAGGTCCTTGGATTCACATCTTAAACTTGTTTAAAATGACATTATGTTTGGAATACATTGTTTCTCTTAGGCTTAGACATGGGGACATGTCAAATTTTTACATGGGGAGAAACCACCTCTAATTTTAAAAAATACTCATTGCTCTTTCATGGTGCAAAAATGGTTATGTATAGATATGCCATATATATAGGTTATATTGACCAAATATATTTAAAAAATTATTTGATGATGTCCATTTGAAGATTCTATAGTTGTAACAATATTAAAATATGTAGTGAAGACCTTGAATTATCTTCACAAGTTATAATTCATTTATAGAGATCTCAAGTCTAATAATATTTTGGTGGATAATGGTGTCATAGTCAAAATAACAAATATTGGACTACATTTGTGAATGAAATTGGGAAACCCAATAAAATAAATTTATATGGACTCTTGGGATCACTACTGTAGACCTTTCTTATGGCGAGTCTACTTACATAAAGAAAGGTACAATAGAAGAAATTGTTGAATGAATTTTGAGCTTTCTATCTTTTTCACGATTTCCCTATAAAACAATGATGTCTCTAACATTAATTTGGAGGTCTCAATGGCATTCCTAAGTTCCATCTCATGGAACATTGGCTTTGATGTGTCAATAAGATTAAGAAATAATAAGTGATAGGTCATGTATAGATACCAGGTGCATTTTAGTTAATCTAGTTTTTTATTCTAGGTGGGTGCACTCTAGTTAATTAAATAAAGGATCAATTCTAATGTTTCTATATGAAGTGCTCTATGCATGTTAATAATTTATTATGGTTCTACTCATGTTAAGATGCCTAGAAGGATTACCATGTTTTATTATATTGTACTTGTACAACCCAATAACTTTGTACATATGTATTATAAAGTATTGCATAAGAAGATATAATACTCATGTAGTCTAAAATGCATGATTACCATCTTAAAATATATTTTGAGTTTATAGATTATTTGTAGTTCAACGATGAGCAACTACATAGTATGGGATATGCATGTCGTTCACTAGGTAAATGTTATGATAACACAATAATTTTGTAAATATAATGTTGAAGATTCATGTAAACGATCAAAACATCTATATTAAACATATATATTAAAACAAATGGGTTACATGAGAGAAAATTGATAAAGTTGAAATATATGTGATTAAACATATATATTAGCATTCGTTTCTTTTATTGTAAATTCTTGATATGTATGTATGTATAGTTCTTGTCATTGGAAAAAATGATTAAAAGAAAAAAAGGATGTAGATTAAGTATATATGTGTGAGTGTGTTATGCATAATAAATATAATTCAATATCAGTTTCTTCAATTTTTGATTATTTTCTTTTTGAGTTGTGATGTAGATGCATGTCATGCTACTGAGGATAACAAATAATTTACTAGGGGAGAAATGTTATGTGACTTTTTCCCCAAGAGAAGAGAAAACTATGAAAAAACCCCTTAGAATTAAAAGGGAGATAGAAAAATAAAAAGATATTATGATCCTTTTGTTAAAAGAGAGATTGATAAAGAATATATACAAAATATTTTAAGAGGGGGATGAATAATTATTTATTAAATAATTATTAAAATGAAACTTTTGGGAAAAGGGTGTGATGGTTTGGAAACCACCCGTAAGGCTTATATAAAGCATGTATGTGAGACTTAGAAAAGGCATGAAGAACATTTAAGGAATAAGAAAGTGGTTGGTGAGCTATGGGAATGAGCTATGGGAATTGGAGAAAGGGGCAAACAACATGTGTCCAACTTGGGATATAACGTACACTCATGATGGTCCTGGGTAGGGCTTGGTGTTTGAGCATTGTTCTATTGAACCAACACTTTTGTAGAGCGCAATAGTGCGCTTTGTTTTGAAATGAACTATTTCCTCCTAAATTTTTCCATGGCAAGAGCCAATACCATTGACATCTTCCTATGGTGGGAGTAGCTTTACCCAATGTTATGATTTAGATAAGTATTGAAAACCACTTTAATTCTAAAATATATTGAGAATATTATATATATTAATTTGGTGTTAATCTATATGAATAATACAAAAGTGTATTCAATTTACTATCTTAATTATTTAGTTTATAATCTTTGTCTAATTATTACATATTATAGTTACATTGGTTATTTTATATTAGTTATTCACATCATTTTTGTAACATTACATCTTGTAAATTAAATTAACTCTAACATTTAATCTATTAAATATATTGTTAATGCTTAAACAATTTTAGGAGGAAAAGTGACATTACACAACCTTCCCACAACTTCACAAGACTAGGTGCACAATCTCCCTAAGCTTAGGTTTTACAACCGTGCAACTTCATAAGAAGACACATAAAACGAGGAAATAGAAGCCACAATATCTAAATGAAAACCCAAAGGAACATACACACAACACCACTATATTGCTAGGACAATGAGGAACAAATTTTTTTTACATGGTTTTCCCATATAGGATCTTGAAATAAAGAAGAAAAATTAAGTCTTGAAACAAGGAAATCTAACTAGGTTTTCAAGGGTTTCAATGACTAAAACGACAATAATGGGAAAAATATAAGGCATACAAATTATTTTTCAGTATAACTAAGATTAGAAAACCATTGGCTAACCATGGTTGAGAGGGTGAACATTGTTTTTTTGTATGGGGAACCAGGCTGCCCAACCAGAGGACCATGTCGCCCCAACAGTGTTAGATTTTTTTAAAAAAATTTTACCCTACAAACTTGGCTTCCCCTATGTGCTACTAAGTTTCCCCACTAAGGAATAGGCTGCCCAAGTAGACTTAGACAATTGTTTAGCACTCTAGGTCATTTATGCTTGAAACAAGGCCCCTTAGGTACAATACCAGGTCACCCAACTATGAAAGAAGCATCTAAATTCATTTTAAAACCAATTTAAATGTTCCTAAGTTCATTTAAGCCTTTTCATATTCTAATATTGAAAATCAAAAATTAATTGTTCTTGATTCCAACACTGAAACACATAAATAAGCTAATAAACTTTTCCCATTATCAAATGTTACAAATTACATCAATAGGACTCAAACATCCTTTACATATACATTTACATTTGAATGAATTAAACAATAACATAAATTAAACTTATTACAACATGGTATTGTGATCATAGTCATAGTATGAGTTAAATACACCAGATCCAAATGAATTTAAGCTATATTTAACCCCCTAAGCTGCAATCCCAATGAGATGTTCGAAAGCTTCTAAAATAACTAACATTAAACTAAGCATGAAATAAACCATGAAAGCATAAAATAAACCTAATCTAGAACTCCAAACCTTATCCCATTACGAGAGTGGTGTCGTATTGATATGGAATAACAACTCTTTCTCAATTCCTTGGATAAAATGAGCATCTAATCAAACTCCATTGATGAAAGCTTAAGATAAAATGGATGAAACTATGCTATGGGAGGATGAAAAAAGATGAAAAATCTTGATAATGGATACAAGGATGAATAAATATAGTATTCAAATGAGCAACATAACTTTTCTTTGATGGAAGTGGATCTATTTCTCTAAAAATGTGAGGCATTTATAGGAAAGAAAATGAAGAATCAAGGGTTAAGATCAAATGGATCAATCAATGGTCAAAATGGAAGTAAGGGAGAAGACATGGATCAAGGATTCTCATCAATGGATGAGAATCAAAGATCACATAGATCAAAGAAACAATCAAGGGCTCACAATGATTTAAAAAAACACACTTTGAAAGTTCTTAGAAATTTTGTTAGAGAGTTTGTTAGGAAAGAATATTCCATTTTTGGAGACAAATAGAAGAATATTCCTTTGGAATCTATGCAAGTGGATGGGTGAGGAAAATTAGTAATTAGTAAATTAAAACAAAGTTTTATTTGTGCAAGTTGAGGAATATGAGGATTATCATTAAATAATTAATTTACTTGATGAAAAGGGGTTGCAAATGACATTTAATTCAATAATTTTAGATTATTCAATTAAATGAGAGGACATAAGGGGGTTTAACTTAAATAACTTGCATTATTCAATTAAACAAGATGAAAGGCTAGTGTGAAAGGGGGTGAATTAACCTAATTAAATTAATTAGATTAATAGATGAAAATGATGCATTTAATTAAATAACTAGGCTTATTTGATTAAATAGGTGAAAAGAAGATGAATTTTAGGACAAAACTATGTTAGTGACCAGATTCAAGTATGTAGTATCATTCAAGACAATTTTAAGTCTCTACATTTTTCCCCTCTTTGAAGTGAGGTACATATTACATTGGTTCAAAGACTGACGCCCTTCAGATTAATTCTACTACTCAGATAAAAAATTTAAAAATTCTTGATTTTTTTAGATGCCCCACTGTTGCCCTAGCAGAAGGAATTAAGCTGGTACCCTACCCCCTTGAGAGATCGGTCAATTTTTTTAAATTTCGGGTTGATATTGCAACAAATATTTAGGATCAGTTTAGCTCAAAGAGGAGTAGAAACCTCAGATGTCTGATGTAGATAGATTTGATGATGTATAGGCAATCATCGGCCATGGGTAGCCTCATGTATATTTTAATATATCACACATATTCGACACTTGGATAGAAATGTTAGTAAAGATAGAAGAATAAGAAGAATGAGATGGACATTGATTAATGACTGATTTTGAGATTGATTTAGAAGTCCAACAAGCCTATGAGTCGTCAAGAATTTATTAGATATGGTGATGAGAGATGATATGCTCATTTCAGGGATTGGGATACTTCATCATTCCTTATTTTTGATATAACACAGACACAATGCATCAAGGTATTGATAACCAGGATGGCGTTGTATCTAGTGTGATGGACTTTGACTCTGCAAATAGATAGGATAATCCTCATTCACACCTTGACATATGAAAACCTCATTGGAATGTAGTTTAGAAGTTTAGAACATTTCAGACCAAAGCATATGCAATAGTCAACAATCTATTCAAAATGACCTCCCTACACACAACAAAGCAAGTATTTTCCAAAGTTATCTTACAATAACATCCCACAAGCACAACAAATAAAAGATAATGATCGATGCCCCATTCATTTCTCTCTATGTCATTTAGACATCATCAAGAGGTCCTTAGAATAGGTCAATAAGATAAATCATAAGACAAGATCAAAATGAACAAATAGTCAATGTTATTTATATCTCTTGCGAAAAGGTTCTACTTTTGCTAATTGTTGTACTTGTTTTTGTTTGTGTTACCAAAGGGTGAGGATGATGCTCGATTTATTATGGATGGAATTTTTTGTGGGTGCAAACGAAATGAGATGGGTGGTTTTGGAATTTTTGGAATATTTCAATGTTTTGGACATTTTGCAAATGCTTTGAGGTTGTTTTTGATCTTTTTGAATGTTTATGTGAATATTTATGTTTTCAGGTTATTTGAGGCTGTTTATGATTTTTCTGAGTTTTCAAATGTTTTTGTGTTTTCAAATGTTTTTGGTTTTCTAAGTTTTGACCAAGACCTAGGAGGGACTAACCTAGGACCTTGGGGGCTTATCAAAGATTAGCCTTACCTACGTTATACACAGAGACCATGTAGTTCGACTGACTTTGGCCTATTATTGATGAGATATGAACACTTGATAGATTGCCAGCTTATTATGACAGAATCCTAAAAGACTGACCTAGGGTGTCTCAGGGGCACATCAGTGATGGCCTTGCCTATGCTCAAGTTTAGAGACAACGCGGTTTGACAAGGTAATGTTTTTGATTTTTTTGATGTTTTGACCTGTTTAGGGATTTTGATGTGTTTTGGATGTTTTGGATTTTGACTTTACAATTTTTTGAATGTTTTTGGATTTTGGCTTATACAAGATTTCAATGTTTTTGGATTTTGGCTATATAAGATTTTTGATGTTTTTGGATTTTTTGGATTTTGTGCATTTTTTTGGATTTTGATGATTTTTCAAGTGTTTTGGGATTTTCGATGAGGTTTTCAAATGTTTTTGGGATTTTTGATGATTTTGAGATAAATGATACCTAGATCACGATGTTGATATCATGTTGTGAGATATAAGACATGGATCAAGAGTTATTCGAAAACAATAGTGCAATAACCTGCCCCCATTGTTTAGCAATGTTTCATAGTGCAATGGACAAACCAAGATAGGTAATGTATATGCAAAGTGTGCAAAAAAGCATTGGCATGCTAGATATGGTCTATGGGACTTCATGGGACAAAATGGTAAAGATCTTGTCAAGATTTTTCCACGAGTAGAGTTGAAGTACACGTCAAACCTTTTTCAAGATCAAGATAAGCTAGAATATCTGGATAAAGCTGGACTAGATGGATGGAGGGAACATTGGATTTATCATAACAAGGATGTGATACTATTGTCTGAGAGGGATCATATAAAAACTTGATTCTATTCATGATGCCTATTTTCTAGGTTTTCATTATGGTACTTGCTCAAAGCGCAACCGTAGTGGTTTTCACTAGAGGACAATTTTTTATTTTTATTATTTTCTTATTTTTTGATTTATTTTTGTTTTTTCAAAGTTTGAAATTTTTTACCCTCATGTCAAACCACCTGGTGGTATTGATGTAGAGGCCACTATCATAATGTACCAATGATATCTTTCTTGAAGAAGTTTCTTTGCTAAGACACGAGCACTTGAATGCAACTTTTGAGAACTCTTATCTGTCTTGTGGATACCAGAATTAACCTTGTCTATGTGCACACATCGTGATAGAGTGTCTTCATAATCTTTATGATGAAGGGTAGTTTCCAACAAATGGTTAACGCGAGAATTGGATATCGTGTATGGAGTGGATGGTGTCATGCATGAAGGAATATGAGATGGATTCATCGATGGTTTGGAACCTTTGACTCTCCAAACTTGGAAAGATGAGAAATGATGGGTGAGAACAAAATTAGGAGTGGAATTAGGACCAACTGCTTGGTATACACTGTTCATTGCTTGAGAAGCTTGATTTTGTATTTGAGGACATCTTTGATGGATACATTTCACTTTTTGAATTTTCCCAATAGTTTTTTTGATTGATGGAGTATGATTGGGATGATTTTATTTTGTATTCTTTGGTATCCCTTTGTATTTGATTTGTCCTTTTTTCTTTACTAATTCATGTTATTTAATGATCTCCTCCTTGATTTGATAGGAATCTTTCATTTTACATTGGTCCCAATTTGTGTATGAGATGACGGGTGGATGATAATTCATGATACAAATAATTGTAGTGTTGATAGTATTTTCCCCATAAGGATCCTTCGTGTCCCATATGTTGATGTTTGCATTAGACAAGATTGCCTCCAACATTATGAAGGTATTAACAATACCTAATCCTTTGCCCTAATAATGCATCCTTTGATCCATAACCACTGAATATGACTTGTCATGAACACATGATATTGCTATGGGTCCTTGTTGTTCAGGAATATGAACTGTTTTCTCTAATTCTATGACATTGTTATCTATTGATATTGCTTCAAAAGATGTTGGTGCTGATTCATACGATGTTGATGATGCATAATTATTGTAAGGATCAAGAGTATTGACCATTGCTTGCTCTTGTGTAGGAATATCAAGAGTGGGAGACTCTTGTTTTGGATGAAGATCGCCTATATGTCCATTAGAAAGAAACATCCCAGGGGTAATATCGGGGATAGATTTGGAGTTTAAGATGGTTTGGAAGATGTCCCTTAGCTCTTGATGAAACTCTAGGGATAGGGGTTCTTGATCCTGACTCAATTTGAGGTAACTTTCATTATCCTCAAGAGACTCCTATTGACATGATCCTTGGGTGGATGATACATCATCGATAAAAGACTCTTTGCAACATTTGGTAGGTATGGGTACAATAAGGGATATTTCATGCTTCTTTGTAACTTCTTCAATATTCCCAATCATTGAATCATATGTGGGATATATATCATGATTTAATACATATTTGATGTCATTACGGTATGAAATATTGCTAGGCACTATTGATTGGTTTGTACTTTGTTTTAAAACATTATCTTGATACGTGTTTGATTCCTCATATTGTGATGAATGAATAACATGAATGTGTCTCACTATGGTATCATGGGTATTGTTTACATTGTTTTAAGTTGATGCCTTTCCTAAATCGTTTGTTTTTCCATGATTAGGCATAGGGTTTGTGTAAATTTTCAGATTTTCATTCCCAAATTTTTGATCAACGTCAATGTCTCCTTTTTCAATAAGATCTTCTATTAAATGGTTGAGTCTAAGAAAATTTTGTGTGTTATGACCTTTGTATCGGCGAAATTCACAAAAATGATCTTCTCTATAGCTAGGAGGTTTGACTTGTGGCGCTTGATAGTTTGAGAAATTTGGGAGTGTGATAAGGTTATATTGTACCAACTTCTTCAACACATCCTCCATAGATTCCCTTAAGGGAGTGAATTGTCACTTAGGAGCACTGTTTGTTCTTTGTGGTCCACATTCAGTGTTTGCAACATTAATCATTGGTTGATTATTTGGAGGTTGTGCGCATGGTTGTTGTGTGTTCATTAGTTGGGTGTTGTCTTTCCTAGGGGCAATGAGGACTACCTTTGCATCAATGACACCATCACTAGTAATATTTTGTTCTTGGACCAAAAGTGAAGGTTTTTGTTAGAACTAGTAGATGGTCAGTTGTCCTTGTAAGCTTGTGTGTTTCCTTGTGCAATAAGGGCTCTCTTGATGTTAAGGGCCGTAGGGATAAGCTCGTTATATGTAGTAACACATTGCATCTTTAACTAAAAGGATAAATCCATGTTGACATTAGCAATGATGATTCCAACTTGTTGCTCTTTAGGGATAGGCTATTTTCTCTTGCTATCTCTCTGCCTCCATCTTTGTAGGAAATTTGTGAAGGATTCTCCTTTGTTTTGCTTTAGAGTGTACAACTCTTCTAAGCTTACATCCATGTCAAGATTGTAGGAGAAATGATATATGAACCTATCGATTATCTTTTGGAAGTTTTGAATCCCCTGGAGCTAATTGTGATCCACTAGATTTCCCCACCCCTTGTATTTATCAAATTTTGGGACTTTGAATCCTGGTGGGAAAGGTACCATCGTGATGTTCCTATCAAAAGGGTAGGGACAAAAGTTCTGTTGCATGTGTGGTTTCTTGGTTTTCCCCATTTGAATATCCTGGATAAGCTTGTCATATGTAGAAACACATTGCATCTTTAATTGAAAGGATAAATTTGTGTTGATATTAGCAATGATGATTCCAACTTGTTGCTCTTCAGGGATAGGCTATTTTCTCTTGCTAGCTCTCTGCCTCCATCTTTGTAGGAAATTTATTAAGGATTCTCCTTTGTTTTTCTTTAGAGTGTACAATTGTTCTAAGCTTACATCCATGTCAAGATTGTAGGAGAAATGATCTATGAACCTATTGATTATCTTTTGGAAGTTTTGAATCCCTGGAGGTAATTGTGATCCACTAGATTTTCCCACCCCTTGTATTTATCAAAATTTGGGACTTCGAATCCTGGTGGGAAAGGTACCATCACGATGTTGCTATCAAAAGGGTAGGGACACAAGTTTTGTTGTATGTGTGGTTTCTTGGTTTTCCCCATTTGAATATCCTAGATTTTTTGTGTGAGTGCCTTGATCTGTGATGACACATCATCTTGCGGATTTGGTGGAGGAGCATATGTGGCATACTGTAGGATGGCAGATGAGTTGTAAGTGGAATTTTGATATGATGGGGTATTATATGGTGTGTAGGATGGATTCTGATACTGAGAAGGTGAGGGTGATAGAGGTGGCAGTGTATATGCTCCTTGTGCAATTAGATTTATGATGTTTTGTTGGGTATTATAGTACAAACCTTATTGTTGTTGTTACACAAGCACATGTTGTTGTTGGGAATATTATTGTGCTAACAATGCTTGTTGTTGGGATTGTTGTTGTTGTTGTTGTGCGAGCAACGCTTGTTGTTTCTATTGTTGTGCAATCAAGGCTTATTGTTGAGCTTGTTGCTGTTGTAAGGGTTGTGATTGGGCTTGTTATTTTTTCAATGCTTGTTGATAAAATTGCTATTGTTGCAAATCTTGAGCTTGGGCCTGTTGTGCTTGCAACGCTTGTTGATAAGCCTATTGTGCTTGTTGCAAAGCTAGAACATGAGCTTGTTGTACTTGCAACGTGGAAGTGTTTTGATGTTAGGATATGTGAGATGGATTTTGAGTGATCATGGTATGATTGGTTTGTGGGTTGATTTGATATGGTTTTTGTGTGCTGAGTGTTTTGGGGTTGTTTTGAGTTATCATTCCTTGTAAAATTATTGATTGGGATGGAGGAATGTAAGTTTGGGCCCCCGTTTTATTTTGCATGGTTTGGGGAACCAATGGAAAAGATGATGGTGCCATTTGGTGTTGCAATGTCAATGACAAATTTGGACCTTGAATCAATTGATTAGAAGGGTTCCCTTGATTGATGTGTTGAGGTTTCCCTTTTTGTGTTTGTTATGGGACCAAGGTATTACCTTGGTTGATGGGATTTGTGATCAATGTGTTGCTTGGATTCAGATTGATGATAGATGGGGTTGGTGTGTTTTATGGAACCAATGGGTTTGATGGGCCAATGGGGTGGTTGGATGAAGATGCACCTTGTTGTGTTAAGTGTTGAATTTTTGTAAGGGAATTGTTGACATGCCCTTGTTGTTCTTCTAGAGGTACTTGGATCACATTACCTTGTGTAACGTTGGGCACACTATGGGTACTTGTGGTGATGGATGAATATGGTTGTGCTCGAAAGGTCGAGGCCATCGTTGTTTCATGGAAGGTGAGGGGTATGTATGGATGTAGAGGGTGTTGAGGAATGGTGGTGGAAGAATGGGGTGGAGCACCAAATGTTGGTGTCTAAGTTGTGTTTTGGGGAAGGTTGGTGTTTTGTGTACCCAAAAGTGTGTTCCTTCTAAAGGAAGGGTGTGACCAAGGTCAGCGACAATTATAGTTGCAACACTAGGAGTTGATGTTTGACTTGGTACAAGCGATGATGTTGGTTGAATCGTAGATGGAGTCAAGCCTTGTGCCAAGGTTTGTGCCATGAAAGTTGGGGGAATTGAAGCAACATTATCTAAGGTTTGTTCCCTGATTGTGTCAAAGTCAAATGTAGAATGGAGTTTAGCCCCTTATTTTGATAAAGTTATCATGTATTGGGTTGGGTTATTTTTCATCAAAGTGTTAAAAAAGTGGTTTATCTTAGGATCTTGTTGATGTTCAAGGATTTCTTCCTCAATGAGCTCATGGGGGTTGTTTGTGACATCTTCTACCTCATACCCTTGGTCTAATGGATTTTGGGGTGTTTGTGAGGGGGTAGAATGGCTTCTTGGATCAAATTCTTGTGGGATAGTATCACCTATGGTGGATGTGGTTTTGGTTTATTCTATGTTTCTCTTGTGTTGTGACCTTGTTTTAACCATAAATTGTGGGTCAACTATGGGAAAGGTGTGTTGAGATTTATAGTTTTGAAACTCTCTAGTTGACTCAAATTTAAACAAAAGGGACCCTCTAAGTTGTTTTGGACCAATGATGTGAGTGGATGATGAAAAGGGTGAATGATATGGGAAATGAACTTTCTAAACTTTTGGACAACACTTTTAGACTTGAATGTTTGATGTTTTGATGTCTTGGATAAAAGGTGTTTAATGAACTTATAAATCTTTAAGGTAGACTTGTGACCTTTAAGATAGACTAGTTCAAAAATGTGATGACTAACTCAACTAAGTGTATGGAAAAGGATTCATTTCACACACACAATATCTAAGTTAGGGGATCGGTTTGATGATTGCCTAAGTCTAAAGAGTGTTGATGTGTCTAAAGTTTCTAAAGTTGTCTGTGAAGTGGAATGTAAAATGTGTGAAGATGGATGAGATGTTTTGATCCAAAATATGTTAACCTAAAAGGGACATTTTTTTTTGTAATCCCTTGGCCCAAAAAACTCAGGCACACTTCTTTCCTATGTCAAATATTTTATCTTCTATACTGGTAGTGGATCTATCATTGCACTGAGTATTTTGCGCCATTAATTTCATTACAACCAACATGACCCACCATTCTTTTGAAACATTCTTTCCCTTAATCCCATTTTGACATGGTCTCCTTTGGTTGCATTGGAAAAATGAAATATCCATATTCCATTTCTTTGTCTCTATCACGAATCTCATCTTGATACCCCTCCTGCATTTATAATTGCAAGTTGGTGTAGCTATTATGATTCACATTAGGCAGGAAATCCTCAAATATATCAAAATAAATAGACTCAAATTCAAGAACTTGCATGAGTTGGAAATCAAGACCCAAGACTGATTCCACATTTTCTTGCTCAAATGAGCTAGCATTTAATTTGTCTTCAATACTAGGGTTATATCCACTTAATGGAAATAGTTGCATGATCAAATCAAGAAGATATGGGGCATAAAAAAAGTAACACTTGGAACCCACCTCATATTGATCATTAGCACATTCAATACTCTTTATATCATCTAATAGCTCTTCATACCAATCAAAATATTCTACGCTACCCATATGGTTTGAGCATTCTTCAAATTGTTTCTCCTTATGGTCAAGAACTAAGCCTTCTCCTTCACTAATATGTGCTTCATTTCCCTTAGTAGGTGTAGATATTACTTTAGTGGCCACCTTACCACAATCACCATAAGCTATAGGGATGTGCAACTATTCATCAATATCTGTTTCATCATAAGGAACAACCTTTGCCTTGTGCTTAAGATTTTCATCAATAGTAGTACTGCATCTACAATCATCATCATGGGAAATGATAGTCCCAACTTCATACCTACCATTATGCACCTCACCACCTTGTTCAATAACATTTATACCACTATATTCTCCATGTGAATGGGGTATCAATGCTTCAACATTACCATCCCCAAAGAAAATATTGAAAACCTCAATTCCATCCAGGCACCACCTCTTCCTATCTAACTTGCATCAATTCTAGTATGTCCACAAGTAGTGTCTACTAGATACTCATTAGGATTTTCCACAAAAAAGTGGATTACTCCTACACCAATACGGGTCATCATTGGTAACCTTACCCAACAACAAGGGTTCATCAAATAAGGGATTTTTCCACACTTTCATCATTGTCACATTTACCCCTTCCTCTTCAATGTCAGGATCCCAATCTATTTGATCATTGATGAACTCAAAATTAGTGTAATCACTTGAAGAGTAGAGAGAAACACTTTGAATATCCTCTTCATCATTTTCATTCATGAAAATTGATCCACATTCAAAATATTCTTCACATGAAAAGAATTGCTCACTGCCTAGGAAATGCACCCCTTCAAGGCTATTAATATACCCCCTACTTGAGGCAAAGGATTCCATCTCCATTTCATAAGAAGAATCATATTCAATAGAATATTGACCAAGCTCAATCTCATCTCTTTGATTCCTCATTTTTACCATACAATTGAGACCAGGTGCATCTCCATCAGTAATTTGTGTATCATTATTCCTGAGTAAATCAACATGTGAGGGTTTACCTTGTACCTCTTGTGTTTTCTCACACACTACGACATCCCAAGGAAGATAATTAGGTACTATTTTCTTATCCTCATACTTTGTATCTTCATCTTCATCACTACTGCTTGAGCCTACATCTAGATTACTTGTGAAATGACAACACTCATCAACTAACTGTCCATATTCTGATGCATCTTCTTGATATATCAACCTTAGCCTTTGATTCTCCCCACTATGAAAATTATTGACCACATTTTGGGAAACAACATGTGGCATATAATTATGCTTAATGTATTCCATAGTGCTTATCCAATCCACTACCTGATCAAGACTGTGAGGCTTCAAATTCTCAAGCAATTTACTTAATCCTGATCTGTAGACTTCACAAAACAAATCAATGCACATTAAATCATTAGGCCTGACACTCTTGGGTATCTTCATCAAAACATATAGGAATCTTGAAAACAAATCATATGGTGATTCATTTACATGTATTTTCATTTCATACAACTCTTTGACCGAGAATACTAAGTCATCTCTTCCCAATCCTCGTTGATATGAGGTTGATGCTTGCTCCGGTTCTGCATCTTGTGGAAGTACTGCATATATGACATCTAAGGGATCCTTTTCTTGAAAAAAACTTTTACTTCCTGATTTGTTTTGCTCAATAATTTGAATTCTATTAGAGCCATTCATACTAGTAGTCACATGTCTTCTCATGATTGAGTACTTCAAATTGTTCTCAATATTCATAGCCTCTTGGTAGGCTTGCTGTGAGGTAATGGGCTCTTTATCTCTCAACAAGAAGCCCATATTACTATCAAATGCTCCTAAATACACAACCAAACATTCTGCATCATTTGGCCTAATGTGTTCAGGGATTTCTCTTATGACCTTTGCAAATCTAAGGTTGAAAACAGGGACCAACTCTTCCTTACCCCTGGAGATCTCCATGAAATTCTTCCTGGCAACACTTGGATTTATCCTTTCACCAAACTGTTCCATGAAGATTTCCTTAAGTTCACTCCAACAATGTACAAAATACATTGCCAAGAAAGAGAACCAGTCTCTTACGTCTCCTTTCAGGGATTGAACAAATAGTTTCATAACTACATCTTCACAATCTATCTCATAATCTCCTATCACATCAACAAATTCTTGCACATGCTTACTTGCTAATTTTGACTTTCACCACTAAATTTTGGTATTTTATCCCTAATCTTGGGTGGTACAATATTTGGGTAACCACAAATATTTTCAAAGTTGAGGGCCTTGTACCTATTAGTACTAAAATTGCCTTGGTGGGACAAGGACTGTTCACTGCACCTATTTTTATCACTACTTACACCAGATGGCGTAAATTGACGACTCATTCTTATTTCTTGGAAAGGAATTTAAAATCTACCATGCAATTATACAATATTACATCAATTCCTTTTGCAATTGTGATCCTAAGCCTCTAGCACGTATATTCCCTATAAATGCTACCTAAGATCTAACAATATAACATGCTCCTTTCATCATAATGCACAAATTTTAGCTTATATGCAAAAGGCATGCTAAATTATCACTAATATTCCCTCATCTAGTGCTAATTCACATATTAGGGAGTCATTTACATCTTGAGCATGGGAAATTTATCTTGATTTACCCATAATATGCTCTAATTTCTTCAAATTCTATGAGAGTACCTGGTATTTTGCAGCGGCTAACTATCATTTATCCTTAAAACTGTAGATTTGACAATTTGATGTATGCTTTATCAGGTTCTTTGAATCAGATTCGCCACCTCCTTTCAGAGGAATGAACTTCAAATGAGATGAAGTTTCTTCACAAATGGAACAAATTCTGGGCTATATTCCACAACAGAGTCATGTTCAAGTCCTTCAATCTTTGCTGCAACAAAATATTCTACTAGGTTCAAGAATTTGTTAACATTTGAACAAGATGTTCATATTCAAATCACCATTTGACTCAACATTTTGTATCTACATTTGGAGAATAAGAGTTTCCCTAGCAGAGTCGCCATTCTATTGGTGCTTTCGAGTGCACCTAAGGAATCTCTAAAGAGCAGCCAACTCCTATAATCAAGACGCTTAAAATGAATGGCCAACTAACAAGATTCAGATGAAGACTAAAATCCTCTACACTTCAGGCTCTATGGAACCTAGGAGGGTGTTCCTACTATGTTCATTTTGGTTCATACATTGTAGAACACAATAATTCATAGATCAATTCCTATAAGGAGCAAATATACATGAATTACTAAAAGATTGGCTTATCTTTGAGAAAACTGTGACCCACTCACTAGGAACCAAGGGTTATTTTAAAATACTTCACATACATGCCTCATGATTGATGAATTTTAAAGTAAATTTGTGTTCTTATTTCAAATCAGTGACTAGACAAACAATTAATACACTTATGATGCAAATATTTAACAAATAGACCAGTGTCTTGTCAAATTTGACAACAAAGTCACATACATAACAACCACTAATATAGGAATGATTTAATTTTGATAATAATGGACAACTCTCACAATACTTTGCATTATGGAGCTAGCAGTTTCTAAGACATGACTACTTACCAAATATATTCCTTAATTTCTTTCTATACTCAGTTTTCTACCCAGACATATACCCGACTCAAAATTTAAGACTAGAACCCTTTGCAAATGATCCATGAATTCCTTTTATAGCACAAGGAGAAAAAAAGCTTTTGGATCAAAATGCAAATTATATTACAAAAATTTCATTTCAACTCGAATTTCAGTTGCATATCAAAATCCCCCTCATGTTGATCCAACAGTAACATGTTGAAAATAGGGAAACCAAAATTGTAATCGCCATCAAAAGGGAAAAGTAAAGTGCCACCAAAATTTTCCTTAGCCGCCAAATAAGCAATGAATCCGATGTCCACATTTCCATGAAGGCACATAGTGAACACCAAACACCCCAAAAGTACCACCCACGTACATGGAAAAAGAGTAACCACCACAAAAATTTATCAAACAACACAAAATTTTCCATCCCACACACCACCTTTTCATTGACCAGAAGACTTACCACCACCAACACCCATTCCATGGTACATGCGCCCACTTCATGTCGTCATAAGAGATGGAGAAGAGACCTCAACTCCCTCTTCGTCTTTTTCCCTTTTGAGCATAGAACTGTCTCGCTCGCTTGGAGTCTTGACAACCAATGGCGGGACAGACAATACCTCCATTCCTGGGGCTGGAGCTTGGCCCAGGGTCATGAGATACTAGTGATAGCCAAAGTCTGTCTTCGTTTCACTTTCAGATGGGCTATCTGTGATGTCAATAGGTGAATTCTTCTGTCCAAAGGAACCACGTCCATATCTTACCTTCCTGTAAGCTCTGACATAAAATTGTGCCATTCCCTTGCCTTTATCCTCTATCTTTCCAGTAGCAGGTCCTTGGAATTGCAGCCTCCTGCTACACCTTGAAGGCACACTCATGGGCTTGTTAACAAGAGCCTTGTCCTCTATAGCCAAAGCACATTCTGTAATATCATCATCGAGCCTTTGCAAATTTAGTTTGGATGACCTTCTAACTGGTCCTACGGAAGCAACTGGTTTGCTCATTTTCACTGTATGATAGTTTCTTGAGCTCACAATTGAATACTATTCACTCAACTCCAATTCAAAAAATTACTAACTGTTGAATGCAAGTGATGAAATTAGCAGTCATTCATCCTATATTTATTGAGCAACGTAATGATAACAAACATCAATGCTCAAAGAAAACACACGAGCAGAATGGTGGCAGTTTGTTCGCATGCATATTATCACCGTTTATTTCCCAAGTGCATGGAAATATGCGTATTATGTATCATGATTACCAAAAATTAAGTCTCCACACGCACAAAGATCAATTTGATCGCTCCTGGAAAGAGCATACCATTAATGCTAATTGGTTGCAAAACTAAATAGCTATCACATGCATGCAATTATCAATCCTTTGTTGAGATGGCAGATCAAAATGCTCACATTCAGCTAACTGAGTTTGAATTTCAACTTTTCCTTGCTCATTCGTCTCCAACCAATAACATTCATCCAAATCAGATGACACCTCACTCATTGGTGGGTCTCACCTATTTCACTAGCTGGTGGATTAATCCACATGTCAAGATCTCGCCAATCTCACAACCTTTAACAATCGTTCATCTTTCCTTCGTGAGCTAGCGGGGAACGGTAGAGATTATCTTCTGCACTTGATCTTCACCGTCGGTTTGGAACCACAGGCGGTGAGCTAGACAATGGAGACAGAGCCCCATGTTCATATAAGGACACACGTCCTCATCTCGCTATCCTCGCACTACATAACCAACTGACATTTAACATCTGCGAGTTGGCGGGGTATGACCAAGATCATTTCCCATGGTCACAAATCTCTAAATCTGCACATATGAAAAAAGTTAGCATTAAAGAAGGGCCCATTGTTAGACCAACAATGGTTTAACCCTCAAGGATGCATGAATTAAGCTTAAGTCATTTAGGAAAATATTTATCAACCCAACATTAGGAAACATTATAATGGGTGAGAAACAGGATGACAGACACTCTAAACCAAAGGGATCGGGGGCCGAACACATATAATGGCTTGAATTACAACTCGGAAAACAAGAAATCGGTAGGGCAGGTCAACGTGGAATTAGAAGAGCAGAGGGTTTTCTAAGTCAAAACCTTATCCAAACCATGGGGACAAGGGCTTTATATGCTGATTAAGTCCATGGGCTACTCAAAAATTATAAATTTTTGGGGAGATCCATCAATTTCAATATTGGCTTGACCAAAAATCTATTTTTGTTAGGCAACTTGGCATAATCAATATAATGGAAATATTTAAACTAAAAAATAGTCTTATTACATACTTAGTGTTGCAAGTTGTAAACATGATTATAAGAGACAATTCCTCATTACTAGTTAATGTATACCTTGGTGGTTTGGTTCAAATTATTAAGAATCTTGTAGGATTTGATCACTCAAAGAAAATATGTATACAAGGAATTTATTATGTATGACAATTATGTCTAACAATATTTTTGACAATTAAATTTTTTATTGTATCCAATATTCAACCATAATTATTGGGATTCTTATAGAAAAAATATACAAAATACATGCATATTATATATTTGGAAATTGATTGTGAAGATGTGGAAAAATGAATGAATAAAAATATCATAAGATAATAGAAATAATAAAATATATACCTCAAACAATCCCAATCCTCTATATTTAGAATAAATAAAATGCACCCTAGTTCTATTTGATTTTCTCTAGATTATGATAAGATGTGGGTTACTCTATAAACCAACATAACCTTGGTATGATTGCAATAATGAGATGAAAAGCAGTAGCATAAGGTTAACAAATAATAGACTTCATTGATGATGAAGGATGAGGGCCTCTAGTTACAAAATTCTCAAGAGGTAAAATCAAGGGCTAGGATAGATTGAGGATGAATGACTACGATTGAATGATGATTATAGTTAGGCTCAAAGATGTAGATATGTGACAAGTGTCTCATGAGGGATAATATGAATGGATTATGGCAACATCTTTATGTGAATGGCTAGGATTAAGATGTGTGATATGAAATGAATGGATGAGATGGAAAGTTAGTTTGACTTTTGGGAAGGTATCTAGGTTCAATGAATCTAGATAAGGAGTTAGTTAGACATGTGAAAATGACTCTTGTCACATGATGGTGATTTTAGATTGTGATCCATGTGAACAAGTTTTAGGCTAAGATTAAATGGACAAGGATAAAGGAAAAGGTGAAATTAATTAAGTAAATAATAAATATTTATTTAATTAATGGGATAAAGTGAATGGTAAAATAATTAAATAAATAATAAATATTTAATTAATTAATGGCTTAGGATAGGGTAAAATTAAGTGTGGCTGGGTAAGGTCAAATTTTAGGTGTCTACACCTAAAATGACTAACAAATTTTGTCTAAATCATCACTTCTTGTCACCATTTCTTATCAATCTATTCATCACTATTAATTAAATATTTTTTTAAGTATTTTAATTAAGCTAAAAAATTATCCTCAATAATTAAGTAATTTTTTTTAATTCTCTACCCGAAGCACAATGAAAATCTTGATCGATCAACTTTCTTTTTGAAACAAAAACCACAACATCGGAGATACAATATCAACATGTCGCACTTGCACAATAATGCACACACAAGTGTCACATGAATATAAAAACACAATAATTTAATAATAAAAAAGATGGCCTCACCTTTGCATAAGCAGGTTAACAAGAATGGAAGACTGACCACTCATGGTATAGATCCACCATGATGAATATATGAGAGAGAGAGAAAAAAAGTACCTACATGATGATCGGTTACAACCCACGATCATGTTCTCTCAAAACACAACTCTAAGATAGGATGAGGGAATCATCAACCTCCAATCCACATCCAGACTCACTTAACATATCTAAACTATGGAAAACCTTCACTAAATGATGCCTAACCAGGAGGCACAAACTCTCCACTAACTAGAATGATGAGGAGTCACTTCCAGACAACTACATCCTTCCCAAGACGTCTCATTCCAATATGAAATCACACGATCAAAATATACTATAACACAACACACCATGACCTATAAGAATTATTGAGAACACTAACAATACCAACCATGAAGGTTTATGACTTTACCAAGTCTTCACAATACTAGGTGCACAATCTCCCTAACCTTAGTTTGACAACCATGCAACTTTGCAAGAATGCATATAAAATGATGTAAGAGAACCAAAAGTCTTTAATGAAGACACTTAAGGATATGATAAGAATACCACTAGACCCTCGAGACCATGAGGAACAAATTTTGCTTACATGGATTACCCATGTGAGGTCCCAAAACCTAAAGGAATGACCAAGTCCTAGGAGAGATATTTTAACTAGGTTAAATAAAGGTATAGTCGATGAAAATGATCATCAAAGGAAAGGTACATCGAATAAAAAATATTTTATAGGGGCTTTCGGCTAGGAAAAATACTGGATAATTGTGGTAGAGAGTATTTACATTCTAGTTTTTGTATAGGTAATCAGTCCACCCAAACATAGAACTAGGTTTCCCAACTAGAGAGCCAATTTGAGTATGTCAAACCTCAAAACCATGTTTCCCCACTATTAAGCAAGCCACCCCACTATAGTAGTAGGTCACCCCACTACTAACAAGGCCAACCAAACTCACTGAAAGACAATTAAATTTATTTTAAACCCAAAATAAATGTTCCTAAGTTCATTTTAACTTCTCAAAGAATAAACATAATATCATTCACTTACATTCATTCTTGAAACCAACATCAAGACACATAACTAAGGCTAATCCACTAACATTTCAATTGGTTATAATCTATCTAAAAGAGAGGTTTTCTTTACAACTATTTACGATTATATAAAGAGAGGACTCAAATATCCTTTTAACATCAAATTACATTGAATTGAACTAACTTAAAATAAAAGAGAACAAGGAGAAAAGTAGATACCAATGCTTCCTTTTATCCTCAATCCTCTAAACCCCAATGACAGTTTACATGTCACCCTACCATGTGAAACCAAAAATTCCACTCCCATTGTGCTAGAAGATGGTCACAAGGCCCAAATCACACTCACAAGACACTTGGGAGAATGCTTACACACATTCCATACATGATACATACATGTACCACACATGAAAATAAATGTCAATCATATTACATGATGGTTTAGAACACACACCCCATTGGCACGAACACAATGGTATAATCGAGCACACCCATTGGGAACAATCACCAATGGAGTTCGCAAAGGAGTCCTCATTGGGAATAATCATAAATGGAATAAAAAACACTCAAATTGGGAATATTCACCAATGGAGGATTTAACATCAATCACCACAAGGAAAAAATGACTTGGTCCTAAGTTCAACACATTCACCAAAAATCAAATGTAGCATAAAAACCGATGCAATAATTTGACTCAACAAAATTTTTGAACATAATCTTGAATTACCTAAAATAAGAATTCACAAAGGAGACTTCAAATACCCCATTCTAATTCATTAAAATTTACATCAAAATTTTAAATTTTCTAACTTTTCTTTAATGGAAAAAACCAAAAATTTACCCAATCCACCATTAAAATAGCTTGAAATTTAATTTTTATAAAATCTCAAAATTTGAAAACTGAAAGATACCCTTTGGATCTAAATATTCCCAACAACCAATTTACACTATCAATTTCATGTTTTAGACATTACCCAAAAATTTGGGCATTATAACAACATATTTTGGAAAAAAATAAAAAATGTTTTAAAACAATAAATTAGTTGTTACTAATTTCCAATATAGAACTGATTAAAATGATTTTCCTACTTCAATGGTCACATACAAACCATTCAAAAACATGAACCAAGTCAAATAGAGAAGAAATGAGGGACTTACCTCATTTTTAGCCAAAAATTGAAATGAGGGAAACTTTAAATACACCGCACGAATGCATGAATCCACTTACAAGCATGTTCTCCTACCAATTCCTATCTGAATACAACTGATCTCGCTCAATTTGACCCATAATTTCCCTCCCAATCACAAAAACAATAATTTGGGGGAGAAGAGGGGTTTTGCCTTCATAGTTTCTTTGAAAATCCAAAAGATAAACAAAAGAAACCACTTTTTTCCTATTTCAACTCTTTTCTTTTTCCAAAATAAAACAATAGAATATAATTTATTTTCCAAATAATTGTATTTAATCCCTAATTTCACCCAAGCCCAAATAAAACATTTAAATATAATCCAATTTTCTATTCCACTCCTAATTTTCAATTTAAGTCTATATAAGCGTATAACTAAATTAAATTTGTGGGAATAGGAAATTTAACAAAATATCAACCACACATTCACTAGACCTTTGTAACATGGTACAATATCCAAAATCATACTAATGGCGATATTCAGGTCAACACAGGTAAAATAACTAGGGACTCACACTTGGATCGAGTACGACGGGTAGGGAAAAATAATAAATGTACAATGTGAAATCTCATTATAAACACCATCAGGGTATACTCAGACCTATGGAGATAGGTGGAGAAATACCTAGTACCTATAACAACTCAATGAACATGCCAATCATACTTGCTTCATATATATAAATAGTTGAAGCATCACATAATTACCCAGCCATGTACAACATCATATTCATAAATACATTAAATTTAAATGATATAATTCATGATAGCATTTAATTACAACATCAATATTAATGCACATGTTTATGAACCAAAACATAATAGTAATGATACAATTCGTGATAGCATCATCCACACATCCAAAGAACACCTGCAAAATGAAATACATTCATACCATTTCAAGGGACTTAGCAACATAACACACACACACACACACTTCAATACCATTTACACCAAACAAAGTAGTAAAACAACCATTGAGAAAATAATGAATCAGAACATAGAGCAATAGTACCAAAATATGAACATCTAGCATCTCAACATATATGTAATACAATGTTCCCACTAACATCGCATGCTAGGAATAGGTAGGTCTTACATTTTTAATTATTTAATTAAATCACCACTTTTCATCATCAATATTAATTAAATATATTTAATTAATTCGTCATTTTCCCTTTTCCATATTAATTAAATATTTTTTAATTATTTAATTAATTTATCATTTTCCTCCAACTACTTTAATTAAATATTTTTCAATTATTTAATTATTTCAATTTCCTCTCATCCACACAAATTAAATAATTTTTAATTATTTAATTAATTTCTTAATTTCTTCTATCATATTAATTAAATATTTTTTAATTAATTAATTAACTCGTGCATTCTACTTGCTAATATTTGCATCTAGTGCAATCATTTAAAGATGGTGTTGTTATTGTTACCACCAAAGTTCAAACCCCTTTAGGGTGTTATTATTGAGTGTTTTTGTTGGGGATGAGGTCCCCCATTTATGACCTCACTAGTCCATAGCTTTGGGTCAAAAGTGTTTACCCCCCTTTTAAAATTCATGCATTTTTCTCATCCATCATAACTAAATAATTTTAATTATTTAATTAGCTAATATTTCCTCTAGAATTAAATAAATTATTTAATTTACTTTTTCTATCTTTAAATTCTTCCAAAAATAAATAGAATGGGTATTTTATTTATTTTTTAATTATATCTTCACTTCATGCACACGAATAAAATAATTTTATTTAATGTTTAATTCTATTTATATTCTTCTAACTCCTAATTTAGTGAACTAACTAAAAAACACCATCAATTCACTCTCACTCACTCTCACTTCACTCATTCATACAACTAGTCATCTCATATATGTATCCACTTAACTCATCATTCAATCCCTTCATCTTGACACATTTCACTTGCATGTTCATATGATCTCTCAATCAATCTCATCCATTGACCTTTAAAATAATCTTGCATTGTTGATCAATTATAAGGTGAAAGCTATAAGCACACTACCATTTAGCCATTCAATCCCTCCACGAATTTTAAAAAAATCAAGTCATCTTTGTATTCATTTTGTGAATCAAGGTTATGCTAAGTTAAGAGCAATCCACATACCATTATTGCAACATTTTTCAAGTATAAAGGAGTAAGGTTAGGCATGTTTGTGGAGGTAATATTAGTTCAATTGATTTACCTTTTTTTGTGCACACGCTCATTGATGTAGTCATTTATTATTGAATTGGGTTTCATTAATACATTCATTTTTAAATTCTTTGATAGGCTCACACGTATTAACCTAGAAAAATTACACATCAACTACCCAAGTACTAAACAAATAGTCTTAATTAGAAAAATAGTTTTTTGGTTGATTAGGAGCCAAAAAAATGACTTCACCCCTCAACTATGATGTACATTTATTTCTCATCACTAGTGATAATTGATTACTAAACTCATCACTTGGTCACATCTCCTAAAGGACTACATGTTTCCACTTTTACTACCAAACTTTTCTACAACATCCATTGAGATTGGTGAACCAATATGAATATAGGTAACCATACATATGTATTTAGATAGTCAATTATATTTGTCTTAACAATAATTTATGTAACTATGTAATTTTTTCTCATTCATATTATTATAAATTTCTATCCTTATCCCACTTAATACTATTGTAATATATCTAAACACTCCACTATCACTCACTTTTTGTACCTAAAGCACAATTTATTACTTACTACATTATCACCTGCCATTTCTCATCACCCACTTTTAAATTTTCATTTTACATGCTACTCTATATCATTATATTTCCCCATAAACATCACCCTTTACCTATCTCTTATTCAACTTGAGGAAAAGTTTCACCTTACAGTTGGAGGGGATAGTTAATAAATTGAATTTATTTTCTTAAGGTGATAACTAGCATTAAAAATAGATTTGAAGGCATATTTTTAGGTTATTATAGCATGTATGAAGGAAAAATAGAACATCTTAATAATTGGAACAACACAAGGTTGATAACCCTCTAATCATATACTTCTCTCGTATGAATAATCTATGTCTTACAATGAAGAAGAATGGACTTGTTGAAATTTTTATTTAAAAAAAAAAAACAAAATAAGAAAATATGGATCTTGATAAAAAATCTAATTACTAAGCCCATCAAGATTTTTTTTTTATTTTAAAAAAAGCTATTAGTTCAAAAGGTCCCACATAATAAGCTTCACAACAAGAGCAACATGAGTGACCTTGATAGATTGGATGAGGGAGAAATAGAGCCTTGTGATTTGAGAGTCATTATGATTATTACATGCCTTACTACTCATAACTAATCCAATGTTATTACACATGCAATTACTTAAGTTTGGGTATATGAAGAGTCTAATAATTTTTCTTATTGACACTATATCTGGCTTAGAAATCCTCCATTTTTATCACTTTCATATCATTTGTAGTTGTCTCCAAGTATTATCACCCATAATAGCACATAAGTAAACTTGATTTTGATTAATAGGAAAAAAAAGTTTTGGAGGGACCCAAAACCCTTACAAACAAAATGCTACCACAAGAATAAAAAACAGCCAAATAATAGCCCACCAACATCAAACTAAAAGCCAAAAAATAGCCACAAGACTATTTCATGTTCTTTAGAGTATCTTCCACCTCTAGCCCCTGGTTGTAATTTTTTTTACGAAGATTAACCAAGTTCAATAACTCATTATTTTCCTCCTCTAAAGATTTATTTTTTATCCCCCTTGTCCTCGAGCTTGGCCCCTTTGATTCAGTTTGCACCTATTTCTTCCCTTTTTCTTTATTTGAATTCTCTTTTTTTATACTCTCCTCAAGGATCCCATCATTAATCTACTCCTCTCTCAATTCTTTGAGCTTCTCTTTAAGAATCTTATTCCCCTTAGCATTATTTTTATAGAACATTGGCTAATACTTAATATATTCTCCAAGATTCTATTAGTTTCCTAAACTCTCTCTTCCAATTCAGTCATACGTTTTTCAAAATCCATCTTTAAAACCATCAATCATGTTCTTCATCTCTTTGTTACCACCCCTTCACTAATCTCAAACCTCATTGGTAATTTTCTCTTGTAGGGCTTGGACATTGATATTAATTTTGTTAATTTCTATAAAGAACCATTTTGACAATTTAAATTGGTTAGTAACCCCTTCCTTAGCAAACCCCGAGACATCATAAATCTCCTCTCTATTGATGTAGAGATAAGTAAATTCTTCAGAAATATAGGAAAAGTTTTCACCATCATGGTTATCTTTCTCAATACCTTTCTTTGGAGACTAGATCCTAATAGCCATTTTTTTGACCACTTTCTCCTTATCTTTGCAGGACACTTCCCCTTTATACTTTAATATTTTCTTCCCCTTTCATGAATTTTTATTCCTTTCCTCCTCCTCCCCTATTTGTGAACCCTCAATCTAGGAGATATTCCTCTTCACTTTATTTTTAGGGGAGTTCTTCTTACCAATGCTCTTTATTTTCCTTTGATCCTCTACCTTAGATGGTAGCACAAAGAACACTTCCACATAATCTTCTCCCTCATCTTCTTCCCTCCAATCCTCATCATCCTCATCCTCACTGGTATCTACACTCACATCAAAGTAGTGAATAACCATCAGTTGTAATTTTTTCTTAGTATTCCCCTTCCCCTCGAACTCAACATAGGGGTTTATTTTTATAATATTCCACAATAAGGAGGACTAACCCCTCATGCAAAATAGACAATTTGGGGTTTTAATGTGTTCCTTAGCAACATAATCCAACGAAGCTAACATAAAATAGGGAAATGAAAATAACAATTTATGTAAAAAGTGGTTTAATAAAATGAAATAAACACCACAAATTGATGCGAACCTACCATCCAATGTGATATATCGCATGATGACCTCAACAACTTCTACCCAGATGGATTTGATGGATAAAAAATTGTAGCCCTGGGAGGAGAGTTTCACCAGCTTCCCACAGTCATTCCCCTTAAAAAATTAGTTTAGGGCTTCATCATTTACCTTTCTATCTCAAAAGAACTTCCTACTCTACATCAAAAGCCTTGTAATACTAGCAATATGCTCCTCATTAATAGAAATTTTCTTTCCATTCACATTCAACACCCTACTCTTCCCTCCTTTGATAAAAATCTTGGTAGCTTTTTGGTCATGGCTGTGAAGCCTCTCCAGGTAGGGAGCTAGCCCCCCTCTTCCACAATTATCCACACTTTTTGATTCCTACAGACCCCATCACAAGATAAGGGCTCCACTCTACTTCTCTCACCTCCCATTTTAATAGTAATGAGTTTGATAAACAAACCACCTATGTTTCTCCATATATCCCAATAGATACGAAAAAGGGAAGGAAACCCCCATTTTACCTATAAAACATGTGAGGAGTCTAAGTCTCATAATTCCGACATCCCATCGATTCTCAAAATTTATGTTAGCATTCATAATATATAATGGCTAGAGCTTTGATGCGTATAGAGGAGTACCCCTCCCATAGTTTTAATAATTCACTTTTCATGCCTTCATTAGAAAAAATATCCATAAGTTTATTTCCCTGATGATAAATATGTGTAATCCTAATTTCATCAAAGGATTTGATCATAAATTTAGGGAGTATGAGATGAATGTGTCAATTGACCAGCTAGGGGAATGATCATTTTTAAGACATCTAATAATATTTAGAGAGACCCCCTCCAACCAAACCTTCTTATACCCTTTGTCATAAGCTAATTTTAATGTACATATTCATTCTTATGGTTTAAAGACTACAATTTCTATATAAAATGGAACGATTTCTTATTTTAATAATTTGGTGTTACAAATGATGAAGAAGAATACAATTATTCATGGTTATAACCCTTCTTAAAATATATTTCCTCAATATAAATTTTATGTTTTCTATTGGACATCTTGTAGCTCATCTATAAAAATTGTAAGGCCTCTTTTGTGCCAACTCTTGTCTTGTCTTGGTCCTGTAGTATTATTTGGGTTACAACATTTTATATAACTACTTGATAAGTGATTGAACCCAAAATTATATGCTTGATGCTTGAGCACTTCCATGCAAATGTTTATATGTTTGTTGTTAGTTGTGTAGCTTATCCAATTTCACTATTTCCATAAGTTAATGTTAAAGTAAGTTATAGTCTTGGCTCAACTTTATGAGTGAATTTATTAATTATATGTGAGTTAATTAATTTTATATATATATTATTTGGGTCATGTTTATTGTAAATGATATGTAGTAAGAGGTGGATGTGGATATAGATTGGTGTCACATTTTGATATTATAAAGTAACTTGCAAGATGGAGGAATTACTTCTTTGAATACATATTCACATTATATATCTTATCTTGTGCTTCAACTATCCTTGTATTGTGCATGTATGCATGCAAAATAAATAAACAAAATAAGCGTCAAAATTAAATCATTAATACTCAAATCAAACACATGTAGACCATATATTGAGTAGTAGGCACCTAAAAATGTCTAATACATTCTTATAAATTCATCATTCCCCTTCATCATCACTAATCACCCCTTCATCACTTTGATTAGGCTAACACTTTTCCCTTAATTAATTAAATAATTTAATTATTTCACTATTTTCATTCATCAAATTGAATTGAATGATTTTTAATTATTTAATTATTTAATATTTTTCCTCATTCACTTTTATTAAATATTTTTTAATTATTTAATTATTTCCAATTATCCTTCCATTCTCATTAATTAAATAATTTTTAATTATTTAATTAAATCATGCATCCTCCTCATTGACATAATTAAATAATTTTTCAATTATTTAATTAGCTAATTATTCTTCCAAAATTGAATAAATTATTTAATTTATTTAGTTTACACATTCCTCTAAAAATAAATAAAATCGTTATTTTATTTTTTTGCTAATTATATCAATTCTATATTTATTCTTCCAACTCTAAATTTAGAGACCAACTCTAGATTTAGTGACCATCTATAATTTTAGTGAGTGAACTTAAAAAGAAACATTAGTTCACTCTCACTCACCCATGCATCCAATCATTTGATCCATGCATCCACTTAGCTTTTCATCACAACCCTTCATCCTGCCACATGTTAGGTACGCATTCATCATGATATCTCAACAATCCTCATACATCAATCTCATATCACATCTTACCCTATTGATTTGATATCCATAAAAGCTATAAAAATCCATCAATTCGACCCTTTTACTCCATGAATTTGTCAAATCTTGCATCCATAGTCATCTTTTATTTTTGCTATCTTGGTTATGCTAAGGTATTTAAGCAATCCACATACATTAAAATTGGCATAATTTATATTCTACAATGGAGTAAGACTAGGAATTTTGGTGGAGGTAAAGTAGATTAGTTTAATTTATGTTATTTTCTTCATTATGCACACACTTCGTTGAGATTAGATATTTTGGGTCATTGAATTGGTTATTGAATATTGCACTTATTTCCATCTTATTTGAATTCATTGATTCAAAATTTATTTACCTATTCACATGAGCATATTGTGAATATTTTCTCATTTTGGAATGTGGGTGCTCAATTTTCATTATAAACTTAGTATTCTTTGAATATCAAACTGATGAAATATAGATATAAAATTGAATTCTTGTGAAATAGTGAGAAATGGGTTTGATTTATAGATTTTCAAGGGAGTTAGATGAACATCTAGGGTTCAATCTAGAGTCTCATATTTGATCCATGTTTAGGGGGTTGATGAGGAGTTGTGGAAAGTATGAGAGAATTAAACATTATTTTAATTTTTGATTAAAATAATTATTAATTATCAATTCAAATTGAATAGGGAGTTAACAAATCTGATTGATGAGTTAATTGCTTGCATGGAGTTAACTCACTATAGGAGAGAATTAGGGGGAGTTGACTATTTGCATGGTATAGTTAATTGATTGCATGAATGAATGAAGTGGATATGATTGATGAGTGGGATTGGGAGTAAGTCTAAATGAATGGATTAGACTTGGTAGTCAATTAAGGGAGGTGGAATTAATTAATTAAATTATTGGTACCATGAGGTGGAAATTAATATTAAATTAATTTACTAATATTTTATGGATAAATAAATAAATATATAAATGTGATAAATAATTGGATAATTCAATCAATAATAGTTTATTAAATTAATAAATAATGATAGCCTAATTTAATTAAATAATTAGAAATTAATTAAATTATTAAGCGTTAGGAGTCATAGATTACAAAGTGATAGCATGTGTGCCCTAGGTGATGAATGGATGAATTAGGTCCTAAGAGATGAAGTGAATGTTTAGGTGATGGAATATGATGGTGAAGGAAATATTATTTAGGTTTTTATATTTTTCCCCTCTTTGAGATGATATTCATATTAGCATTATTTTAAATAAAAGAAAAATTGTTATGATGAGATATGAGTAAAGTGATAGTATGCCTCAATCACATGGAGAAAATGATGAAACATTGAATGAAAAGATGATGATACCCCCTCAAGAGGTAAGCCATGCAAAAAGTGACATGAGTGAGATCTCAAAAGACATATGATTAGATGACAAATTATCAAAGAAGATGAAGAGAAAATGCAAGAAATTTGAATTGATGAAATGAAGATAATGGATGATTAGACATGGAGAAATGCTTATTTGGAATGATATATTATGTTTTCATATGGAGATAAACCTTATTTTGATATGGAAATGGATGTTATGCACTAGGGTATATAAGACCAAGGCGACAATGTATCCATTGCATGGAACTTAACACTCAAGCAAATGCAAACAATAGGATGCTTGAATACTCTTAAGTAGTTTGGAATGTTTGGTGGGTACATGGTGAGGCAATCATCAAGCATGGAGATGAGTTCCCATAAAATTTCAAGGTGATTTACCTTGTTTGTTCTCGTGGAGAACATACAACAAAAATGACACACAAATCATAGGTCATGCCCCAATTGGACTAGTCAAAGCACACCATGATATATGATGATAGTGGTGACTATGAGTGGGCATAGTATGGGTCAAAAATATTTATCAAAAAATTAAAAAAAAAAAATGAATCAAAAGATAAACAAGATAAATCAAATATCAAATTAAAAATCAAAATATCAAACATAAAAAGAAGAAGTAAACAATCAATAGCCAATTGATTTGAAATTGTGTAACCTCTTGCTAAGGTACTAATAAGATAAATAAATGATGATTAATCCTTATGCGGGGAAGGATGGATGTTGTGAAGGAAAATTATAGATAAAATAGGAAATTTAGAAAATGATAAATTATGTAACAACTATATATTATCAAGATTGGCATGTAGTTCTTGATTATATAGTAAATCACAATGTTTCTTTTGTATAGTGTGTGTGACACAATTTTTTATATGTGAGCTTTATTTATGGAAAGAAGGAATAGGTTTCATGGGAGGATTTTTTTAATTAATGGTATGGGGATGCAAGTGTTTCCATGTGATAGTGAATAAATGCATGATACTCATTTATTATGAAAGGGATCCAAATCCTTAAGTGAGTTAAATCGCACATCTAAAGATTTATTTGAAAGTAGGAAGTAATTAGCTGTCCCAAATATAATATAAGAGATGAGATGTTATGGATGGAGTGGTGGATGAAAATGATAGGAACAAGTGGATGAAGGAGACTTATGGATGAGTGGTAGATGAGGACCTGAAATATGGCTAAGTTTAGTTTATTAAAAATGACACTTACAGGTAGGTTTTCACCATGGTACTTGTCCAAAGTGTCACCAGAATTGGTTTTCACCAAAGGATGATTTTTATCTTTACTAATTTTTTAAATTATTAATAAATTTATTTTTTCTATTAGGACATTTCTTGAATTTATGCATGAAATTGATTGATTTGTTTGATGTTGATGGACTAGTCAAGTGAATCACTCTCAAGGGTAGATAATTGACATGCTCTTGAAGCATACTTGGTGATGACAACATATGGTCTTAACCAATTAAGCTCAAATTTACCCTTCTTATTTCTTTCCTATATTTTTTATTTTCCTTAAGCATGAGATCACCAACCTCAAACTCATGGGATTTTATTTTCTTACTATATTTTTGATGTAGATGATTTACATATGACTACAAATGGTTAAGGGCATTGAGACACCGCCCATGAAGAAGTTCAAGCTCATGTAAGCATGCAACCTAATGTTCCTCATCATCAATAATATTGCATAAGTAAATGTGTAATAACAAATTTTGATCTTGATAGGTAATATGAATTTAGAGCCAAATATAAGTTAATATGGAGTCACATGTGGATACTAGTGCGATAGGACCAAAAGGAAGGGTTAAGCTAAACAATCCAATCACAACTAAATTAATTGACTATCTTCTTGAGAATTTTTAAGAGGGTTTATTAAATACCTCTACTTGACTACTGACTTATGGGTAGTATGGGGTGGACAACCAATGTTCAATGTGGAAGTGCTCATAAAGAATGTAGAATCCATTTTTTATGGATAACTTACCATTATTAGTGATAATGGCAGAAGGGATGCCATAGCAATAGGTGATGTAGTCGGAGATGAACTTGTAAATGTGTTGGATAGTAGTGTATGCAATGGGAATAACTTAAACCCATTTGGTGAAGTATTTTGTAGCACTAATAATGAGCTTGTGTCCATTGGAGGAGGATTGATGAATCTTGCCAATGATATTGAGACCCCACTAAGAAAATGGCTAAGGATTAATGATGGGTTGCAATACCTTTGGTGATGCATGATTTAAATCTATATGTTACTAATAGGATAAATACTTCTTCACATACTAATAGGAATCATGTTCCATGATGAGCCAATAGTAACCTATTCTCAAGATAATTTTAGTTAGGACCATACCACTAGTGTAGGCACCATAGATACCATCATCAACCTCTTTTATTGCAAGAAAATCCTCTTCTAATTTAAGTTTCCTAAGTAGAGAACCATTGAAGCTCCTTTGGTAGAGGGTGTCAGTGATGATAGCAAAGCAAGAAGAGCATTGGATAGATGATTGGTGGTGAGTATAGGATAGGTTTGGCAGATGGACATTATCATGAAGGTATGTATATATGTCATAATACCAAGGATTATTGGGACCAACTAGTTCACAAATGATTTTTGTATTAGGGACATAATACATGAGGAGCAACATGTTTTCAACCAAGAATACTATCTTGTTGCATATCTAATAGAGATTTGATGGTGTCCATGGAATCTACTACTTGTTAAGTCTATTACATGCTCAATTTGAATGAAGGTGAAGTGTACTTGAAATTTTTGGCCATCCTTTTATAAGGTATTACCTTCTCATTTTTTTTTGAATATTAATTATGCAATTAATGTATGATTAGTTATAAGTCCCCATAAACTAAGATATGTTTGATATTCCAATAGACTACTATTTTGAGACTGTTGATGGGGGTCTCATATTTTTCAATCTTGTTTGTGATGGTAAATCTAGTAAAAAATATGTAGGAATGAAATCACCTTGAGGAGCAATGAAAATTATTCTTGATGTAATCCTTTGTGAGTTTATGAACCATCAAAATATAATTTTCAAGCCTAAATCATCTAGAGTGAAGATATAGACTCATCGATAAAGTCCATAATGAGAGGATGGTTACCTATAAGAGGTTATTCTTCAAATTGATATGACTGTAAGGAAGCTAAGGTAGTGGAACTTACTAAACTAATATTGAGAGGAGAATGATGCAAAAAATTTATAGATCTTTAATAGTTATAGAAACTTAAACATAAATAAACATAAATATCATACATACCACGACACAATGATTTATGTGGGGAAAACCCTTTCAGGAGAAAAACCCCACACTCCAAAAGCTACCCAATATATTATTTAGTAAATCACAAATATTACAATATACTTTTAGAGAAAGCTTCTGATAGGAGTATCACCACTCAAAGATCAAGAGACAACATGACTGCTATCAAACTCTTAGAATACATCACCATCTCTCTACCGCGGTCATAATACAACACCATCATAAAATAGAGTTACATTCTAGGGAAATACATGCCAACAAAATAACCACCATTAGATCTAAAACCTAATAATTAATGGTCTAGATTTACATTGTATCATTTATCTAATGTATGTCGGCCATTTTAGTAGTTTCTTGAAAAAGTTAACAAAAAAATGTTTACACACATCCCACTCCTCCCCCTTGATGTCATTATATATTACACCTATCAATGTAACTAGGAAATATATATATATCCTATCAACAATAACCTCTATATAATTGCAAGGTTGAGACACATTTTCCCAACAATGGTCATGTGTGGCATTAGCTGTCATAGATTTCTAAGACAATTGTTGTATTTATATACACATTTGACAAGAAAGTTTGCATTTGGTCAGGGCATCTCTTTCGAATTTCTATGCAAATTATGTCAGAATGGTACTACTGATGATTTTTATGATAAGCTTGCAGGATTTTGTGTTAATTCATTTATTCAAGCCATACGATGGCATGTGTGGCTTCAGTTGTCGTGGCTTTCTAAGGCACTTGCTGTACTTATATACACTTTTGACAAGAATGTTTGCATTCGGTCAGGGCATCTCTGTCGAACTACTATGCAAACTAAGCCAGAATGTACAAATGTTGTGGAGCATTGGACATCCAGTAAGGACATCGCAGTTTGAAGCATTGCTAAAATTTTCTACTAGTATATTTGGCCGTTTACAATGGTACTTCACTTCTAATTTTGAAGGATGTATATTTTTTTAAAGCCATTTTATTGGCGGCATTGATGGTACAATGCTGGCATTATAATATGGAAAGCTGAAAGTCAAAATGTATCCTCGGATATCCTTCACCCGTGCTATCCTTACTGGGTGTATTTTCTAATGCTTCCATCATGCAAACAAGCATGTGAAAATTGGTTATAAACTGTTTGCTTTGTTCATTTTCTTCATACAGTTCTTGTTTTTCAGATCTTATCATTCTGGAGGCTTGGAGAGTATGAAATTATTAGAGTTTAAAGTTTGCAATTACAGAGTTCCCATTACGGTAAAATCTTGGGAGGAACCCTTCTCGGCTAGCATTGACAAGGAGGAGTTGCAAAAGGTATTCAAAGTTAAGTGCAAATCTATTTTAAATTGCATCAAGGTTATCATTGGAGAGGATATTTTACACACGGAGCTGCAAAGGTTAATTTTCCCTACTAATTTGCTCTCCATTTTCTTATCAAATATATTGGACTTGGTCCAAAATTTTGATGTTTTGAGGATTATCGCTAACAAGTTTGTTGTTAATGCATATTTGGAAAATAATGCTTTGCTAAATAGTGTTCAACAGTATGATTTCACGTTGGGAGATGGTTTGATTGGTGGTTTATTTCCATGGCACCTCTTGTTCCACAAGAAGAGGTATGCAAAGATTTTTCAAGGCATGCTATTATCCACAGTGCATGATACATCAATGCACCTATATCAAGTTATCAACAAATATAGGTTGGCTATTTCTATGGAGGAGATTGATGATTTCAAAAGAAAGTTTCATGCAATTTCTTTTTTTAGAAGTCATGTTTGTATTCATGATTTGCAACTTCCAGCCACTTCACAAGCTGCTAAAAGGAAATTATGTTACCGTTATGTACCTGATATTAACAAAACAGTCCCATGTTATGATCATCAACATAAAGGAAAGCATGTTGACACAAAAGAAAGTTTGGTTAATGGATTTCAAAGAGCTAGAAGCAAATCTACATCTATTTAGCAGTGTTCATGTTAAAGCATTATATGTGTAATGGGCCGAGTTTTTGTAATAAGGGATAGTGATATATGCATAGTTTGTATATTCTGATAGGGTATTTTGGGCAACAAATGGGAATGATCGAATGTACTGTCATAGTCATTTATCTAGTTCAGTCGAATTGGGAAGGAATTAATGTTTTGTAAAAGTCTAGATGACCATTTTGGTCTATATGTTGAATTGTAAAAACTGTTACTCAGACTACAACTGGGGGTTTTCTTGCTAGCTCTTTCCCGCCAGTATGTCTGCCTGAACTAGCAATATGTAAATAAAAATATTATAAATAAAATTATAAGTGGCTTACCACTTTTGATCAAAAAAATAAAATCAAATTCACTAAGAAATATGACCTATTTTTCCATACAACTTGTGATAGATATCTTTGAAAGAAGCTAATTAAGCGGGTAAATCTAAGAAATGAGTTGTATATTATGACTGAACATGTAGTGCCATGTATATTTGCAACCAACAAGTTTTCGTCCTTCAGGAAATGGTACAAGATCCCATGTATCATTCTTTTTTGAAGATGCCATTTCTTCATCCATAAAAATCTTCCACGATTCTACATCATTCATACCTAATGCCTCCTCTACAGATTTAGGTTCATCCATGTTAGTATTCAAAGAAAAAATACATCTCCAATCATTAGGTGCATACCTTTCGGGTGGTTGTCTATTCCTTGTAGACCTATGAACAAGTTGAGTTGGAAGTTCTTCCTCCTCTTATGAAGATCCAAAGCTAGATGATCTCTCCTCAACTTCTTGTCTATCCTTGGGCCTCGATTCAAATTTCTCAGGTGTAGAAGGAAATTGAATTACATCTTCCTGTTTACTTTGTTATGGCTGCAATGTAACAAAAGAAGGCTTAGTTTATCTAAAAATAACACTTCTACTATATATTACCTTTTGTTCAACAGGTTCCCAAAGCTTGTATCCTTTTACACCATAACTGTATCCAATGAAGATACATTTCATATCCTTGTTCTTCAATTTTATTTTCTTCTCCATTAGCACATGTGCATATGCCTCGTAACCAAAAACTCTAAGATGTCTTAATGAAGGCTTGCGACCCGACCTTGCCTCTATAGACATCTTATCAACAAGAGCTGATGTAGGAGACCTGTTAATCAGGTAATAGGAAGTGGCAATAGCTTCAGTGCAAAATCTTTGTTCTAGACCAACACCACTCAACATACTCCTAGCCTTCTCCATCAATTTCCTATTCATTCTTTCTACAACTCCATTATGTTGTGGAGAATACAGAGTTTTCTTTTGTCTATGAATACCACAATCTTTATAGAATCTATCAAAATTTTTAGAGAAAAATTCACTGCCACTATCAGTCCTCAAACATTTTATTTTCTTTCCAGTCTGCAACTCAACCATTGCTTTAAATTCTTTAAATCGACTAAAAAATTCAAATTTACTCTTTAAAAAATATACCCATTTCCTACTATAATCATCAATAAATGAAACATAACTTGTAGATTTACCAATCGAAGGAACATCTACAAGACCAAACACATTAGAATGAATAAGATCCAATACACCACAAGATTTATGAGAACTTGAGTAAAACTAAACGCAATTTTGTTTTCCATAAATGCAATGCTCACAAAAATAAAATTCAAGATTACAATAAGACAAACCTTCAACAAGGTTTTTATTTTCAAGGTCCTTAGACCCTTTTCTCCAATGTGGCCAAGTCTATAGTGCCATAACATAGTTTTCTCTACAGGTAACTTTGTTTCAAAAGAAAGAGCACCCTTGGGTACTCAAAATCCATGACCATCTACTGAAGGTGAAACCCTCACTACTTCCATAGACTTGATTTTCACAAAGTACTATTGTACTCAATAGTGCATGCATCAAGCTTATACAATGTGCCATATTTAACTCCTCTAGTAATCACCATAGCATCTCTAACCATCTTACATCTTGCATCATAAAATACTACTTGCACACCTGCATCTATTAGTTTGCTTACATATAATAGATTTCATGCTAATCCAAGGATATGCAACACACCATTAATCCTTTTTATTCTACCATAAGGAAACCCGATTTTAACTTTACCATGGCCAACAATGTCCAAATGAGAATAATCACCCAAGTACACCTTACCTCCATCAAATTCTTCATATTTAGAAAACCAATCTCTATTAAAGGTCATATGGAAAGATGCATCTAAGTCAATTAATCATGCATCATTACTTGCACGAGTTGCCAAAGTTGCAATCAATGTGTCACCATCTTCCTTCTTGGACTCAAAATCAAAATCAAATTTCTTCTTTTTCTTTTTTTCTTCTTTACATTCCTTACAAACATATCCAGGCTTACTGCAACTCCAACAAATAACTTTGGGCTTTCCAAGAGATTTAGATCTCCCCCTGGACTTGGATTTGTCATGCTTCTCATTCTTCTTACCTTTTTCCTTAGGTCTTCCATGAAAATTTAGGGCCTCCTTGGTAGTGATGGATACCTTCCTCCTCATCTCTTTAGAAAGAAAAGAACCCACCACATCTTTAGTCTTTAAAATAAAAGTACTCCCAATAGCCATAACAAGAGAATCCCATGAATCAAGCAAAGAACAAAGAAAGATATAACATTTCTCCTCCTCATCCATTTTGACACCAATGGATTTCAATTGAGCCACCAACATATTGAATGTTTCCAAGTGGTTTTTCATTTGTCCACCCTCTTCCATTCTCAAGGAATATAATTACTTCCTCAAGAAAATATTATTCACTAAAGATTTGGCCTAATACATCTCACCAAGCTTCTTCCATAGTTTCTATGAAGAGGTCTCCTCATGGACATTAAAACAAAGTCTACCAAACACAATCTGATTAGACCCTTGGCTTTACGGTCCATAACATCATATTGAGTAGCCTAAGTAGGATCTGTAAGCCTTGAAACATTCTCATCAATAGCATCCCATAGATCTCAATCTATCAATAGATCCTCCATCTTCAACTTCCACATTTCAAAATTATTTTCAAAAAATTTATCCACCTCTATTCTCCTTGATGAACTTGTCGTCTGAACATTTTTGCAACAAGATCACAAAATATCTTCTACATAAGCTCCCACTCAAACCTAGATTAGTCCAAAAAACCCAACAACCCACAACTGAAACCAAAGGTGATCAGGCTTTGATACCACTTGTAAGGAGGCTAAGGTAGCAAAACAACTTCCTACACTAATATTGAGAGGAGAATAATGCAAAATTTTTACAGATCTTTAACATTTACAAAAACTTAAATAGAAATAAACATAAATATCATGCATACCACGACACAGTGATTTACGTGGGGAAAACCCTTTTCGGAGAAAAACCCCACACTCTAAAAGCTGCCCAATATATTATTCAATAAATCACAAAGATTACAATATACTTGCAGAGCAAGCTTCTCATTGGAGTATCACCACTCAGAGATCAAGAGACAATATGACTGCTATCAGACTCTTAGAATACATCACCATCTCTCTACCACAACCATAATACAATGCCCTCATAAAATAGATTTGCATTCTAGGGAAAGACATGCCAACAAAATATCGACCATTAGATCTAAAACCTAATAATTAATGGTCTAGATATACATTGTATCATTTATCTAATGTATGTAGATCATTTTAGTAGATTCTTGAAAAAGTTAACAAAAAATTGTTTACACACATCCCACTCCTCCCAATTTGATGCCATTGTATATTACACCTATTGGTGTAACTAGGAAATATAGATATATATATATATATATATATATATATATATATATATATATATATATAATTGCAAGGTTGACACACACACACACACACATATATATCCTATCAACAATAACTTTTATATAATTGCAAGGTTGAGACATTTTCCCAACAATGACATGACCTATCCTTTAATTACTTTTTTATCAATATATTGAAATATCAAATTCAATAAGAAATAAGGCCTATTTTTCCATACAACTTGTGATAAATATCTTTGAAAGAAGATAATTAAGTATGTAAATCCAAGAAATGAGTTGTATATTATGACTGGACATGTAGTGCCATAACTTTTGAGAGCTAAAAATGAGAACAAAATGTGCATATTTTATGGTTTCATAATAAAGGTCATAACCCACTACTGTCTTATTAATATATTAGATCTCCCTTTCATGACCTTCTAAATCACATTATTTTAGAAGTGTCCCTAAAGTGAATTATGTTGTAGAAATATATAGTGATAATGGTTTTCCTATGATAGGTGGCATGAACACTAATGGTGATGCATGATATTATTTGATTTTATCAAATGTCTATTGACAAGATCCATTGCAATGAAAGACATTATTTTAATTAAGAAAATGAGATAATGGATGACACTTCTCTATAAGTTATGTAATAAACCTTCTGATAGCCTAAAGTTTCCCTAAAGAATGTGTAGCTATTTGAGAGCTTGTGGAGGTTGCATCTCTAACATAGCAATGACTTTGGTGAGGTCGACATATATGCCTCATTGAGAAACAATGAAGCATGGAAGTTTCTTAGATGTGACACCAAAAGACACACTTCTTAAGATTGAGGCAAACATTATATTAGTATATCATGGAAGATGACTATCGTAGCTTTCTAATAAGTGGACCCTACAATTTTAAGCTTCAAACAACATGACTTGGTGATAGAATGTACCCCAATGAGTGGTAAAAGATATTTTATGTTGATCTCCTTGAACAATCTAAATCTAACTATATCTTGAAAATCCATCCATAAGGGATAAAATGTCTTATCCTATTGTAATATCAATGATCATGTCTATATTTGGGAACTTGGAAAATCATATTTTGGGAATTCTTTATTGAGATTTTTGAAGTATGTACAAAATCTAATTCCTTGTTGATATTTTATAACATGGATAATATTAGAGATACATTCTAGATATTTAATTGGTTTGATAAATCCAATCTCCAAAAGTTTCTTGAGATTTTCCTTGACAAGCAATGCAACTTGAGGGTGCATTTTATAGAGCTTTTTGTTTTACTAGTTTAGAATTCAAATGCACCACTAGATGATGAAAAACCAATGAAGTATCTAAACCCAACCTATCTACATACAACCAAGCAAAGTTATCTACATATTTATTTAAGATAGTTATTGTAACTTCTCGTTCTTGTTGTCTTGTTGCAAGATAGTAATTTTCAAATCTATTCTAGTACACAAGATGACCTTTTGTGAAACCTCTACCAATACTACTAAGTGTTCAAATCAGTATGAAGATTCCAAGGAGAGGTTGATTTCCTCATTTATTGATGTCTTAAAGAGGTTTTCATCAATATACATGCAATTTTTATTTCTTCATTTTTTGCATCCAATGGCACCTCAAAGAGGTTTTCACTAGGGGACTATATTTTTTCTTTTTTAATATTTTTGCATTTTTTCCATTTTTGGGAGGAACTCAAGTTGCTCCCTAGAATAGTCTATTGCATCGAGCTTAATGTGAAAACCATTATTATAGCCATTTGTTGGGATAGCATCATAGATTCCCATGAACTCAACCAAAGATTAATCAGTCTCAAATACATCTAGAGAAAAAGACTCTTGTTGGTCCCAAGCAATGAGTTCTAGATAGATGAGAGGGAAACCAATGGTTGGTGGAATGATAGTGGAAATATAAGGTTCAATAATGAGAATAATAGGAAAAATTATCATGTCATGGAAAAGAGTATAAAAATTAGTGGAGACTTTGAAGTCCTATCCTTTGATACACTTAAGGGTGAGAAAGAATCTTAAAATATTAGATGTTTTATTGGTATCATAGAATTCCTTAATTAATGGTAGGTAGCCTCAACCAAATTTGTAGCAATTAACCTTGATTCGAAGAGGTTGAATAATTCCTTTCTCATAATGTTCCAATAATTTTTATCTATATCTCATGTTCTTACATATGTGGAGTTATTTTGGGTAAGTTTTCTCAACAAAAAAAGTTGTATAATCATCATATTTATATATCCACAATATTATGTCATCATAAATAATCTCATCTTCAAGAAAACCATGATGAATGAAATTAGTTTGACCACATTGGATGAATTTCAAACCTCTCTTGATGTGATGTTGTGGTTTCCCATATGAGTGTGGTTAAAGAGGGATTTAGACTAAATAGAATATTTTTTACAACTTATACTCCCCACACCCTTTGTCTATGATCAATGTAGAATGAATATGGTAAATATGTAGGATGGAATTGTCTACACTAAGATAATGGTGAAATTTATTATAAATTCCTTCCAATATTCTACAATATTGGAAGGGCTTGTGATAGGTAGTAATTGTGAGTTTTACACAATTATTCGGGAATTTAAGATATTGGTGATATGTGGTGGGGATGACATACATGGAATGAATCCATGGGCGATTGAGGAGGAGATTATGTGGGAGGTAAATATCATAATTAGAAACAAAAAAAATGTAAAATAGGGCCCACCTAAATGGGAAGCCAAATAGTTCCTTCAAACTATTGTGTTCTATTCTCATACACTTTGATAGTGATCCTTTTCGAAGGTTCCATGTCATCTTCAAAATATCCCAATTTCTTGACAACTGTGTAAGTATTGAGGTTTAAACTATATTTACAATCTAAAAGTACTCATTTGACCTTTTTTAACTAACTATAGCTTCTATATGGAGTGATCTAGTACGTGATGGATAAATGGAGGGAATATATACTAGACCGAACATAAGTTGATAAGAGGAGGATAGATTATTGATTATGAATTTAAATTGATCTAGATTAATACCATTAGGGACTTTGTGATTCCTTTAAGGCATGATTCAATATGTACCTATGAACAAGAGATGATCAACGAAGTTGAAAGATAGATATATGTGTTGGATTCTTCTTGAAATTATCTAGGAAGTCATATATAGAAACCTATTGAGAATATGTAGAATCCCCTTAGATAGTAACCCTACAATGTGTAGTGGTGATAAAAAAATTAGGATTCTCAATGGTAATGGTATTAATTTATGGATAGGTATCCTTAATGTGACCCACTATTGAGTCATATGAGATAGATGACTTATTGGTGTCGACATCATCAATATGATTATTTTGATATGATCCTTTGTTCAACATAGAGGGTTGGTTTTGATCATGCTTATTAGGAAAAGGATCATGATAGATGTCAAATTGTTCATTAGAGGATGAGGTACATGGCCTTACACCTCAATCTCAGTACGAATGAGGAGATCTTGGATATAATTTTTGAGTTTCATGTATTTTGATATAAAATGAACTTTTACACAATGGTACTCACAATATTCATTTTCGTTGTACCATGAAAATTTGCGTAATATCGTTGAATGGTTGGTTGTGTGAGAATTTTATTAAATTGGATTGAAATATACTGTAAGGAGCCAATTAAAATAAATTCTTCAATGAAAATTAATTTAAATAGCTCACACTAAAATCACTGCAAAACACTTCTTCACAGGAAATAAATTCTTGCAACAATTTTTTTTGTTCTCTAGTCTCCAACTTGCAGCCAACAACATCAAACTCAATTAAATTATGAAATAGAAGTAGAATCATTCCAAGAGGACAATAGGATGCAAAAATCCCCTAAAATACTAATAAAACTCAAATAAAAAATATTTTTAGCATCAAATCAAACCCTCATAACATAGATTTCTTCCATTCCCTTATCCACAACTTTTCACAACAATCCCAATACTATTTTCTATTAATTTTACAAATGAGATTAAAATCAATTCAAAAGACAATGGGATGCAAGAAAATCCTCACAAAACTCCTAGTAAATACAATAAAATGATTTTCAATCAGCAAATCAAAGCTTTGAAACAAAGCTTCTCTCCAACACCTGCAACAAATAACTAGTCTCAACAACACAACACTTCAATATGCAAATACTGGTGATGTTACACATCTACAACCAGCCTTCAACCTAAAAAATAACCATGAAATCACCTTCCTGGTGGTATGCTACACCTTCCTGAGTCTTCATTTGTAATCTGGAAAACTTGCTCTCAAAAATGAATTCCAATTTTTATTAAACAACTCCAACCCAAATGAAATGAAATGCGAATTCATTTCAATTTCATTTCCATCCATTCCAATCCCAACTTCAAAAATCAACACCCATCTCTTGTAACTCCCAAGTAAATTAATTTGCATTAATCAAATTGAATAAAATATGCTTTAAAAACTCCAAGACATTTTGGCAATGCATTGATGGCTTTCTTGATTTTTCCATGAAAGCAAAAATCAGCTTTTCCCAACTTGGGCGTCCACCTCTTGATTCCCTATTTTTTAGGAGCCTTTGAATTAAAAATTTGGAGTTATAAATCTGATTAGTAACCTCTAATAACCCACGCCTTGCTTTTTCAGGATTTTCGCTTTTAAAACATATTCTCCACTATCTCTCCTTATCTTGTTTTAACCAAATTTGCTCCAAATTGAAATTTCAAAATACAACATGACATGACACTCAAATGCACTCTAAAATTTGAATTTCACATGAAAAAATATGAAATTCAACTCACAACAAAAATTGAAATAAAATTAAATTGACACAAGATAGCAATAATGTCATGAATGCTCCTGCATCAGACACCCACGGCAGGGAAGAAATTTTTCATGAGTGATCCTCATAAACATTTGTGAATTTTATATTTTTCCTAGGTCCATTTCTCCTCTTTGCTCATTGAAAATGTCCTGCTCAATTGATTATGCAACTTCACATTAGTAGTCACTCTTAACTTTCCTCTTTTTATGCTCCTCATGAAACTTGTGTTATCAAAATTAACTTCCGACCAATGTGCTTTATCAAAATCAAAATAATCAAACGTACTTATATCTCCCTCTTCACTAAAACACAAATCATGTATTACCTTTTTTTTCTGCTATACCATTTTCCTCCTCTTTTACTTGGTTTGTAATGTGGTTTGTCACTCCTATTATGCCTTCAAAAAGACATACTACTGCTGCAATTTGATCTTCAACATCCAATTTAGTTTTAGTACCAAAATCCATAGATTCATTATCTACATTTTGTAACAAATAGTCAAGCTCTGTTATCAAGGAATCTTCATCTTCAATACTTTCAATCAAACAATCATAAGAAAAATTCATTTTCACCTCATTTTGTTCACCACTCTCATCTAATTCTAAAGGATTTATTGCTGCAACCTTTGAATCTACTTTATATTCTCAATATCATCAAAACATGTACTAAAATCTGAAATTACCTCTTTACCTTTAGCTGCAAACTTTGCATTAGCTGAAATTTTCTCATTCCATTCTCTTTCAATTGCTTCCAATCACATCAACAAATCATCCTCCTCACCTTCATCCTTTTTCTCTAACTATTTCAAATCATTAACCAAACAAATTCCAACCTTGCTACATACCTTTCCTCCTCTTTCATTCAATGGCTTCAACTTATGATGAACTCCATCCTTCATCAAACTATAAGTGTTTGCACATCCATCATGCACTAATTTCCTACCAAATTGCCACAGTCTACCCAAGAAAAAATGAAAAGCATCCATTTTCATAACATCACACAATACTTCATCATAATAAATTCCAATCTTAAATCTTACCACACATTCTTCATTTACCAACACTTTGCGACCATCCAACAACCATAAGATCTTGTGCGGATACGGGTGCCTCTTTCTCTCCAACTACAACTTCTCAACCATCTCTATAGAAACAATATTATCAGTACTACCACCATCAATAATAACTTTACAAAATTTACCTTTGCATTTTCATCTTGTATGAAAAAATATCTTCCTCTGAATGGATTCACTATTTTCATTCATCAAAAATCTTCATGTCATCAATGCTTCACCGTCTTCTGCTTCTTTGAAATGTGTTGAATGTGCATCTTCTCCATTTATGTTTGCTGCTCTATTATGATTTTTAGTTCTTCTTCTCGATCTTGCATCTTCATGAGGACACTCATATGATTTGTGACCCTCTTCCCCACACTTAAAACAAGTTAATTTAAAATTTCCTCTTTAAAATTCTCTACACGATCTTCCTTTTCCTCTAAAATTTTGATCACGAGACTTTCTTGAGTTTTCACATCATTCATCCTTTCTACCTTTAATGTCTCTAATCTATTGTTCATCCTCTTTTTGCTGCACATAAGCCCTATCCTTTCCCTTTTTTTAATTCTCAAACCTATTGTTCATCCTTTATTCTATATTCAATGCTATTTAATAAGCATCTTCCATTGTCACAACTCTAACCAGTGTCATCTCTTCTTGAATACTTGATCTCAACCCATTTATGTATCTTGCAACCTTTTCCTTGGTTTCCTCTGAATTCCTAGTCTTTATAAGAATTCTATGGAATTCTTCAATGTACTCCTTTACTATCTTGCTTTATTGCTTCAAGCATTGCATATTTTTAAGTAATTCCAGCTCATAGTCTACTGGAATGAATTGCCTTTTCATTTTCTCTACCATTTTATCCCATCTTGTAATATTCTCTTTTCCTTTTCTTCCTCTTTCCACCTGAATTTCTCTCCACCCAAACCAAAGTGATTTCTATGTTAGAGATGCAAAATACACACTTCTTAAGAATTAGGCAAATCTTATACTCTCTCAAACATTAAAAGATACTCTCAAGGTCATGTGGGTGATTTTCTCATGCTTTTGACTTATCCAATAGATCATCTAGATAAACTTTCATGATGTGATGTAGTATATCATAGAAGATGACTATCGTAGCTTTCTAATAAGTGGACCCTACAATTTTAAGCTCAAACAACATGACTTGGTGATAGAATGTGCCCCAAGGAGTGACAAAAGATATTTTATGTTGATCTGGATGAGCAATATAAATCTAATTATATCTTGAAAATCCATCCATAAGGGATAAAATATCTTATCCTGTTGTAAGATCAATGATCATGTCTATATTTGGGAACTTGGAAAATCATATTTTAAGCATTCTTTATTGAGATTTTTGAAGTATGTACAAACTCTAATTCCTTGTTGATTTTTTATAACATGGATAATAGTAGAGATACATTCTAGATAGTTAATTGGTTACATAAATCCAATCTTCAAAAGTTTCTTGAGATCTTCCTTGACTAGCAATGCAACTTGAGGGTGCATATTATAGAGCTTTTTGTTTTACTAGTTTAGCATTCAAATCTACCACTAGATGATGAAAAACCATTAAATTATCTAAACCCAACTTGTCTACATATGACCAAGCAACATTAGCTACATATTTATTTAAGATAGTTATTGTAACTTCCCATTCTTCTTGTAGGCTTGTTGCAAGATAGTAATTTTTCAATCTATTTTAGTACCCAAGACGACCTCTTGTGAAACCTCTACCAAGAAAACTAAGTGTTCAAATCAATATGAAGATTCCAAGGAAAGTTTGAGTCCCTCATTTATTTATGTCTCAAAGAGGTTTTCATCAATATAAATACAATTTTTATTTCTTCATTTTTTGCATCCAATGGTACCTGAAAGAGGTTTTCACTACGAGACTATTATTTTTCTTTTTCCTATATTTTTGCATTTTTTCCATTTTTGGGAGGAACTCAAATTGCTCCCCAAAATAGTCTATTACATCAAGCTCAATGTGAAAACCCTTATTATGGTCATTTGTTGGGATAGCATCATAGAGTCCCATGAACTCAACCAAAGCCTCATCAGTCTCAAATACATCTAGAGAAAAATAATCTTGTTGGTCCCAAGCAATGAGTTCTAGATAGATGAGAGGGAAATCAATGGTTGGTGGAATGATAGTGGAAATATAAGGTTCAATAATGAGAATAATAGAAAAAAATTTCATTTCATGGAGAAGAGTATAAAAATTAGTGGAGACTTTGAAGTCCTATCCTTTGATACACATAAGGGTGAGAAAGGATATTAAAATATTAGATGTTTTATTGGTATCATAGAATTCCTTAATTAATGGTAGGAAGCCTCAACCAAATTTGTAGCAATTAACCTTGACTGTAAGAGGTTGAATAATTCATTTATCATAGTTTTCCAATAATTTTTATCTATATCTCATGTTCTTACATATGTGAAGTTATTTTGGGTAAGTTTTCTTAACAAAACAAGTATAATCATCATATTTATATATCCAAAATATTATGTCATCATAAATAATCTCATCTTCAAGAAAACCATGATGAATGAAATTAGTTTGACCACATTGGATGAATTTCAAATCTCTCTTGGTGTGATGTTGTGGTTTCCCATATGAGTTTGGTTAAAAATGGTTTCCCATGATGAATGAAATTAGTTTGTCTATGATCTTGACCTTGAGTGAGTATGTAGGATAGATGGAAGATGTTGATGCCAAAGAGTTATGATCAATGTAGAATGAAGATGGTAAAGATGTAGGAATGGAATTGTCTACACTATGATAATGGTGGAATTTATTATAAAGTCCTTTCAATATTCTACAATATTGGAAGGGCTTGGGATAGGCAGTAATTGTGAGTTTTACACAATTATGTGGGAATTTAAGATATTGGTGATATGTGGTGGGAATGACATACATGTCATGAATCCATGGGCGACTAAGGAGGAGATTATGTGGGAGGTAAATATCAGAATGTGAAACAATTTTTTTATTATAAAATAGGGCCCACCTAATTGGGAAGCCAAATAGTTCCTTCAAACTATTGTGTTGTATTTTCATACACTTTCATAGTGATCCTTTTCGAAGGTTCCATGTCATCTTCAAAATATCCCAATTTCTTAACAATTGTGTAAGTATTTGGGTTTAAACTAGTTTACAATCTAAAAGGATTCATTTGACCTATTTTTACTAACTATAGCTTCTATATGGAGTGCTCTAGTACATGATGGATAAATAGAGGGAATATCTACTAGACTGAACATAAGTTGATAAGAGGAGGATAGATTAATGATTATGGCTTTAAATTGATCTAGGTTAATACCATTAGGGAATTTTTGATTCCTTTAAGGCATGATTCAATATTTACCTATGAACAAGTGATGATGAAAGAAGCTGAAAGATAGATATATGTGTTGGAATCTTCTTGAAATTCTCTAGGAAGTCATATACGAAAACCTTTTGAGAATATGAAGAATCCCCTTTGATATTAACCCTACCATGTGTAGTGGTGATAACACAATTAGGATTCTCAATGGTAATGGTATTAAGTTATGGATAGGTATCCTTAATGTGACCCACTATTGAGTCATATAAGATAGATGACTTATTGGTGTCGACATTATCAATAAGATTATTTTTATATGATCCATTTTTCAACATAGAGGGTTGGTTTTGATCATGATTATTAGGAGAAGGATCATGATAGATGTCAAATTGTTCATTAGAGGATGAGGTACATGGCCTTACACCTCAATCTCAGTATGAATGAGGAGATATTGGATATAATTTTTGAGTTTCATGTATTTTGATATAGAATGAACTTTTACACAATGGTACTCACAATATTCATTTTCTTTGTACCATTAAAATTTATGTGTAATATCATTGAATGGTTGGGTGTGTGGGAATTTTATTAATTTGGATTGAAATATAATGTAAGGAGATAATTAAAATAAATTATTCAATGGAATTAATTTAAATAGCTCATAGTAAAATCATTGCAAAACACTTCTTCATAGGAAATAAATTCTTGCAACAATTTTTTTTGTTCTCTAGTCTGCAACTTGCAGCCAACAACTTCAAACTCAATTAAATTATGCAAATAGAAGTACAATCAATCCAAGAGGAAAATGGGCTGCAACAAGCCCCTACAAGACACTAAGAAAACTCAGAGACAAAATATTTCTAGCATCAAATCAAACCCTCATAACATAGATTTCTTCTAGTCCCTATATCCACAACTTTTCACAACAATCCCAATACTATTTTCTATTAATTTGGAAAATGAGATTATAATCAATTAAAAATACAATGGGCTGAAAAAAACTCCTCACAAAAGTCCTAGTAAATATAATAAAAATGATTTGCAATTAGCAAATCAAAGCTTTGAAACAAATCTTCTCTCCAATACCTGCAACAAATAACTACTCTTAACAACACAACCCTTCAGTATGCAACTACTGGTGATGTTACACATCTACAAACAGCCTTGAACCTATAAAATACCATGAAATTACCTTCCTATTGGTATGCTACACCTTCTTGAGTCTTCATCTGTAATTTGGAAAACTCGCTCTCAAAAATGAATTCCAATTTTTATTAAACAACTCCATCCCAAATGAAATGAAATGTGAATTCATTTCAATTGCATTTCCATCCATTCCAATCCCAACTTCAAAAATCAACACCCATCTCTTGTAACTACCAATTAAATTAATTTTCATTAATCAAATTGAATAAAATATGCTTTAAAAATTCAAAAACATGCTGTGAATGGTTGGCAGTGCTTTAATGGTTTTCTAGATTTTTCCATGAAAGAAAAAATCAGCTTTTCCCAAATTGGGTGTCCACCTCTTGATTCCCTATTTTTTAGGAGCCTTGGAATTCAAAATTTGGAGTTATAAATCTGATTGGTAACCTCCAATAACCCATGCCTTGCTTTTTCAGGATTTTCGCTTTTAAAACATATTCTCCACTATCTCTCCTTATCTTGTTTTGAAAAAAATTGCTCCAAATTGAAATTTCAAAATCCAACATGACATGACACTCAAATGCACTCTAAAATTTGAATTTCACATGAAAAAATATGAAATTCAACTCACAACAGAAATTGAAATAAAATTAAACTTCATTTATTGACACAAGATAACAATAATGTCATGAATGCTCCTGCATCAGCCACCCACGGTAGGGAATAAATGTTTCATGAGTGAACCTCATAAACATTTGTGAATTTTATATTTTTCTTGGATCCATTTCTCCTCTTTGCTCACTGGAAATGTCCTGCTCAATTGAATCTGCAACTTCACATTATTAGTCACTCTCAACTTTCCTCTTTTTATGCTCCTCATGAAACTTGTATTATCAAAATTAACTTCCCACCAATGCGCTTTATCAAAATCATAATAATCAAATGTACTTATATCTCCCTCTTCACTAAAAAACAAATAATATATTACCTCTTTTGCTGCTATACCCTTTTCCTCCTCTTTTACTTGGTTTGCAATGTGGTTTGTCACTCCTATTATACCTTCAGAAAGATATACTGCTGCTGCAATTTTATCTTCAACACTCAATTCAATTTTAGTACCACAATCCATAGATCCATTCTCCACATTTTGTAACAATTAGTCAAGCTATGTTATCAAGGAATCTTCATCTTCAATACTTTCAATCAAACAATCATAAGAAAACTTCATTTTCACCTTATTTTGTTCACCACTCTCATCTACTTCGAAAGGATTTATTGCTGCAACCTTTGACTCTACTTTTATATTCTCAATATCATCAAAAAAGTACTAAAATATGAAATTACCTCTTTACCTTTAGTTGCAACCTTTGCATTAGCTGAAATTTTCTCATTCCATTCTCTTTCAATTGCTTCCAATCACATCAACAAATCATCCTCCTCACCTTCATCCTTTTTCTCTAACTATTTCAAATCATTAACCAAACAAATTCCAACCTTGCTTCATACCTTTCCTCCTCTTTCATTCAATGGCTTCAACTTATGATGAACTCCATCCTTCGTCAAACTATAAGTGTTTGCACATCCATCATGCACTACCTTCTTGTCCAATTTCCACAATCTACCCAACAACAAATGACAAACATCCATTTTCATAACATCACACAATACCTCATCATAATAACTTCCAATCTTAAATCTTTCCTCACATTCTTAATTTACCAATACTTTGTGACCATCCAACAACCATGAGATCCTGTGCAGATATGGGTGCCTCTTTCTCTCCAACTGCAACTTCTCAACCATCTCTGTAGAAACAATATTACTAGTACTATCACCATCACTAATTTCTTTACAAACTTCACCTTTGCATTTGCATCTTGTATAAAAAAATCTCCTACTTTGAATGCGTTCACTTTTTTCATTCATCAAAACTCTTCTCGTCATCAATGCTTCAATGTCTTCCGCTTCTTCGAAATGTGTTGAATGTGTATCTTCTCCATTTATGTTTTATGCTCTATTCTGATTTTCATTTATTCTTCTTCATCTTTCCTCTTTATGAGGACACTCATAAGATTTGTGACCCTCTTTCCCATACTTAAAACAAGTTAATTTAAAATTTCCTCTTTAAAATCCTTTACCCGATCTTCCTCTTCCTTTAAAATTTTGATCACAGGACTTGCTTGAGTTTTCACATCATTCATCCTTTCTACCCTTAATGTCTCTAATTTATTTTTCATCCTCTTTTTTCTACACATAAGCCCTATCCTTTCCATTTTGTTTATTCTCAAACCTCTTGTTCATCCTTTCTTCTATCTTCAATGCTATTTGATAAGCGTCTTCCATTGTCAAAACTCTAGCCAGTGTCATCTCTTCTAGAATATTTGATCTCAACCCATTTATGTATCTTGCAACCTTTTCCTTGGTTTCCTCTGAATGTCTAGTCCTTATGATAATTCTATGGAATTCTTCAGTGTACTCCTTTACTTTCTTGCTTCCTTGGTTCAAGATTTGCATTTTTTTAAGCAATTCCAGCTCATAGTTGTCTACTAGAATTAATTGCCTTTTCATTTTATCTACCATTTTATCCCATCTTGTAATCTTCTCTTTTCATTTTCTTCCTCTTTCCAACTGAATTTCTCTCCACCCAAACCAAAGCCATTGCTATGTTAGAGATGCAAAAGACACACTTCTTAAGATTTAGGAAAATCTTATACTCTCTCAAACATTAAAAGATACTCTCAAGGTCATGTGGGCGATTTTCTCATTTTTTTGACTTAGTCAATATATCATCTAGATAAAATTTCATGATGTGATGTAGTATATCATGGAAGATGACTATTGTAGCTTTCTAATAAGTGGACCCTAAAATTTTAAGCTCAAACAACATGACTTGGTGATAGAATGTGCCCGAAGGAGTGGTAAAAGATATTTTATGTTGATCTCCTTGAGCAATCTAAATCTAATTATATCTTGAAAATCCATCCATAAGGGATAAAATATCTTATCCTGTTGTAAGATCAATGATCATGTCTATATTTGGGAACTTGGAAAATCATATTTTAGGCATTCTTTATTGAGATTTTTGAAGTATGTACAAACTCTAATTCCTTGTTGATATTTTCTAACATGGATAATATTAGAGATACATTCTAGATAGTTAATTGGTTTGATAAATCCAATCTCCAAAATTTTCTTGAGATCTTCCTTGACTAGCAATGCAACTTGAGTGTGTATTTTATAGAGCTTTTTGTTTTACTAATTTAGCATTCAAATGCACCACTAGATGATGAAAAACCAATGAAGTATCTAAACCCAACTTGTCTACATATGACCAAGAAAAGTTATCTACATATTTATTTAAGATAGTTATTGTAACTTCTCGTTCTTCTTGTAGGCTTGTGGAAAGATAGTAATTTTTAAATATATTTAAGTACCCACGACGACTTCTCGTGAAACCTCTACCAAGACTACTAAGTGTTCAAATCAGTATGAAGATTTCAAGGAAAGGTTGAGTCCCTCATTTGTTGATGTCTCAAAGAAGTTTTCATCAATATACATGCAATTTTTATTTCTTCATTTTTTGCATCTAATGGCACCTCAAAGAGGTTTTCACTAGGGGACTATATTTTTTTTCATTTTTTCCAATTTTTTAGAGGAACTCAAATTTCTCCCCAAAATAGGATATTGCATCAAGCTCAATGTGAAAACCCTTATTATGGTCATTTGTTGGGATAGCATCATAGAGTCCCGTGAACTCAACCAAAGCTTCATCAGTCTCAAATACATCTAGAGAAAAAGACTCTTGTTGGTACCAAGCAATGAGTTCTAGATAGATAAGAGGGAAACCAATGGTTGGTGGAATGATAGTGGAAATATAAGGTTCAATAATGGGAATAATAAGAAAAATTATCATGTCATGGAAAAGAGTATAAAAATTAGTGGAGACTTTGAAGTCCTATCCTTTGATACACTTAAGGGTGAGAAAGGATCTTAAAATATTAGATGTTTTATTGGTATCATAGGATTCCTTAATTAATGGTAAGTAGCCTTAGCCAAATTTGTAGCAATTAACCTTGATTGGAAGAGGTTGAATAATTCCTTTCTCATAGTGTTCCAATTACTTTAATCTATATCTCGTGTTCTTACATATGTGAAGTTATTTTGGGTAAGTTTTCTTAACAAAACAAGTTGTATAATCATCATATTTATACATCCAAAATATTATGTCCTCATAAATAATTCATCTTCAAGAAAACCATGATGAATGAAATTAGTTTGACCACATTGGATGAATTTCAAAGCTCTCTTGGTGTGATGTTGTGGTTTCCCATATGAGTGTGGTTAAAGATGGATTTAGACTAAATAGAATATTTTTTACAACTTATACTCCCCACACACTTTGTCTATGATCTTGACCTTGAGTGATGCCAAAGAGTTATGATCAATGTAGAATGAAGATGGTAAAGATGTAGGAATGGAATTTTCTACACTACGATAATGGTGGAATTTATTATAAATTCCTTGCAATATTCTACAATATTGTAAGGGCTTGGGATTGGTAGCAATTGTGAGTTTTACAAAATTATGTGGGAATTTAAGATATTGGTGATATGTGGTGGGAATGACATACATGGCATGAATCCATGGGCGAACTAGGAGGAGATTATGTGGGAGGTAAATATCAGAATTTGAAACAATTTTTTTGTAAAATAGGGCCCACCTAAATGGGAAGCCAAATAGTTCCTTCAAACTATTGTGTTGTATTTTCATACACTTTCATAGCGATCCTTTTTGAAGGTTCCATGTCATCTTCAAAATATCCCAATTTCTTGACAATTGTGTAAGTATTGAGATTTAAACTAGATTTACAATCTAAAATGATTCATTTTGAAGTTTTTTTACTAACTATAGCTTCTATATGGAGTGCTCTAGTACATGATGGATAAATAGAGGGAATATCTACTAGACCAAACATAAGTTGATAAGAGGAGGATATATTAATGATTATGGATTTACATTGATCTAGATTAATACCATTAGGGACTTTGTGATTTATTTAAGGTGTGATTCAATATGTACCTATGAACAAGTGATGATCAAAGAAGCTTAAAGATAGATATATGTGTTGGAGTCTTCTTGAAATTCTCTTAGGAAGTAATACACGGAAACCATTTGAGAATATGAAGAATTTCCTTGGATATTAACCCTACCATGTGTAGTGGCGATAACACAATTAGGATTCTCAATGGTAATGGTATTAATTTATGGATAGGTATCCTTAATGTGACCCACTATTAAGTCGTATGAGATAGATGACTTATTGGTGTCAACATTATCAATAAGATTATTTTGATATGATCCTTTGTTCAACATAGAGGGTTGGTTTTGATCAAGCTTATTTGGAAAAGGATCATGATAGATGTCAAATTGTTCATTAGAGGATGAGGTACATGGCCTTACACCTCAATCTTAGTACAATTGAGGAGATCTTGGATACAATTTTTGTGTTTCATATATTTTGATAAAGAATGAATTTTTACACAATGATACTCACAATATTCATTTTATTTATACCATGAAAATTTATGTGTAATATCGTTGAACGGTTGGGTGTGTGGGAATTTTATTAAATTGGATTGAAATATAATGTAAGGATATAATTAAAATAAATTCTTCAATGGAAATTTATTTAAATAGCTCACACTAAAATCACTGGAAAACACTTCTTCACAGGAAATAAATTCTTGCAACAATTTTTTTTGTTCTTTGGTCTGCAACTTGCAGCCAATAACTTCAAACTCAATTAAATTATGCAAATAGAAGTACAATCAGTTCAAGAGGACAATGGGCTGCAAGAATCCCCAACAAGACTCCAAGAAAAATCAGATACAAAATATTTGTAGTAGAAAATAAAACCCTCACAACATAGATTTATTCCAGTCCCTGTATCCACAACTTTTCACAACAATCCCAATACTCTTTACAATGGTTTCTGGTTTTGATTGTGTGAGAATTTTCACACAATCAAAACCAGAAACCATTACAAAGAACATTATGGATTGTGGAAACTTGATATCATTAATCCTAATACTATTTTCTATTAATTTGGAAAATGAGATTACACTCAATTCAAAAGAAAATGGGCCGCAACAAACTCCTCAAAAACTCCTGGTAAATACAATAAAAATGATTTGCAATCAGCAAAGCAAAGCTTTCAAACAAAGCTTCTCTCCAACACTTGCAACAAATAACTACTCTCAAAACCACAACCCTTCAATATCCTACTATTGGTGATGTTACACCTCTATAACCAGCCTTCAACCTAAAAAAACACCATGAAATCACCTTCCTCATGGTATGCTACACCTTCCTGAGTCTTCATCTGTAATCTAGAAAACTTTCTCTCAAAATGAATTCCAAATTTTATTAAACAACTCCAACCCAAATGAAATGAAATGTGAATTCATTTCAATTGCATTTCCATCCATTCCAATCAAAACTTCAAAAATAAATTCCCATATCTTGTAACTCCCATTTAAATTAATTTGCATTAATCAAATTGAATAAAATATGCTTTACAAACTCCAAAACATGTTGGCAATGCATTGATGGCTTTCTAGATTTTTCCATGAAAGCAAAACTCAGCTTTTCCCAACTTGGGCGTCCACCTCTTGATTCCCTATTTTTTAGGAGCCTTTGAATTCAAAATTGGAGTTATAAATCTAATTAGTAACCTCCAATAACCCACACCTTTCTTTTTAAGGATTTTCTCTTTTCAAACATATTCTCCACTATCTCTCCTTATCTTGTTTTAACCAAATTTGCTCCAAATTGAAATTTTACAATCCAACATGACATGACACTCAAATGCACTCTAAAATTTGAATTTCACATGAAAAAATGTGAAATTCAACTTACAACAAAAATTAAAATAAAATTAAACTTCATTTGTTGACACAAGATAGCAATAATGCCATGGATGCTCCTGCATCGGACACCCACGGTAGGGAAGAAATGTTTCATGAGTGAACCTCATAAACATTTGTGAATTTTATGTTTTTATTGGATCCATATCTCCTCTTTGCTCACTAGAAATGTCATGTTCAACTAATTATGAATTCACATTAGTAGTCACTCTAAACTTTCCTCTCTTTATGCTCCTCATGAAACTTGTGTTATCAAATTTAACTTCCCACTAGCGTGCTTTATCAAAATTAGAATAATCAAATGTACTTATATCTCACTCTTCACTAAAACACAAATCATGTATTACCTCTTTTGCTGATATACCCTTTTCCTTCTCCTTTATTTGGTTTGCAATGTGGTTTTTCACTCCTATTATGCCTTCAGAAAGACATACTATTACTCCAAAATTTGGTCTTCAACACCCAATTCAGTGTAAGTACTACAATCCATATATTCATTCTCCACATTTTTTAATAAATAGTGAAGCTATGTTATCAAGGAATCTTCATCTTCAATACTTTCAATCAAACAATCATAAGAAAACTTCATCTTCACCTCATTTTGTTCACCACTCTCATCTACTTCCAAAGTATTTATTTTTGCAACCTTTGACTCTACTTTTATATTCTCAATATTATCAAAATATGTACTAAAATGTGAAATTAACTCTTTACCTTTAGCTGCAACCTTTGCATTAGCTAAAATTTTCTCATTCCATTCTCTTTCAATTGCTTCCAATCGCATTAGAAAATCCTCCTCACCTTCATCCTTTTTCTCTAACTGTTTCAAATCATTAACCAAAAAAATTCCAACCTTGCTACATACCTTGCCTCCTCTTTCATCCAATGGATTCAACGTATGATGAACTCCATCCTTCATCAAACTATAAGTGTTCACACACCCGTCATGCACTACTTTCCTATCAAATTGCCATGGTCTACCGAACAACAAATGACAAACGCCCATTTTCATAACATCACACAATACTTCATCATAATAACTTTTAATCTTAAATCTTACCACAAATTGTTCATTTACCAACACTTTGTGGCCATCCCACAACCATGAGATCCTATGCAGATGTGGGTGCTTCTTTCTCTGCAACTACAACTTCTCAACCATCTCTTTAGAAACAATATTATCAATACTACCACCATCAATAATGACTTTACAAACTTTACCTTTACATTTGCATCTTGTATGAAACAATCTCGACCTCTGAATGGGTTCCCTGTTTTCATTCATCAAAACTCTTCTCGTCATCAATGCTTCACCGTCTTCCACTTTTTCAGAATGTGTTGAATGTGCATCTTCTTCATTTATGTTTGCTGCTCTATTCTAATTTTTAGTTCTTCTTCTTGGTCTTTCCTCTTCATGAGGACACTCGTATGATTTGTGACCCTCTTCCCCAAACTTAAAAAAAAGTTAATTTAAAATTCCCTCTTTCAAATCCAATACCCAATCTTCCACTTCCTCTAAAATTTTGATCATGGGACTTGCTTGAGTTTTCACATCTTTCATCCTTTGTACCCTTAATGTCTCTAATTTGTTGTTCATCCTCTTTTTTCTGCACATAAGCCCTATTCTTTCCCTTTTTTTAATTCTCAAACCTCTTGTTCATCCTTTCTTCTATCTTCAATGCAATTTGATAAACATCTTCCATTGTCACAACTATAACCAATGTCATCTCTTCTTGAATACTTGATCTCAACCCATTTTTGTATCTTGCAACCTTTTCCTTGGTTTCCTCTAAATGTTTAGTCCTTATAAGAATTCTATGGAATTCTTCATTGTACTCCTTTACTTTCTTGCTTCCTTGCTTCAAGCTTTGCATCTTTTGAAGCAATTATAGCTCATAGTCTCCTGGAATGAATTTCCTTTTCATTTTCTCTACTTTTTTATCGCATCTTATAATCTTCTCTTTTCCTTTTCTTCCTCTTTCCAACTGAATTTATCTCCACCAAAACCAAATTCATTTCTATGTTAGAGATGCAAAAGACACACTTCTTAAGATTGAGGAAAACCTTATACTCTCTCAAACATTAAAAGATACTCTCAAGGTCATGTGGGTGATTTTATCATGTTTTTGACTTATCCAATAGATCATCTAGATAAACTTTCATGATGTGATGTAGTATATCATGGAAGATGACTATCGTAGATTTCTAATAAGTGGATCCTACAATTTGAAGCTCAAACAACATGACTTGGTGATAGAATGTGCCCCAAGGAGCGGTAAAAGATATTTTATGTTGATCTCCTTGAGCAACCTAAATATAATTATATCTTGAAAATCCATCCATAAGGGATAAAATAGCTTATCCTATTGTAAGATCAATGATCATGTCTATATTTGGGAACTTGGAAAATCATATTTTAGGCATTCTTTACTGAAATTTTTTGAAGTATGCACAAACTCTAATTCCTTGTTGATTTTTTCTAACATGGATAATATTAGACATACATTCTAGATAGTTAATTGGTTTGATAAATCCAATCTCCAAAATTTTCTTGAGATCTTCCTTGACTAGCAATGCAACTTGAGGGTGCATTTTATAGAGCTTTTTGTTTTACTAGTTTAGCATTCAAATGCACCACTAGATGATGAAAAATCAATGAAGTATCTAAACCCAACCTATCTACATATGACCAGGAAAAGTTATCTACATATTTATTTAAGATAGTTATTGTAACTTCTCATTCTTCTTGTAAGCTTGTTGCAAGATAGTAATTTTTAAATGTATTTTAGTACCCAAGATGACTTCTTGTGAAACCTCTACAAAGACTACTATGTGTTCAAACCAGTATGAAGATTCCAAGGAAAGGTTGAGTTCCTCATTTATTGATTTCTCAAATAGGTTTTCATCAATATACATGCAATTTTTATTTCTTCATTTTTTGCATCCAATGGCACCTCAAAGAGGTTTTCACTAGGGGACTATATTTTTTCTTTTTTCTTTTTTATATTTTTGTACTTTTTCCATTTTTGGAAGGAACTCAAACTGCTCCCCAAAATAGGCTATTACATCATGCTCAATGTGAAAACCCTTATTATGGTCATTTGTTGGGATAACATCATAAATTCCCATGAACTCAACCAAAGCTTCATTAGTCTTAAATACATCTAGAGAAAAAGACTCTTGTTGGTCCCAAGCAATGAGTTCTAGATAGATGAGAGGGAAACCAATAGTTGGTGGAATGATAGTGGAAATGTAAGGTTCAATAATGGGAATAATAGGACAAATTATCATGTCATGGAAAAGAGTATAAAAATTAATGGAGACTTTGAAGTCCTATCCTTTGATACACTTAAGGGTGAGAAAGGATCTTAAAATATTAGATGTTTTATTGGTATCATAGGATTCCTTAATTAATGGTAGGTAGCCTTAGCCAAATTTGTATCAATTAACCTTGATTGTAAGAGGTTGAATAATTCCTTTCTCATAGTGTTCCAATCATTTTTATCTATATCTCATGTTCTTACATATGTGAAGTTATTTTGGGTAAGTTTTCTTAACAAAACAAGTTGTATAGTCATCATATTTATATATCCACAATCTTATGTCATCATAAGTAATCTCATCTTCAAGAAAACCATGATGAATGAAATTAGTTTGACCATATTGGATGAATTCCAAAGCTCTCTTGGTGAGATGTTGTGGTTTCCCATATTAGTGTGGTTAAAGATGGATTTAGACTAAATAGAATATTTTTTACAACTTATACTCCCTGTTCGATCCAAAAAATCCACCTTGGTTATTGTTGCATACTTTCGTTTTCACCCATCTTCCCACACTCACCATATGTTCCATCGCCATTCATGATTCCTCATACATAAACCAATAAATAAGGCCTTTTGATCATAACACTGAAATGAAATCCCTCTCTTAAGTATTCTCACAACAACACATGGCATGTCACCAAGACAATGCCATAGCAAAGATAGTCTCACCATAGTCTCCTTGACAAGAGCATGAAAGGCCAATGAAAAATGTAGATGAGACCCCTGTATGTCTAGGAGACATACTCAAATGTCTCCCTGCCAGCCTGAAGAACAATATGTCTAAGAGACTTAGATGCGTCGAAGAGAAAATTTAACATCTCACCGAAAAATCATATGAAATACTATTTCAGGAAACATAAAAACATATCTCAGACATCGAGAGATTATCATAAAATAAATAGTAAATCATTGGTAAGAACGGGATGGACAAACGACAACATCGAGGAGACATCAGTATATCGAGATGAGAAATAACAGAGTCTCTTCAACATTCAAGGAGTGAGTGAGCATAAAATGTTAGAGAGACATAAAGATATCAAACAATTTTTTTTTCAAAGTCTCTTTGAAATCCTAAAAATGGCATATCGAGGAGTCATAGGAGTATCGGGTAGACATTACAAAAAGTCTCCTCGACTTTCTGGTGCAGGTATAAACACACACTATCGATGAGACTAAGGGATGTCAGAGAGAGATGACCATGAGTCTCCTCGAAAATTCAAAGTTACATAAAGATCATTAAAAATTGATACTGCCGAAGGGAGAGATATGGGCATGTCAAAGAGACATAGGCTTGTCGACGAGAGATATTCACCATTCTCATTGATGTTCTAATGATAGGGTCCACAAGGGAAGAGCTTGAAATGCAACTATCGAAGAGACCATACAAGATTGAAGAGAGAAATTTAAATGTCTCTTAGACATTTTAAAAGGATGGTCAAGGATTCATCGAAGAGAGAAATGGGCATCATAATTAAAGTCTCTTCGACAAATATGAAATAATGTTTCACCGAATTGATATGACTGATGGAGTTATCGAAGAGACAACTTCCATTAATGTTTCAAGTTGATTAGAAAGGTGGCACGACTATATTAGATACCTCCCTGAAAAAAAAACTGAGGATGAGAGATTTGCTAGAGGAATATTGCACTATGGATACAAGCTATAAGAGGTGGAAGTTACCTCTTCATAGTCCTAAAGGTCTAGGAAATCAACCTAGGAGGTTTTCCAGTGATTTAAGACCCCCATACCCTGTGAATGTGTTTGAAGAGTACTATCAATACACCTACTATTCAGCCGGACAAGTACTTGGAGTTGATGCCCCTGCTAACATGACTATAGCTCCCATGGTTCTAGCAAAAAACATACAAAGACAAGATTGCTAGGCCCTATGACTATGTAGGATATCTATTTGAGGCCATTAATATTGCTCTTAATTCCATCAAGAACAATATTGAGGCTATCGGCTTTAAACACTATTCACTTCGTATGCACATGATACTATATGAAGGGAAGGTGATGAGAATATGGGGGGAAGAATTGAGAATAAGAGATTTGGATAGTGATGGGAATTCTAGGCCAGTACAGATGTGGACATCCATATGGAATAGTAGATGTGGGAGATCCCACTACTTGTATTTTGAAGAATATTTTGTCAAACCCTTATATAGGTTGCTTGGCCACATATGTGATTATAAATTTTCCCCAGAAATACAAAGGTTCCTCCAACCAAAAGAGAAGGGTCATGAGGGAAAAATAAATCAAAATTGGGGGAATTAGTATGCATTTGCAAACTATACTGTTATCAATGTGTATGGATTTGAGGGAGCCCCATATTTACTACCTAAGACTGTGCCAGATAGAGTTGCATACCTTGAGATCATAAGACAATTGTCTTACTCAGCCTTCATGCACCTAAAAAGCTATGGAATACAAACTTTTATGCCTTCTACTCTATGTTTTGGTGACTTCACTATCATTGTTGATACGGGGTATGAATTGATTGGTAGAAAGCTAGATTATTATGGCTTTCCAGTAGGAAACAAAAGAGAAAAATTTGACCCTGAACATTTCTTTTATGATGCCAAGATTTCACAAAAATTGAAAGGATATGAGCACGAGTTCCATGTGGATGATGTCATTAGGAACATAGAGGAAAATCAAGTTATAATGAGGAAGGATGCCTACGATAGAATTGTTATGGTTGAGGCTTGGAGATGAACAATAATCCATCATATGTAGAAGCCTTTCATGAAATTCAAGATCCTATGGAAAGAATTGAACAATTAATTCTACATGAAGAAGAACTAATAAAGGATGTACCTCTCATAGCATTTGAAAGGAGAAGAAATATTGGTTCTAGGAGAAAAGTCGAGAATGTAACACCACTAGGCTATTTGTCACCACAACCTACTCCAGAGGTAAGCTTCTCAGTTGACACCCCAATCATAATTGAAGATGATATCGAGGAAGAGGAAGAGGTTACCCAAATCAACCTTCCTATTGTTCCCTAGTATGAAATGCCACCAAAAAGGAATGTAATCACATTCAAAGCTTCTAATGATCTATCTGATGATGTGAGACATCATGCCAGTAGAGAATTCATTACAGATAACACATTTGTTCAAAATTTGAATTAAAGGCTTTCATTTAGTAGTATAAGGGTAGAGTAGTAAGAGAAAGGCTAAAAGACATCAACCCTGAGAAAGAGGCAGACACCATAAAAGAGCTTCAACATGAGATCGATGAAGAGATGAAGAATATGACTGTTGAAAGAGGAAGAGAATTATTGCAAGAAGCCAGGGTTATGCTCCTTCCAGGGTGGGATATCAGCTCAACCATTGTGTTTGAAATATTTCTAAAGAGGAAAAACAAGACCTTGTAGTTGATAGATGAGGCTAGGAAAAGACATATATTGGATCAAGGTATAAACCTGATAATACTACTTTATAGATGTGGGCACTTTACCCACCAGGAAAAAGGCCTTCCCTTATTAGTAATCATGATTAGATATTTGGATATCTTCTGGTGCAAAGAGTAGGGGAGACAAACCCTATGGAGACAGTTGACCTGGATGTAAATGTGGCCAAATTTACCAAGGCTAAAATTCAAAATTTGGTCAAAGATAATAAGGGACTAATGGAAGAGAATGAAAGGTTAAAGCAAGAAGTGATCAACTACAGAGATAGGCTGCCTTCTTCCTTGGGGATTTATTCACCACTGGTTGAGCATGAAAGAAAGGTGCTTGAGGCGATGTCTGAAACCACCTATTGGAAACATGAATATGAGAAAGCTTAGAAAGGACAAGAATAATTAAAGAAAAAGCTGAACACCACCATTTTTGAAATGGAATCAGAGCTAGTTTGCATGAGGTTCAAAGATATGTTTAAGCATGTTGATAAGGTCTGGCACATTCATGAAAAAACATATGCAACTCTATTAGAACACAACAAATTATGCAACAAAATGAAGGAAGTGGATCCTCACATCAAAGAAAAGAAGGGAGATAACAAAACTATGCTCCAAGAATATCAAGAGCTCATGAATGCACATGAAAAATTCCATAACATCTTGACACGGGAATTAAGTGACTTCAGTCAGTTGCTAAGTATGGGCCTGCCTAACTTCTTTGAGGAAACAAATCTGAAAGATCATGATACATGAAAGGATGAGATAGCCAATTACTTACCAGGTTTTCTTGATACAATTAATGATGAAGATGAGGTACTCAACAGGAAACATGAGAAACTTGGAAGAATTTTTGAACTCGAGTATGCAATGAAGGATATTATACATAATGTGGACATTCATGTAAGGAGTGGATACATTGAACATTTGTCAAAGATCAACTTGTTCATTGCATGGGCCAAGTAAAAAGGGAGTAACAGGGATCATAGTTTGGTGGGTTTGGATACACTACCACGGTGCATGATCCTTGAACAAGTCTTTGGTGATCACAGGTGCTTGCTAAAGATTAACAGACCATGGTGCATCCATCAACAAAATCTTGAAGTTTTATGTTTATATTAATCACATTTTAGTTAAGAAACCATGTAAATTTTTGTGAATGAGCCTGAAGCTTGTTGGTTCCCGTATAAATAGGAAAACCAGGGCTCAATTTTGGATATCATATCATATTCCACTTCATTAGTGTTAGTGTAGGTATTAGTAAGAAGATAGATTGCATATTCTGCCCATCCATATCATATCAAAGACTTCTATTATAAATGTATATTTTTTGAAGCAATATAATGGAGAAGAATTCTTATAATTCATAATCCATTTTCAGTGTTTAATTGTTGTGTCAATTTTCATGCTTATCTATTAATTTGTTGTCTCCAAAGTGGTTGCTTCAAGTTATTTAAATATGCAAGATTTATCAGGACACATTTGTTGTTGTGTGATTGTTTTGATTGGGTTTTGGTGAGAAAGAATTAAAACCCTTTCAGTTAATCCATCTTAATTGGTTCCCTCGGGGATTGAAATCCTTTAAAGAGAATTAATCTGACTAGTTTCCTTCAAACTAAGAATTAAAAATTGTTTCTCAACATCACAATAATTTGACGAGATAACACTGGGATCATTAAAGAAGAGCACTGTAATAAACAAACCTGCATGTTTGCACAAGGTGAAAACATTCCAAGTTCCCAACAATTACAGTTAAGCTGAATAATAGGTTTACTTATCCTACAAATATGTCTCCATAATCACCATCCACCCATTCACTCCATTCACCCAATAGGAGTAGGCACTGGTCATATTTAGGATATTTTAAACAAATACAACTCATACTCTTGATTCTTCAAATACTTTTAGTAGGAACTAGCCATTAAGCTTTGCATCCACTTCATTTTCATGTTCCATTGTGAGTGGATTTCCAAAAGTAGGATCCATTTCAAACTCTCAAATTTTCCTCATCATTCAAGTATACTCGCCTAGGTCTAACAGAGCCTAAAGAGTAGGAGGTAATTAATATTATTTACCTCATTCGTTGGCCAAAAGTGTACTAAGAGACTGGCACCCTCTTAAGGTTCAAAACCTGTACTTTTGAGACCTAACAAATTGGTGATTCTACTGGGGATCAAGCCAATTTTGAATCCAGGCCCTCCATCATAGATTCATTGAAAACCATCATAATAAATTAATCCAATGGGAAAAGGAAAAAATTCACTCAAAACTTTAAACTTTCCTACTCATGAAAAGGTATATGGCAACTATGAATTTTTTTTATGACTGATAAAGTGAGTATCAAATCAAAAAGGATACACCATAGACACCAAAGATACATCATATCATCCAACATGAATGGAAGGAGGTCTTTGCATCAAGAGAGTCCCAAGAAGAACATGTTAGATTTATAGATAAACATAGATCCCCTACTTCAAATTCTGACACAAACAAGAACAAAGCAACATCTAAAAGGCCAGACATGACATTCACTGATCAGGAGAATGTCCTTAAACAACCACCTACATTGCACAATAGATTTTATCCATTGCATGGGTCAAAACATCATGAGGATAGTTTGTGCAAGGATCCCCGGACTCTACTAGGACAAGAAACTAATAGTCGCTTTGTTGTCCACTTCAACGTTAATCCCTAGAAAATAGATGAATTTATTGCCTAACTAGAGGAAGAAAAGGATCAAATACAAAAGGACTATGATTATAGATCTTCATCATGAAAAGAAGGAGAAACCAATATGCATCTATGAGTCACTCTCTTCCTATTGAGAATTATGATGGGATGACCACCCAAGAAATAGAAGAATACATATAATGGTAGGAAGGAGAGCTTAAGAAAAGACAACAGTTGATAAAAAGGAGTCTAGATCTGAATCAAAAAATGTCTCAGTTAAATGTTAATGCACCAAAACCACCAAAATACATCCCACCCCATAAACAAGGAAGCAATACCAACCCACAAGGGTCATCCCAGAATACAGGTGGTCCAAGTTCTTCAAGAGTACCCCAAAACACAGTTGGAAGATCAAATTAGCCTATGTAGCAAAATCCACCATCACACAATACCAATACCATTCCACCACCTAGACAACAATACATTCCACACCATCATGCCCCATAGAAGTATGTGTATCCTCAACACAATATCCAAAAAAATATGTACCAACAACCTCAACATGGATATCAGTACTACCTCATTCCACCACCTCAAAATCCTTATCCACAAAACCCCACAAGCATAAGTAGACAATTTGATTTATCAGGATATCAACTATATCCATGTCCAATTGATAAAAACTTGAGAAATATTATCCCTAAATTCATAGGGAATACTACAATTATAGCAGAAGAACACATTAGAAACTTCAATTCTTTTGTGCAAGATATAGGCATGGAACACAAGGATGTGAATATGAGGTTGTTCATGATGTCTCTTATTGAAGAAGCAAGGGATTGGTTCAACAACTTTCCCGATGCTTCAATAACCTCGTAGAAGACTTCCAAAATCAATTTCTAGAGCAATATGCGAATCAATGTTCTCTTGAATTCACCCTACATGAACTAATAAGTATTCAGAAACACTAGAATGAATCAGTTTATGATTTCAATCAAATGTTCTCCAAGATCTACAATAAGATACCACATGGATCCAAATTAACTAACCCAACAACTTTGAGTATCTATCTAAAGGCCTTTGATCCAAAAATAGGGTATGAGCTTAGGAATAGGTGCCCTAGAAGTTTAACTGAAGCACAAAAAGCAACCTTAACCATTGAAAATAATAGAAAGGTTAGTGGCATGATTGGTAAAAGGGACAACCTTAGGATCCCACAAAATCTCAACAGTCCCTAGAACAAACAAGAGAATTAGTATAGAAATAAAAGGCCAAGGTTGCACGATATGCCCTACAATACTACTTGGAAAGATGGAAAACCAGTAGCAAAATCAAATTGGAAGGAAACTCTCGATCCCTTGAAAAAACATGGAGCACATGCACTAGATACTACACCATGGTGTTCACCTTGCCATAGACCCCATGCCCTTGAACATTGTGCAGTGGCTCAAGCCTTGAATTAAGATGAGTGGTCACAAGAGCAAGATAGGGATGGCCACAATGTAAACATGCTAAGATGGAAGTCTCATCAGAATGATGAAGGATACTCTTCTTCTAAGGAAGGGTACAAATATAATGTTGAAAATCAAAAGCACAATGTGAATATGGAGCGAGAGGTGTTTTCTAATCAGGAGGAAAACACACAAGAAGCAACATATGCATACAATACAACACCTCAGTTTCAACCGAGAACACCAATAGAGGAAGAAAAGAGGGCTATCATGGCAAAATTCATAGTTGAGGCAAAAGGGAGGAGATACAACTTAAGAAGTAGGCCCATAGATGTAGACTAGGGGACACCAAGAAGCGTGTTCATCAAAGAACAAAAGAGTATAGAGAATGTCCCATCTAATCAAAAGAAGGGTGAAGTAAAGAAACCTCAGAAAGATGTTCAAAAGGAGACTGCAGACATTGAACTTGAGAAAACACTAAGGGATGACAAAGTCCAAAATGAGGGAAAAAGAATTAATAAGAATGAGAAGGGTGAACAAGGGATCATTGCCCCTTCATTTGACATGGCCCAAGCATTGGCTCAAAAAAAAATGGCAGTCCCTTTAATGGAGTTGATGAAGATCGATAATTTTAGAGATACAACCCTCATAATGATCACCAACACATCCCACAAATAGAAGGATCGGAAGAAAGAATTTAATGTTGTAGAAAGGGAAATTACAAAGACACTAGAAGTATATTTGGGGGATACACTCACAAGGAATCCTTCCCAAGTAGATCCATTTTATACTATGTTGGTGATCAACAAAAAACTGGTAAAAAACTGTATGATTGGCTCAGGGGCAACAATCAACATCATGCCTCTGGCTATCATGAAAGAACTAGGTTTGTGGGTAAATACTACATATGGGAAATGCTATGCCATGGATAACAGATCAACCCCTGTAGTTGGAGTGATATGGGATGTCAAACTAAAATTGGCATCATACCCAAAGGAAACATATAGGACAAACATTATTGTGGTAGACACTTCCCCTTACTATGGGATGTTATTGTCAAGGCAATGGACTGCAACAATTGGTGGGAATGTTCAATTAGAATTTTCTTATGCCACAATTCCTGTGAATGGGAAGGAAGTCAAACTATACAGAGAGCCTAGATCTAAACATGTCATTGAACTCTTTGATCCCAATCAAATGAATTGCTTTTGTGATGTGGATTTGGGGAGTTTTAGAATCAAACACTCAAACCCTAAATTATTGAACACATATCCAATTGCTAGGGATGTCTCCAAGAATGAACATGGCATACGATGAATGTACTTTGATGGAGCTTGTAGTAGAGAAGGGAATAGAGTAGGAATTGTTTTCATTTCACCTGAAGGCACAAAATTTAAATATTCATTTTTGCTAACATTTGAATGCACAAATAATATAGCAGAATATGAAGCCCTGTTGATAGGCCTAAACATGACCACTAAACATGGGATTAAACTATTAATTGTTCTTTGGGATTTTGAGTTAGTTGTTTCACAAGTAAGATCAAATTACTCTACAAAAAATAAAAGATTGAAGCAATATAGAAATGTTGTATGGGACACTATTGAGCTTTTTGATGCTTTCTCCATTGAGTGGATAGATAGATCTAAAAACTTAATGGCTGATTTCTTGGAAAATGTAGCCTTGAAAAGGGATGTTATTTTAGCAAGAGTTTCATAGGTAGAACTTAAGACCAGGCCAACAATCCTTGAAAACATCTACGATGGGTAGGTTTTTAATGATGACACCAATTTGATCAAGTTATTACATTGCATTGATTAGTATGAGGCCCAAGAGATTGATATTAATGCATTTGTGGAAAAATTAGATGGTAAACAAACTGTGTTCGGCCAGGGAGTTGTGTAGCTCAAGAAAAACAAGATTCCTAAAGGACTAGTGGCACTAGAAAGGGTGTTTGATGGGAATGATCGAGCAGTTATGAAGCAAACACCAGTAAGGAGGGAAGACATTGAAGAGATCAACCTAGGCATTGAATTGGCCCCAAAGAAGGTATACATTGGGAAAAAGATAATCCCTACAATCAGAAAGATGTTGATTGCACTATTGAGGAAGTATAAGCATGTCTTTGCATTGTCTTATGATGATCTTAAGGCATACAAAGAAGATATGTTCCAACATGAAATTCCACTTAAACCTGATGCAAAACCCTTTAGACAAAAATAGAGACCCATAAACCCGACCTTAGAGCCCAAGATGCATGAGGAACTTATGAAGCGTAGGGAGGGAGGCATAATCAAACCTATCAGGCATTCCACTTGGGTCTCTAACTTGGTTCCTATCAAAAAGAAGAATGGAGATATAAGGTTATGCATAGAATTTAGAAATTTGAATCTCTTCCCTTAAAGACAATTACCCACTCCCAAATATGGAGGCCATGTTACAAATGGTAACAGGTTGTGAACTATTGTCCATGATGGATGGATTTTTAGGATACAACCGGGTGAAGGTGAAGGAATCAGAACAATAGAAGACTCCATTTACCACCCCTTGGGGTACATATGTGTATGTAAGGATGCCATTTGGACTAACAAATGTTGGTGCCACATTCCAACGAGCTATAGATGTTGCTTTTGTTGACCTAATCAATACAATAATGGTGGTATACAAAGATGATATACTGCATATTCCAAAAAAGTAGAGGGCCATGTTGCACACCTTGAGAAGATCTTCCTCAAAGCACTAGAGTAAGGCATTTCCCTAAATCCTAAAAAATGTCATTTTGCTATAACAAAGGGAAAGTTATTGGGGCACATAGTGTCCAAAGAAGGAGTTAGAATTGATCCAGAGAGGGCAGAGGACATAGATAAGATCCCTATTCCTAAGACCATTAAGGTCATTCAATCTTTCTTTGGAAAAATAAACTTTGTAAGAAGGTTCATATCAAACTTTGCTGAAATTTTCAAACCTATCTCAAAAATGTTGAAGAAAGGGGCCAAAATTGACTGGACTGCAAAAGCACTCAATGCATTTATATCTATAAAAAGGGCAATCAAAGAAGCCCTAGTATTAAAATCCCCTGATTTTAGCAAGACCTTTCAGATCTTTTCATTTGCCTCATACCACACTATTGCAACAATAATGTTACAAAATAATGATGAGGGGTATGAGAAGCCTATATCATTCTTTAGTAAGTCCCTCCAAGGAGCTGAATTAAAATAGAATATTATAGAGAAGCAAGCATATGCACTTGTCAAAGCAATAAAGGATTTCAGGCCCTATCTAGTAGGAGCAAAAATAATTGCATATGTTCCTAATGTTGTAGTCAAGGATGTATTTGTACAAAATGAAGTTATAGGGAGGAGGTGCAGATGGATCAATAGAATTCAAGAGTTTGATATTGAGATCCAAATCACTAAGTTGGTGAGAGGAAAAGGTCTAGCCAAGATGATGGATGAGTCAAATTTTGAAGCATCTCAAATCTGCAACACAGGGGAAGAAGAAGCCATGATTGCAAGCATAGAGAACACTTCATGGTACACTGACATAATGTATTACTTAAAAAAATAGAAGTTCCCTAAGAACTTGAATGAAAATTAGAGGAGAACCTTGAAGTTGCATGCCTAAAAATATGTTTTCATAGACAGTGACTTATACTGGAAAAACAGAGATGGAGTACTGTTGTTATTCCTAGATGAATCACAAGCAAAGCATGTATTGAAGGAGATGTATGAAGGAATATGTGGGGGACACTTTTCATCCAAAACCACTTCCCATAAGATCTTGAGGGTTGGATTCTATTGGACTAGGGTTTTTAATGACTATTTCACCTATGTAAGGAAATGTGAATCCTGCCAGAAGTTTTCTAGAAAAATGAAATATCAAGGAGCACTACCACTCAGACCAATGTGGGTTGAAGCTCCCTTTCATCAGTGGGGGATTGATTTTATAGGGGAAATACTAGAAAAATCCAGTGGAGGTCACAGTTGGATACTAGTGGCAATTGATAACTTCAAAAATCAGATAGAAGTCATCCCAACAAAGCATGCCACTAGAAAAGTTGTAACAAATTTTATGATGGAGAACATCATTACAAGGTTTGGAACACTTGTACGAATAATTACAGATAATGGTATGCATTTCATATCAGAAAAATTTAGAAAATTCTATGAAACATATGGTATCACAATTTCATATGCCTCTCCTTATCATCCACAAGCAAACGGGTAGGTTGAATCAAGTAACAAGAGTATACTAAAAATCATTAAGAGGATGTTGGACAAGAAAAAAAAAGCTTGGAATTCTAAATTGAGTATGGAAGTATGGGCAGATAAGATCACTGTGAAGAATTCAATTGGTAAGTCACTCTTTGAATTGGTTTATGGGGTACAAGCCATAATGCCTAAGCAAAAAATTTTACTTGCGTACAAATTCATACTTCAAGAAGACTTAGACATCCCTGAACCTATGGAGGACAAAATAGAGCAGTTGGTAGAACTAGTTGAAATCAAAATTTTAGCCCAAGAGAAAAACACAAAAATTAAATCACAGATGAAGTATTTGTTTGACAAAATGGAAACGGATTTAAATTTTGAGGAGAATGATATGGTCCTATTATGGAATGCAAGGTGTCAGGACAAAGGGAAGCATGGAAATTTTGAGGCTCTTTGGATAGGACCCTTTGTTTTTACAGGAAAAGGAGGTAAAGATTCTTACTGTCTTCAAATTATGTAAGGAGAAGATCAAGAGTTTCTAGTGCATGGACAATTCCTGAAGCACTTCTTTTCTTAAACTAATTTTCCATGCACAGTAGTCTAGGAGAAGGACATGAATTTCCAGTGCATGGAAAAATCTTGAAATACTTCTTAAAAAAAATATTTTCCATGCATAGTAGTTTTAGGTTTCCATCTCATTTCCTACCCCATCTTATCACACTCATTCATGGTCTGCTTCCCAAAGATTATTTTTGGATCCTTGCAATGACCTCACGTTTATTCATCCCCAATTAGAGCCACTATTGGATCCAAAAAATCCACCTTGGTTATTGTTGCATACTTCCATTTTCACCCATCTTCCCACACTCACTGTATGTTCCATCGCCATTCATGAATCCTCATACATAAACCACTAAATAAGGCCTTTTGATCATAACATTGAAATGAATTCCCTCTCTAAAGTATTCTCACAGCAGTACATGGCATGTCGCCATGACAATGCCTTATCGAAGAGAGTCTCACCATAGTCCTTGACAAGAGCATGAAAGGCCAATGAAAAATGTAGATGAGACCCTCGTATGTCTAGGAGACATACTCAAATTTATCGACACTAGCCTGAAGAACAATATGTCTAAGAGACTTAGATGCGTCGAAGAGAAAATTTAACATATCTCGCCGACAAATCATATGGAGTACTTTTTTAGGAAATAGAAAAACATCTCTCGGACATTGAGAGATTATCATAAAATAAATAGTAAATCACTGGTAAGAACGGGGTGGACAAATGACAACATTGAGGAGACATCGGTATATCGAGCAGAGAAATAACTGAGTCTCTTCAACATTCAAGGAGTGAGTGAGAATAGAATGTCAGAGAGACATAAAGACATCAAACAAACATTGATCAAAGTCTCTTTGACATACTAACAATGACATATCGAGGAGACATAGGAGTATCGGGAAGACATTATAGAAAGTCTCCTTGACATTATGGTGTAGGTGCAAATACACACTATCAATGAGACTAAGGGATGTTGGAGAGAGATGACCACGAGTCTCCTCGACAAGTCAAGTCACATAAATATCACTATAAAGTGATACTGTCAAAGGGAGAGATACAGGTATGTCGAAGAGACATAGGCTTGTTGGAGAGAGATATTCACCAGTCTCATCGATGTTCTAATGATAGGGGTCCACAAGGGAAGAGCTTGAAATGCAGTTGTCAAAGAGACCATACATAATCAAAGAGAGAAATTTAAATGTCTCTTAGACATTTCAAAAGGATGGTCAAGGATTCATCGAAGAGAGAAATGAGCATCATAATTAAAGTATCTTCGACAAATATGAAATAATGTTTCATCGAATTGATATGACTGATGGAGTCATCAAAGAGACAACTACCATTAATTTTGAAAGTTTATTAGAAAGGTAGTGCGAGTGTCATTTATGAACTAGAGCTAGCTCAGGCATGAGATTTTTTGATAAGTATAACCCTTAAGAAATCATAAATCACTGCGAATTGTGGCTGGATATTTGGAGGACGGACTTGGATGACAACGAGCAGCTCATAAATTGCAGTATTCCTTCAAGTAAGTGATCTTGGCTTAGTTGAACATAATTTTCAGAAGTTAGCTTGAAGTACAATATAAGTAGGGTTAAAATGGATAAAACCCCAAAGAAACCAAAGGTGAAAAGGCAAAAAATAGAGACTAGGCCACTAAACCAAGATTCGATAGACTAGTGTCCCGGGTTTGGGCCAAAATTGAGAAGAACGACTCAATTAAACCCATTATGTGAAAAATTGGAGGACAAACAAAAGATTTTAGGAGATGTGTGGACTTCACATAAGGGTTATGATTTGTTTATAAATCATTATAGAAAGAAATACAAACATAGGCCAGTTTCAAACCCATGGAACTTGAATTTGGGGAAGTTTGTGATGTCTAATGTTTTCGTTAACGTAGAGTTGATTAAAGCACTAGCTAGAAACTAGAATCCAAATAAAAGTGAAATTAACTTATATGATGGGTCACAGTTCATAATTGATGTAGGAGCATCTTTGGTTCTTGACAATCTCGCATCAACCAAAAAAATATTTTCTTTCAGTTTTGTTCTTGTTCTGTTCTTGCTCACTTCATGTTGGTGGATTCATAATATTTGCTCACCAGACCCTATGGATCTATTTGTACATCATGGACATGTTCATTTTCCTTAATCCAGGATTTGAATGCGATTGGATCTTTTTCTGGCAAGTTATCACTTCCGGATTTGATGGCAGTTTCTTGAATCGACATCGAAATAATTTTCAAACCTAACGGCTAGTTCGATCTTGTGGATATTTCTCATAACTTGTGGTTCCTTATGGTGTGTTTTGAATCATTCCATGGAGTTTTCCCTGACCTTAATTTAGGTCCACACTTCATCCTATGCATTTACCGAGGAGTAATTCAAATTTGAGGCCGACCTATTCATGCACACGTTACATTTTCTTCATTGGAGATTGTAATGATCTTTTGGCCGATGGAGATGATTCTAGATCTGTGGATATGATACAAAGCTTGTAATAGATCATTATGAAGTTAGATTAGAGAGAAAGATAGGTTTTGATATGTAATATTTCAGCTCACATTAAGGAGCATATAGGAATGTTGTATGTCGAACATGTTATATCAGGCCTGTGAGCCGAATCTGTAAGCCCGAATGTTGCCAACCGATTGTAATTGAGATTTCTGTCAATGAGAATATTTACATCTGTATTTTCCTCCATATTATGTGTTTCTTTCATTGTGTTACTCTTGCTGCACGGTCCAAATTGTTCTCTTTGAGGACCCTCCTACCATGGCTGCACCAGATTGGTATTAGAGTGAGATTTGATCCGTGAGAGATCTCCAGAATTCACGGAGTCCTATCGAAGATTTTTTGTAGGGTGGTGGACTAAGGATCCAACCTATAGCTGCAAAGGACTTGTGTAAAGATTGCGGGAAGAAGAAATGTTAGAGGAAATGGAGTGCATGGAAATGTAGACCCAAATTTAATGGAGATGTTGAGAGGAATTGCTACTAGATTAGATGTAGTTGAAACAACCCAAAGGAGAGGTCGACTAGTTGATGATGTGAGTGATGAAGAGGTAGAAGTATAGGAGGAAAGAGGAAGAGAAGATCAACCTAGCCTGTATCAGGGAGAAGAGAGGTTCATAAGAGCCCTAACTAGAGCAAATACTAAGCCACATTTCAATCCACCGGATTATAGAGGTAAGTTGGATTCAAAATAATTGCTTGATTGGATAATAGAGATGGAAAAGTATTTTTATTTTGAAGGTACCACTGAAGATAAGAAGGTGAAATTTTCTTGTACAAAGTTGAAAGGACATGCATCCCTTTGGTGGGAAAATTTGCAGATAGATAGGAAAACAAGAGAAAAAGAAAAGATAAATTCATGGGATCGGATGGTGAATGAGTTCAAGACAAAGTTTATGCCTACAAATTATCAGATTAGTTTGTGCTAAAAGTTGCAAAATTTGAAGTAGGAGTCAAGTGTGAAAAATTATAGTGAAGAGTTTTATAAGTTGAATATCAGATCTAGACATTCGGAGGATGAGATCGAGCAAGTGGCCAGATATGTGAATGGCTTGAGGTCATCTATACAGGAGGAGATCAATTTGATTAAGTTGCAGAGTGTGGAAGAAGCATATCAGTGTGCCCTAAAAGTAGAAGAGAAGCTGAATAAAAGACATGAGCAGGGACAAAGAGGAAGAGGTGGAAGATTTCAGAGAGGAAGAATTTTTACTGGAGGAGGAAGAGGAATTTTTGCAGATCAAAATAAAGATAAGGAAGTCAACAAGAATGACAATTCATACCGTAGAGATGATGGAAATTCTTACCAAAGAGGAGGATATAGTGGTTACCAAAATGAGAGTTATAGAAAAGATGATAGAGGACAAGAGAAAAGAGTATTCAAGGGAACTTTCTTTAAGTGTGGTGAAGGACATAGAGAATTTGAATGCAATCAGGGAGAGATAAGTAGAAATACAAAAAATAATAGAAGAACAACCTTTGTTGAGGAAGATCATGCCGGATCATCTTAAAAACTGAAAGATGGAGAAGTGCTGGTGAATAGAAGAGTATTATGTCAAAGTGAGATGGAGCAGGAACCGTTGCAAGAAAAAAATTGTTTCGGACCAGATGCAAGGTAGCCGGTAAATGTTGCAAAGTGATTATTGATAGTGGAAGCTCAGAGAACCTGGTTTATGAAGAAATGGTGACCAAATTGAAGTTGGAAATATTGAAACACCCGAAGCCCTATTAGATAACATGGATTCAAGATGAACATAAGATACTGGTAAGTGAACAATGTTTGGTGAAATTGAAGATAGGAAATTATCATGATGAAGTTTTATGTGATATCATGCCTATGGATGTATGCCATGTTTTGTTGGGAAGGCCTTGGGAGTATGATAGATAGGCTATTCATGATGGAAAGAACACATATACTATTGTTGCTAATGGGATGAAGTAGACTTTGTTTCCATTGGAAGATGTTCCAAGAGTTGAGGTTTGTACGAGTGCTAGAATTTGTTTGGTTGATGGAAGGAGATTTTTGGATGGATTGAGACATGAGAACATGTGTTATGCCTTGGTTCCTAAGAAGGATGAAGACTTGAAGCATGTGGAAGAACAACCGAAAGAGATAAAGGAGTTGTTTACAGAGTATGAGGAGATCATTTCAGATAATGTACCTGATGGATTGCCACCTGTGAGGAGTATTAGTCATTGCATGGATCTAATTCCTAGAGCTAGTTTGCCTAATAAAGTATCACACCAGATGACACCGACAGAGAATGAAGATTTGAATAGATAAGTACAAGAGTTGTTGAGAAAGGGTTTGATAAGAGAAAGCTTAAGTCCATGTGTAGTACCTGTTGTGTTAGCACCTAAGAAGGATGGAGAATGGAGGATATGTACAGATTCTAGAGCCATAAACAAGACCATGCTAAAGTATAAATTTCCTTTGCCCCAAATGGATGACATTATGGATTATTTGAGTGAAGCTAGATTCTTTACAAAGATAGATTTGAAGAGTGGATATCATCAAATCAGAATTAGAGAAGGAGATGAGTGGAAGACAACATTCAAGACAAATGATAGATTTTATGAGTGGTTGGTGATGCCTTTTGGACTAACAAATACACTGAGTACTTTTATGAGGATGATGAATGAGGTATTGAAGAAATTCTTGGGTAAGTGATAGGGACAGGGTTGGATTGAGACAATCACAATCTCAATGCTCCGGGTCTCACCTTTGATAACCCCTTGGTGTCACTTCCTCCACCACTCAACCTGTAGGTCCTCTACTATTTAAGCACCCCTGGTTCATTTTCCAACCCTGCTATCATCTCTAGTTTGCTGCTACCAAGCCAAGTTCGGTGCTTTTCCTCACATACACCATCTAGCCCTTAATAAGATTAAAGACCAGTTAACCTCCAAATGCTTCCTAAAATTGTTTGCAGGGGTGTGCATAGGCTTTCATAGCTTCAAAGCTTTCTAGGTAAGGTCCTTTTTCAACCTCCTTACACCACTTCTCTGTCGCTTTCATAAAACCCTAGTCTAGGGTTTGGGAAGGGCTACTAGGTTTGAGCCCCTTTTAGGCCTCCTCACACAAGAAAATTGCTTATCACTCCTCTCCTTCACCTAGTTAGGCCAGACTTGCTTCTGTCACCCTAGCTCAAATTCCAAGCTCTAACATATTTTTTTGGTTTTGGACCATTTTATGTCCGTACACAGGTGTACCCTGTTCTTGCAAGAACTAGGGCTTTCTTTGCTTCTCTTCTTGGACTGTTCTGCTTGTTCCAACCTCCAAAGGATCAGACAAAGACTATGCCTTCCTGAAAACCATTGTGAAGGCCCCTGCAACCATTGCACACATTTCTTCAATGAAGATACATCTCCCCTGCAACGTAAGAACTAACTTTTCACTGTCTTTCCCCAACCGGGTGTTAACCAACTCGCCTAGGGAAAGCTTTTTAGCATGCTACCAGAACTCACAAAGACTCCTACCTCTAAGATATGTACAAAAATGGAGTTTAGCCACCCTTCCATGGTCTGCATACTTCTTGGTACGGTGGAAGTGCGGGCTAAAACTCCATTTTTAACACAATTACCAGTCAAAACAACAAGAAAGAAAACACAAAAATTTACAAATAGGAAGAAAGCGATGGGAAAAAATATCTAATGTGCCAAAGCAGTGCTTAAAGAGGTTCCTCTACATGCTATCAAACTCACAAATCACCCTGTTCAATACATCTAACCGTTGTTCTAAAAACAAAAACAAGAAAAACTGTATTTTCACACCAAAAGCACTGTTTTTTGATTATTCACAACAAAACTGCCATGCTCCAAAACCTCCAACCTTCTTCAAAAGTTGAGAGATCTCTTTTACAATGCATTGGAAACGGTTAGGTTTCCTTCTCCAAGCCTAAGAGCGGCCAAAAACATGTTGTTGTAAAACACAGTGTGTTTTGCAACGTTTGTCTAGTGCTTAGGAAACAACCACAAAAATGATTCCAAACTTACACAACTTCTATCTAAGAAGCAAAAAAAAAAAAGGCCCTCAACCACCATTAAGATGGTACCCAAGACCTTACAAAACATAACAACATGGAAATTAACCAAAAACTTAAAAATAAGCTTGCACTTTGGCACTTTGGCAGGTGCTCCTACACCAGTAAGTTTGTGATTGTTTCTTTGGATGACATCTTGATTTTTAGTAGGAGTAGAGAAGAACATTTGTTTCATATAAGACAAGTTTTGTAGAGGTTGAGAGAAGAGCAGAACTTGCTGATAAACATTAAGAAGTGTAGTTTCATGAGGGAGGAATTGGTATATCTGGGATTTGTGATATTTGTGGATGGATTGAAGATGGATCCTGAGAAATTAAGATCAATTGTTGAGTGGTCTACACCAAAAAGCATTGGAGAGGTGAGATCATTTCATGGATTGGCTAGTTTCTATTGAAAGTTCATTAGGAATTTCAGTTCTATTTGCAGTCCTATGACATAAACAATGAGAGGAGATAAGAAGGATTTTAGGTGGACGTCTGGAGCAGACCAGAGTTTTGAGTTGTTGAAACAAAAGGTGAATGAGCAGCCTATGTTGGCTTTACTAGATTTTAATAAGTTATTTCAAGTAGATTGTGATGCAAGTGGAAATGCAATTGGAGCAGTTTTAAGTCAAGAGGGAAGACCTTAGCTTATTTCAGTGAGAAATTGAATGATGCTAGGAGAAGATATTTAGTGTATGATCAAGAGTTTTATGCCATAGTTCAAGCCTTGAAGAAGTGGATACATTACTTGTTTCCTAAGGAGTTTGTGTTGTATACGGATCATCAGGATTTGCAATACTTGAACAGTCAAGGTAAGTTGAATCAGAGACACATGAGGTGGGTAGAATTATTGCAAAGTTATACTTTTGTTTTGAAGCACATGAGTGGAAAGTCAAATAGAGTTGCTGATGCTTTGAGTAGGAGAAGGAATTTACTGACAGAGATCAAAGTGGAGGTATTAGGCTTTGATGAATTGAAGAACTTGTATGAGGAAGACCCAGATTTTGCAAAACCTTGGAGAGCTTGTAAAGAACTAGTCTTGGAGGATAGAAGTCAGTGGTTGGATTACTTCATTTAGGAGGATATGTTGTTTAGAGGGAATTAGTTGTGTATACCTTGGAGTTCAATGAAGAATAACTTGGTGAAAGAAAAGCATAGTGGAGGATTGTCAGGACACTTTGGAATTGATAAGATAGTAGCCTTGGTAAGTGAGAATTACTTTTGGACACAGATTCATAGGGATGTTAGGAAATTTTTGCAGAGTTATAGAGTTTATCAAGTTACAAAATGGAGTAGTTAGAATGTTGGATTGTATAAACCTTGGACAGTTCCAGAGAGACCTTGGGAGGATATCAACATGGATTTCATACTTGGTTTTTCGAACACACAAAGAGGTAATGATTCTATATTTGTGGCAGTGGATAGATTTTCTAAAGTGGCACATTTCATACCTTGTAAGAAGACAACAGATGCAGTACATGTAGCAGACTCATTTTTCAAGGAAGTGGTCAGATTGCATGGATTACCTAGGAGTATTGTTTCAGACAGAGATACAAAGTTTGTTGGTTACTTTTGGAGGACACTTTGGAGGAAGTTAAAGATGTATTTGAAGTTTAGTTCTACATTTCACCCGTAGACTAATGGATAGACAAAGGTAGTAAATAGGAGTTTGGGGAATTTGCTGAGATGTTTGGTTGGAGAGAAGATCAGGAGTTGGGATTTAGTCCTTGCATAAGCAGAGTTTACTTACAATAATTCAATGAACAAGAGTACCAGAAATAAACCTTTTGAGATTGTTACCGGAGTTCATCCTAGAGGTATATTAGAGTTGAGAGACATTAGTATGGAAGATAAAAGGAGTGTGGAAGCAGAAGAATTTGCAGAACATATGAAGAAAGTGCATACTCAAGTGAAGGAGCATTTGGAAGCTATGAACCTAAAGTATAAGGAGAAAGCAGATGAGAAGAGGAGACATAAGGAATTCAAAGTTGGAGATGAAGTGATGGTGTATATGAGAAAGGGAATATTTCTAGTTGGCACATACACTAAGCTAAAGATGAGGAAGTTTGGACCCTATAAGATTTTGAAGAAATTTGATTCAGGGAATGCATATGAAGTGGAGTAACCGGATGACATGGGTATATCACCTATATTCAACATTGCAGATCTACATCAGTACCATGAAGCAAAATTCAATAAAGACAGTAAAGAAAAATTGGAGAATCAGTTTCCTAAGCAACAATTAGATGATATTGAAGAGATTTTGGATATCAGAGATGGGAGGAAAACTCATGGAAAATAGTACAGAGAATATCTTGTGAAGTGGAAAGGAAGACCAGTGGAGGATTCTTCTTGGATTTATGAGAATGAGGTAGACCGTCTTGGTTTTCCTTTAGCCACAACAAATTGAGGGACTCAATTTTCAAATAACCCCAGATGTTTGATGCAGGAACATCCTTGGTTCTTGGCAATCTTGCATCAACCAAAAAAATATTTTCTTTCAGTTTTGTTCTTGTTCTATTCTTGCTCAGTTCATGTTGGTGGATTCATCATATTTGTTCACCAGACCCTATGGATCTATGTGTACATCATGGACATGTTCATTTTCCTTATTGCAGGATTTGAGTATGATTGGATCTTTTTTCGGTAAGTTATCACTTCCGGATTTGATGGTAGTTTCTTGAAATCGACACCGGAATAATTTTCAAACCTAAAGGCTAGTTCGATCTCGTGGATCTTTCCCGTAACTTGCAGATCATTATGGTGTGTTTTGAATTGTTCCATGGAGTGTTCCCCAACCTTAATTTAGGTCCAAACTTCATCCTATGCATTCACCGAGGAGTAATTCAAATTTGAGGCCGACCTATTCATGCACTCGTTACATTTTCTTCTTTGGAGATTGTAATGATCTTTTGGCTGACGTAGATGATTCTAGATCTACGGATATGATATAAAGCTTGTAATAGATCATTAGGAAGTCAGATTAGAGAGAAAGATAGGTTTTGATATGTAATATTTCAGCTCACATTAAGGAGCATATAGGAATGTTGTATGTCAAACATGTTATATCAAGCCTATGAGCCAAATCTATAATCCTAGATGTTGCTGACCAATTGTAATTGAGATTTCTGTCAATGAGAATATTTACATCTGAATTTTCCTCCATATTTTGTGTTTCTTTCGTTGTGTTACTCTTGTTGCACGGTCTAGATTGTTCTCTTTCAGGACCCTCCTACCATGGCTACACCAATAATTATAAACATGAGACTACATTTGTATGGTTTTTCAATTAGATACCTCCTTGGAAAAAAACTACTGATGAGAGATTTATTAGAGGAATATCACACTATGGATACAACCTATAAGAGGTGGAAGCTACCTCTACAAAGGCCTAAAGGTCCAGGAAATCAACCTAGGAGGTTTTCTAGTGATGAAAGACCTCCATTCCCTGTGAATTTGTTCAAAGAGTACTATTAATACACCTACTATTCAGTCAGCCAAGTACTAGGATTTGATGCCCCTGCTAACATGACTATAGCTCCAATGGTTCTAGCTATATACATCCAAAGCCAAGATTCTAGGCCCTATGACTATGTAGAATATCTATTTGAGGCCATTAATACTACTCTTAATGCCATCAAGAACAATAGTGAGGCTATCGGCTTCAAACACTATTCACTTCTTATGTACATGATACTATATGAAGGGTAGGTGATGGGAATATGGGGGGAAGAATTGAGAATAATATATTTGGATAGTGATGGGAATTCTAGGCCAGTACAAATGTGGAAATGTATATGGGATAGTAGATGTGGGAGATCCCACTAGTATTTTGAAGAATATTTTGTCAAACCCTTATACCGGTTGCTTGGTGACATATGTGATTATAATTTGTCCCTAGAAATACAAAGGTTCCTCCAACCAAAAGAGAAGGGTCATGAGGGAAAAATAAATCACAATTGAGGGCATTGGTATGCATTTGTAGACTATACTATTATCAGAGTGTATGGATTTGAGGAAACCCCATATTTATTACCTAAGACTGTTCCAGATAGAGTTGCATACCTTGAGATCATAAGATAGTTGTCTTACTTAGCCTTCATGCACCTAAAAAGCTATGGAAGGAAATTTTTTATGCCTTCTACTCTATGTTTCGGTGACTTCACTATCATTGCTGATACAGGGTATGACTTGGTTGGTATTAAGCTAGATTATTATGGCTTTCCAATAGGAAACAAAAGAGAAAAAATTGATCCTGAACATTTCATTTATGATTCCAAGATTTCACAAAAATGAAAGGCTATGAGCACAATTTCCATGTGGATGATTCCATTAGGAATTGTGAGGAAAATCAAGTGATAATGAGGAAGGATGCCTACAATAGAATTGTTATGGCTGAGGCTTGGAGAATGAACAATAATCCATCCTATGGAAAGAATTGAATAATTAATTTTGCATGAAGAAGAACTAATAAAGGATGTACCTCTTGTAGCGTTTTAAAGGAGAAGAAATATTGGTTCTAGGAGACAAGCCGAGAATGTAACACCACTGGGTCATTTGTCACCACAACCTACTCCATAGGTAAGCTTCTCAATTGACACCCCAATCATAATTGAAGATGATATTGAGGAATAGGAAGAGGTCACCCAGATCAACATTCATATTGTTCCCCAGTATGAAATGACACCAGAAAGGAATGTAATCACATTTGAATCTTCTAATGAGCTATATGATGATGTGAGACATCGTTCCAATCAAGAATTCATTACAGATGACACATTTTTTTAAAATTCTAAATTCAAGGCTTTCATTTATGAGGATAAGGGAAGATTAGTAAGAGAAAGGCTAAAGACATCAACCCTGAGAAAGAGGAAGATTCCTTAAAAGAGCTTCAACATGAGATCGATGAAGAGATGAAGAATATGAATGTTGAAAGAGGAAGAGAATTATTGAAAGAATTTTGGGTTATGCTCCTTCCAAGGTGGGATATCAACTCAACCATTGTGTTTGGAAACTTTCTAAAGAGGAAAAACAAGACCTTGCAGTTGACAAATGAGGTTGGAAATAAGATATATACTGGATCGTGGTATAACCTTAATAATACTACTTTACAAATGTGGGAACTTTACCCACTAGGAAAAATGCCTTCCCTTATTAGTAATAATGATCAGATCTTTGGACATCTTCTGGTGCAAAGAGTAGGGGAGATAGACCCTATGGAGATAGCTGACCTAAATGTAAATGTGGCCAAATTTACCAAGGTTCAAATTCAAAAATTGGTTAGAGATAATAAGGGACTAATGGAAGAGAATGAAAGGTTAAAGTAGGAAGTGATCAGCTACAGAGATAGCTTTCCTTCTTCCTTAGGGCTTTATTCACCACTGGTTGAGCATGAAAGAAAGGTGCTTGAGGCGATGTCTGAAACAACCTATTGGAAACACATATATGAGAAAGCTTAGAAAGGACAATAAGAATTAAAGAAAAAGATTAACACCACCATTTTTGAAATGACATTAGAGCTAGTTTGCATGAGGTTTGAAGATATGTTTAAGCATGCTAACAAGGTCTGGCACATTCATGACAAAACATTTGCAGCTCTATTAGAACACAACATATTATACGACAAGATGAGGGAAGTGGAGCCTCACATCAAAGAAAAGAAGGGAGATAACAAAAATATTCTCCAAGAATATCAAGAGCTCATGAATGTGCATGAAAACTTCCATAACATCTTGACACAGGAATTAAGTGACTTCAGTCATTCGCTAAGTATGGCCCTACCTAACTTCTTTGAGGAAACAAATATAAAAGATTAGGATACATGGAAGGATGAGATAGCCAATTACTTACCAAGTGTTCTTGATACAATTAACGATGAAGATGAGGTACTCAAGAGGACACATGAGCAACTTGGAATAATTTTCAAACTTGAGTATGCAATGAAGGATATTATACATAATGCGGACATTCATGCCAAGAGTGGATACATTGAACATTTTCCAAAGATCAACTTGTTCATTACACAAGACAAGTAAAAAGGGAGTAACAGGGATCAGAGTTTGGTGGTTTTGGATACACTATCACGGTGCATGAGCCTTGAACATGTCTTTGGTGATCATGGGAACTTGCTGCAGATTAACAAACCATGGTGTATCCATCAACAAACTCTCAAAGTTTTATGTTTATGTTAATCACATTTTAGTTAAGAAAAAGTGTAACTTTTTGTGAATGAGCCTGAAGCTTGTTGCTTCTCATATAAATAGGGATACCAAGGCTAAATTTTGGATATCATATCATATTCCACTTCATTACCATTATATTAGGTATTAGTAAGAAGATAGATTGCACATTCCACCCATCCATATCATATCAAAGACTTTTGTTATAAATGTATATTTTTTGAAGCAATATAATGGAGAAGATTGCTTATAATTCGTAATCCATTTTTAGTGTTCAATTGTTGTGTCAATTTTCATGCTTATCTATTAATTTGTTGTCTCCAAAGTGGTTGCTTCAAGCTATTTAAATCTGCAAGATTTATCAAGACACATTTGTTTTTGCTATGTGATTGTTTTGATTGGGTTCTGGTGAGAAAGAATTAAAACCCTTTTAGTTAATCCATCTTAATTGGTTCCCTTAGGGATTAATATCCTTTAAAGAGAAATAATCTACTGGTTTCCTTCAAACTAAGAATTAAAAATCCTTTCTCAACATCACAGTAATTTGAGGAGATAACACTGGGATCATTAAAGAAGAGCATTGTAATAAACAAACTAGCACGTTTGCACAAGGTGCAAACATTCCAAGTGCCCAACAGTTAGAGTTAAGTTGAATAATAGATTTACTTATCCTACAAATTTGTCTACATAATCACCATACACCCATTCACTCCATTCACCAAATAGGAGTAGGCATTGGTCATATTTAGGATATTTTAAACAAATACAACTCATACTCTTGATTCTTCAAATAATTTCAGTAGGAACTAGCCTTTAAGATTTTCATCTACTTCATTCTCATGTGCCATTGTGAGTAGACTGCCAAAAGTAGGATCCATTTCAAACTCTCAAATATGCCTCATCATTTAGGTACACTCGCCTAGGTCTAGAAGAGCTTGAAGAGTAGGAGGTAATCAATCTTGTTTACCCCGTTTGTTGGCAAAAAGTGTACTAAGAGACTAACACCCTCTTAAGGTTCAAAATCTATACTTTTGAGAACTCACTCCCCACACTGTTTTTCTATGATCTTGACCTTGCGTGAGTATGTAGGATAGGTGGAAGATGTTGATGCCAAAGATTTATGATCAACGTAGAATGAAGATGCTAAAGATGTAGGAATGGAATTGTCTACACTACGATAATGGTGGAATTTATTATAAAGTCCTTCCAATATTCTACAATATTGGACAGGCTTGGGATAGGTAGTAATTGCAAGTTTTAGACAATTATGTGGGAATTTAAGATATTGGTGATATGTGGTGAGAATGACATACGTGGCATGAATCCATGGGCGACTAAGGAGGAGATTATATGGGAGGTAAATATTAGAATGTGAAACATTTTTTATTTTTTTAAATAGGGCCAACCTAAATGGGAAGACAAATAGTTCCTTCAAACTATTGTGTCGTATTGTCATACACTTTGATAGTGATCCTTTTTGAAGGTTCCATGTCATCTTCAAAATATCCCAATTTCTTGACAATTTTGTAAGTATTGAGGTTTAAACTAGATTTACAATCTAAAAGGATTCATTTGACCTTTTTTTACTAACTATAGCTTCTATATGGAGTGTTCTAGTACGTGATGGATAAATAGAGGGAATATCTACTAGACCGAACATAAGTTGATAAGAGGAGGATAGAATAATGATTATGGATTTAAATTGATCTAGATTAATACCATTAGGGACTTTGTGATTCCTTTAAGGCATGATTCAATATGTACCTATGAACAAGTGATGATAATAGAAGTTGAAAGATAGATATATGTGTTGGAGTCTTCTAGAAATTCTCTAGCAAGTCATATATGGAAACCTTTTGAGAATATGAAGAATCCCCTTGGATAGTAACCCTACCATGTGTAGTGGTTATAATACAATTAGGATTATCAATGGTAATGGTATTGATTTATGGATAGGTATCCTTAATGTGACCCACTATTGAGTCATATGAGATAGATGACTTATTGGTGTCGACGTTATCAATATGATTATTTTGATATGATCCTTTGTTCAACATAGAGCGTTGGTTTTGATCATGCTTATTAGGAAAAGGATCATGATAGATGTCAAATTGTTCATTAGAGGATGAGGTGCATGGCCTTACACCTCAATCTCAATACGATTGAGGAGATCTTGGATATAATTTTTTTGTTTCATATATTTTGATATAGAATGACTTTTTACACAATGGTACTCACAATATTCATTTTCTTTGTACCATTGAAATTTATGTGTAATATCATTGAATGGTTGGGTGTGTGGGAATTTTATTAAATTGTATTGAAATATAATGTAAGGAGCTAATTAAAATAAATTCTTCAATGAAAATTAATTTAAGTAGCTCACACTAAAATCACTGGAAAACACTTCTTCATAGGAAATAAATTCTTGCAACAATTTTTTTTTGTTCTTTGGTTTGTAACTTGCAGCCAATAACTTCAAACTCAATTAAATTATGCAAATGGAAGTACAATAAGTCCAAGAGGACAATAGGCTGCAACAAGCCCCTACAAGACTCCATGAAAACTCAGGTACAAAATATTTGTAGCAACAAATCAAACCCTCATAACATAGATTTCTTCCAGTCCCTGTATCCACAAATTTTCACAACAATCCCAATACTATTTTCTATTAATTTGGAAAATAAGATTACAATCAATTCAAAATACAATGGGCTGCAACAAACGCCTCACAAAACTCCTAGTAAATGCAATGAAAAATGATTTTCAATCAGAATATCAAATATTTAAAACAAATCTTCTCTCCAACACCTGCAACAAATAACTACTCTGAACAACACAACCCTTCAATATGCAACTGTTGGTGATGTTACACCTCTACAACCAGACTTCAACCTAGAAAAACACCATGAAATCACCTTCCTGGTGGTATGCTACACCTTCCTGAGTCTTCATTTGTAATCTGGAAAACTTGCTCTCAAAAATGAATTCCAATTTTTTTTAAACAACTCTAGCCCAAATGAAATGAAATGTGAATTCATTTCAATTGCATTTCCATCCATTCCAATCCCAACTTCAAAAATCAACTCCCATCTCTTGTAACTCCCAATTAAATTAATTTTCATTAATCAAATTGAATAAAATATGCTTTAAAAACTCCAAAACATGTTGTGAATGGTTGGAAGTGCTTTGATGGCTTTCCAAATTTTTCCATGAAAGCAAAAAACAACTTTTCCCAACTTGGGCATCCACCTCTCGATTCCCTATTTTTTAGGAGCCTTGGAATTCAAAATTTGTAGTTATAAATCTGATTGGTAACCTCCAATAACCCACACCTTGCTTTTTCAAGATTTTTGCTTTTAAAACATATTCTCCACTATCTCTCCTTATCTTGTTTTGATCAAATTTGCTCCAAATTGAGATTTTAAAATCCAACATGACATGACACTCAAATGCACTCCAAAATTTGAATTTCACATGAAAAAATATGAAATTCAACTCACAACTAAAATTTAAATAAAATCAAACTTCATTTGTTGACACAAGATAGCAATAATGCCATGGATGCTCCTGCATCAAAATATTTTTTGAAATACAACTTCAATAGTTTCCTCCAAGGAAGTGTGATGATGTTTTGGATGATTTTGGGTTTTGGATTATACTTGTTGTATGGTTACATGTGTTTGTGGTTGGAAATTTTAGACACTAATATTTTTTTCTTAATGTACTTTTTGTGAGGTATTTATGAGTTTGGAGTTAGTTACCCCATCAATGATTTTCTTAGCCTAAAAATGTGGTTTTTCATTAGTTTGGTTATTGTTATCTTTGTCTCTATGATAGATCTTGACCAAACCTCTAACAATAAGGGATATCTCAATGGTGACTCACTTTTCTATAATTTCATCAAAACTTTATATGCAATGGACTTGTAGATGAAATGCCATTTCAAAATTAAGATTTGTGACAAATATATGGACAAGTTGTTTTTTGGTATAGGCTAAGGAAAGTGACTATCAAGACTCCTCCATCATTGAAGGAATGAAGAAAAAAAAAATCCATTTAATTGTTTCTTATTATAAAGATCAAGCATGGTTAATTATGCTCAATATTGCAGGAGAAATGGGTTACAAACTTCTCCACTAATTCAATAAAATTTTGAATGGATTCTTGAGGTAGGTGTAAAGATCACTCAAGCTCTTGTGCTCCTAAATTGTGAGGAAAGAGACTCATAAAGTATATGTCATTATAGGAAACTTCTTGGAATTCCATGAAAAAATATTTGACATGATCATGGGGGTCTCCCTTTCCCTTCTATTTATTGAACTTAGGTATCTCAAAATTCTCAGGGAAAGACATCATGGATATTGATTAATCAAAGGGGTGGGGATAAAAGTCATCAAATTTATATGTGAATTTTTGGTGTAAGGTCCTTGTTTATAACCCCTTAAGAGTGTCTTTTATTTCCTTCCATTAATGAGTGAATGAATTCAAAGGTGTTGTATTAGGAGGTTGTGGTGAACTTTTATAAGGCACTTGTGTATTGGCATGTTGATATGTATTTATTTATGGAGGATATTAATGTTGACAAGGTAAAGGTTTTTAATAGGTGGTTTGAAGTGTTTTGGTAGGTGGGGCATATTTTTGATTGAGGGGAAATATATAAGTGAAGAAAGGTATATTGATAGGTGGATTAAAAGATTTATGAAGTATTTTTTTTATGAGTGGGTTGGAGCGTGTGGATAGGTGGAAGCTATTATTGAGATGATAATGGAGATGTTGGTGGTTGTTGATAAGGTGGGAAATAGGATTTATGAAATGGGATTGTAATAATTTAGGAATGTGTTGTTTATGGTATAGATATAGGGGGAAATGACTAAATTAATAATGACATGGATGAAATTTTTGTTTGAATTGGATTAATTCAAGGAGGGACATTATGGGTGGCCAAAGTGGAATGAAGGTTTTGATGAATAAGTTAGGTGAAATTTGGATATGATGTGAAATTATCTGTGATGGATTAGGTGGAAAATGATTATGTGTTTCTTGGTAATAATTTCATTGGATCTTAGGTGTATTTGTAATGGGAGGATGAGATGATGGGGTATGAAGAAAATTTGCAAATTCTCTATTAGGTGTAGCATAATTATTAGATGTGTTAGGATTTGAATGTTGGGTTTGGCTAATAGATGTAGGTTCTTGTTATATGATGTTATAAGTCTTAGAACTATCAAATTTATGTGGTAACTTAGCTCCTTATCAATCAATTCTCCCAAGAATTGATCTCTATTACGGTTAATGAAATGATCTAGATAGTTTTGTGTGGTATCATTATTGATGAAATCCATGAATCAAGGAGAATATTTAGGTTGAATAGCAAGGTGTTATTCCTCATCAATGGTCCTATGATGCACTTGAGGTCTTGAGATTTCACCTTGGGTAAAGTGGCTATCACTAGGTATTATAGGATTATATCTATGTTGTTCCATATTTAGTTTTCCTTCTGACCTAGTAATGGGTGACATGAAAAAATAATTTTGGATTTTTGGACCTTTTAATTTTTTTGGATTTTATATTTTGGATTTTTTTTTTCCATTTTTAAACAATATTGACCTTTTTTGGATTTTTGTATGATATTTGATTGCTAAGGATAATTATGAAAATGATAAAATGGATGGTGTTTGGCTAAATTTGATGATGTATGACTATGATGATTAGTATGGGTTAGGATGAGACAATGATTGATGTTGAGGATATGGTGAGGTTGTCTAAACTAAAGGTGCCTCCTAAATCAACATGTAGGATAAATGATTTGTGATTTTAATCTTTCCTCCTTAAGTAGGAAAGTTCTCAAGCAAGATTGGCTAGGATTATTAGATGAATTAACTTAGGATAGAACAAGTTCCTAAGTTAATCTCATCCAAGGTGATGAGATGATATATTTTTTTCAATTAACTTGCTTCTTAAGATAATAAAAATTCTTAAGCACACAAGAATTAAGGATATAATAAGATACAAAGTATTGGTTTTTACATGTTATTTTTTGCTTATATTAAAATGGATGATGATGTGGGTTCATTTGGTATATGTTTATGGACTATATGGGTGAAGATATATGATGCTTATTTTGGAATAGTCAAAATTTTATGTGTTGATGTATAATAATTTTTTGGAAAGGTATGATGGTGTTAGGATATGGATGTAAGTGATGGTGTAAACCTAGGAGGGTGGTATAGTATTTTAAATTATAGTTTAAATATAGTATATAGATTTATATGGTATGGTGAGAATTAAAAGTTAAAAGGATGTTTTGGATGTGGATGTGAATGAGGATGTTGACTCTAAGTTTGAACAATATAATATATATGAATGAATATGAGGATGAAAAGCTAGGATGTAGATAAAATGAAGTTATAGCATGAATGGAAATGATAGTCTAAACCAATGATAATGGATGTATATGGTATGATAGGACATGAAAGGTGAAATGATGTTATGGATGTGGATATAAATGAGGATGTGGACTCAAATTTTCAACAAGATGATGCGATTATATGAATGTCAATGAGGATATGAAACCTAGGATTTAGACAAGATGATGGTATGGTATGAAGTTATGATATGGATGGGTATGAGGATGTTGATGAAAATAGGAAATTATACAATGGAGTATCCTAATACTTGGACAAAATGATGGTATAAACCAATAATAATGGATATATATGAGGATGTTGATGATAATAGGATGTTATGGTATGGATATAAATGGTATTATAACCTACAATATGGATGTATGTGAGGATGTAGACTTAAGATTTGGATAAGATAATTCTATGATGATGATTTGGATAAGGGTACAATGTGGCAAAATGATGATATTATGGATGTAATGATGGTCTAACCTATGATGAAGAGTAGGGGGATCTTAGTCACACAATCACAATCCAACCTCAACTGACCACTTTTCCAAGTCTGAAAACCTTAACTCTTTGGGTTTCCACTATACCTTCACAATTCCTTGTAAGTGTCCAATTGATAGAATTGGAGCATATCTTTCTAGAATCAACTCACATCCACAAAATAAAAAGGTGATTCAAACACCCATTTTAGCATAAAATAACATATCACAAAATCAACTAGGGCCACTTAGGACCGACCCCTTCAAAACTCAATTGGTATGTTGTCCTACAAGGCCAATTAGGCCTATTTTACAAAGGAAGTACCCACAAAACTTTCTACTCTGAGATTCTTCCAAAAAGTCTTAGATAAGGTCTCCAAACCACCAAATCAATAGGTTTTGGCTCCCTATACTTAGTTCTTGACACCAAACAATGAAACCCTTACTCTAGGGCCGCCTATGCACAAATTCATGAGGGTTTTCTAGAAAACTACTCTCCAAACCTCTTCACACTTTATCAAAGCCTCCAACACGTCATTGTAGGTATTCCTAGGCCTCAAAAACCTTCACCCAACATAGAACATCCATATTTCATCAAAACACTACCTTAAACCACCACTTTCACACACTAATTTCACTCAAAAATTAATAGGACAACAACCATAACTCTCTCATTTCACTCTCCCTGCACAAATATTTCTTCCTAACATCTTAACATAGTCTAATAGCCTCATTACACTGAGCCACAAGGTTCACAATAGGTGGAATGAGCAAGGATTCATGTTACACTCTCAAAACCCTTGAATTGGGCTGATTTGAACTGTGTACAACAAAAAGGCTATAACTTTATTGTTACTTGATGAAATCAGACCCCACAAAGTGAAAAAAGATCTTGATTCAATGGTGCAAAAAACTCAAATTTCTTACAAGAAAAATATGATAGTACAGGTCCATATAAGACTATAGAATAGTGAATTTTTTGGAAAATGCACAGAAAATTGGAGTTTTCAATGTTTTCTTTGATAAAAAATGAACAACCAACCTTACATCGAGTTCCTCCAGACTTATTTAACCTTGAAACAACAATAAAAAACCTATTAAATTTCCTAAACCAACCAACTACCCTTCAAATCCCAATTGACCGTTGGGCTTCGACATTTGAACAATTTTTGCAATTTTTGCTTGACAACTTTTTGTCAATTTTGCATTTTTTACATTTTTTGACCCAACACCTACCAACATCATTAATGACCTTATCATGGAATTATTACATAAAAAAGACCCTCAAAATACTCAAACCCATTGAACCTATGACCCACTTGCACAATTCCAACTTGGTGCTCCTGCACCAACCTAGGATATGGACATATGTGAGGATGTATACTCAAGACTTAGACAAGATAATGCTATGATGATGATGATGTGAATGAGGGTATAAACCTAAGATTAAGAAAATATTGTGGTATGATATGGATGTGAATGAGGGTATGTACCTAGGATTAAGATAATATTATGGTATGAGGTGGGTGCGAATGAGGGTATGAAGTTTGGAATGATAAGTTGGTAGATAAAACCTAAGGGAGGTATGTTAAATGTGACCAAGGAATATCTCAAAATGGGGTAGGTTTATGGATGATCCTAAAGAGGAGACCAATAGATATGGATATTAGGGTATGATTAGGTATGTAGGATGGGTTTGATGGATGCAAATGATTGTTAGATGTAATACTTGACTTGGATATGGTGGACATATAAAACTTAGAAAGAGGACAATCCTAATCTAAGCAAACAAATAAAAAATACTTTTATTTTTTGTTTGGGGAATATTTTAATATTTTTTAGATTTTTTGTATAAAGATACAAAAAAGACTTGGTATTCACAACACAAAACAAAGAATACATATTAATAATCCTAAAATTATTTACTAAAGTATTGACATGTCTTGTAGGATCATCTATATACTATCTACCAAGGGTGTGGGTAGCTAGGGAATGCAAGGTCATGTACCACCTATACACTCCTCACCTTGGAGGCTTAATCCTTTCCTAGAGTGATCTCTACCTCTACCACTCAAAAGTATGTGGTGAGTAACTTCTCAAATGTCTATTTATCTGATGCACTACAAGAGGCCAGTCAAAAGATCTTATCTAGGCTTTACAAGTTATGCTAAGGGAATCCTCAAAAGAACACAAGGGTACGTGAGACCTAATATGTGAATATGAAAGTAAAAAATGAAAAATATATTAGAGTAGAGGTTAACCCACTCTTCCCCTTCACTTCCCCAAGCTATAAAGTTCTTCGGGGCTTAGCTTCAATGACAAAATTCCCTTCCACGATGCATGTCTTTCAATTCACCCCCAAATTTTTATACTCTACAAAATACTATAGTTGATATCATCCCCTTGTTAATGAAATCAAAGGTAGTGCCCCTAAAACTAAAATAAGATATCACTTATTTTTTTATCCTCAAGATTGTCGAGGGTGTGAGAGGAGAGCATGTGTAAGTGCACCTTGGGATTAAAAGAAAGTCATTTATTTTAAACCCAAATCAAAATTTGAGAGTGAATTTTAACCCAATTTTCTAATAGTAAGAAAATAAAAAATATAAACACAATAATAAAAATAAAAGATGTCTAAAAATAGTCTATAATAGGATGTCCTGCAAAACCACTAACTATTACCTTCCATTTTCTCTTTGACTAATGGAATACATTGCATTCAATTGATTAGCCCAAAAGAATAAAATAAGAATAAAGTAGTAGAAATAGACTACCCCACTGGTTTCCTTGTTATTTTCTAATTTAAATTTAAAACAAAATTCACCTACATTTGAGTTTTTATGCAAAATTCATGAGCACTTGAGAACTAAAAAGCATGAATTTTAAGGAATTTTACTTGATGCGGGGTATAAATTTAGAAAAATAGTCTAATCTATAGCAAAGATATCCAATCGACTTTCCAATGCTTATAAAAAATGAAAAAAATGGATCAGTGTCATAAAATCAATTTGTATTTCCATAAAAAGGGTATATTATAGAATTGAAATGGAAATGGGGTCCTTTATTGATCTAAATTCAATTGAGAATTCATGCAACAATACTTGGTGGGACAAACCTATAGTATTGTGAGAATATAAATGGATAATATGGAAATCTTGTGAAGAGAGATGTATGCCTCCAAAAGTGATCTTAGTTCATTTCCAAAATGAGATATATACAAATACATAGAATATCAACAATAATCACATATATTGGAATTTTAAATGAACAAATGGATGTGATAAAATAACAAGAAAAACTATAATTTTTTAAAAATGTGTTTATTTGGGTACACCAACTTGGTGGGGTCATAAATTTCAGCCCGCTGGGAAAAAATTAAACTTCTTTACACCATTGGAAAGATATTGACATTTTTTGGTTTCAATCCCTTATAGTGCATGTCTTCAACTATCCACTTCAAAGGATTAATAAAAATTTTGAGGCCAAATTCTACTCTGAAAGCCTTCAAAAATGCAATTTATTGAAATATAGAAAATATTTAAAAAATAGATTTTTGATATTTTCCCTCATTAGCTATACAAATGTCACTTGAGTGATTTAGAATTGCTACTGGATCATTCCTCCCCCCTTGAGAGGCAATGGGCCCCATTACATCAATGATCTACAACTAATGATGAAAGCATTTGGCCATGTACTCCCTAGTAAACCATTTTCTTTGATGAGGTAAAAGTCTTGCTTGAACCAAACAATAGAGAGGGATTTGTTGCCCTCTTAATTTTTTTACATGAACCTCAACAATTTGATCATTGGAAACTAGGATAATAGTTACAAATTCATATCTACATTCTAAATTTTCTTAGAAACAAAGTATCCAACAAAGGTGGAAAGTACAAGCATAAAAATTCAACATTAAATACAAGATGCAAGCCCAAAATGGTAGTAAATTGAGTTGAAAAGATGTATCACCAACTTATTTTAAAATAGTGTATGACCCATACCAAAGAGGAAGAAGCTTTTGATGTGGTCCTTGAAGCCGCTCCTTTTGGAGATGAATCCAAACTTTGTTACCAACTTCAAAAATGATTATTTGGTATGTTACACTATCTCATGAACATGTTACTTTATATGACAAATATTTTCAATAAATTTGGATGTCATATCTCCTTCTCTTCATGTGGTGAAAGCACATTTGTCATAGTTTGGAGTTCAACATCCAAGGGATCCAACGACTAGTATCTGAGACACATTACAAATGGGCTATGCCTTGTGGAGCTATATATTGCATGATTGCAGCTATGTTACAATATGGGTAACTTTCATCCCATGTTCAAGGATATTTAGAATGATAAATTCATAAAATGTGAATTATCATGTGATTTACCACTTGTATACCCATCTATCTATATAATGTACTATACTTAGTGATCTTGGTGCCCATCATAGCCCAAAGTGTAGACCAAAAGTTACCAATGAATCTAATATCCCTATTAGAGATAATACTCTATGGCAATCCAAAGTGAACCCAAACAAGAGAAAAGAAATGCTTGGCAGTGTCTTCTATGAAACCCCCTTCCTGCAGGTGACCATGATGACCATTTTTAAAAATATGTCTAGCACCATATAAACACATTCATGATCATGTTTAGTATTAGGGAAACTAGACATGAAGTCAATTGATACTAATTTCCAAGGTTTATAAGGGGTAGGGAGAGGCATATACAATCTTGCCTTACGATTTGTAGGCTTTGTAATGGCACATATTGTACAAGACCAAATATAGGAATTAACATCATGTTGCATTTTGAGCCAATTAAAGTACCTTTAAATAAAAAACAATATTTTCCTTACACCAAAGTGTCCAAAAACATGATTGTAATGTGCTTCCCATTTCATCTTTTGTTGTTCTTTAATAGGAACACATATGTGACCCATATAAAAAATAATGTCATCTTGCAAGTAATAATAGGGGACTTGCTTACCTTATTTAAGCTTGTTGTAGACATCAAAAAAATCAATATCGCTACCATATAATTTGGGCCAAGTTTCTATTTGATGAGCACAAGAATCTAACACCACAGTAAGTGTTGCAATTGGAGGTCTACTCAAGAAATATGTAACCTTGTTACTACTTCCCTTCTTGTGACGAATATTAATAAAATTTTTTTTATGGGTATGTGGACCATATTTTATGCATGTCATTCTATAGCTTCCCTTGTGTCTACAATAATTGCAAAGGCTTATGGTTTGTATGAATTATAATCTTTCCCAAAACTATAGTGCTTCTATTACTTGTAGGCCTGCACAATAGCATATATTTATTTTTCATATGTAGGATACATGCATACTATATTAGAGAATGTTTCATTTTGGTAGACCACTAGATGACCATGTTGTATGAGTACTGCCCCAAGGGCATGCTCAAAGATATCTATCTTGATTTCAAAAGGTTGTTGTAGGTCTAGAATTGCCAATGTTGGTGTTGAACACAACTTTTTCTTCAGTCCCACAAATACTTTCTAATACACTTTTGTCCATTTTTTTTCTTTAGCTCCTCCTTTGAGTATTTGGTTCATAGGCCAAGTCAAATATGATAATCCAAGTACAAAACTTTAATAGAAGTTAGCCAATCCTAAAAAGCTATGGATTTTTAGCCAATACTAAAAGGCTATGGAGTTCTATGATGTTTTTAGGAGAAGGCCAATATTTGATAACTTTTACCTTTGTAGGATCAATGTGAACACCCTCACTATCCATAATATATCCCAAATATTGAATGCTTACTATACCTAAAGACATGTCAAAAATTCCTTAACGCATATCACACATCCTGAATCACCTTTTTTCTATCATCAACATCATTTTCATCCTCATTCTTGCATTTCACTTTATTTGCATCATTCATCCTATTTTAACATCATTTTCACTGATTAACCCTATTTCTCTCTATTAATTAAATAATCTTGAATTGTTTAATTAATTCATCCATTTCATCACTAATATTCCCTTTCAACATCCTAATTGGATAATTATGATTATTTAATTACTATCATTTAATATTCTTCTAATCCGACATGATTAAATAATCTTAATTATTTAATTATCCTATCTTTTAATCTTCTTGTCACATGAATTAAATAATTCTTAATTATTTAATATCTTGTTTTCCCTCCACAAAGCATATTATTGAGGAATATTCCATTTCCAAATATCTCAACTAACTTGTCTTAACCATTTCTAGCCCTTGATCTTGAAATCAATTCTCAAACCTTGATCTTAAATATCCTAACCATTTTCCTAAAATGGTAGAGCAAGCTTGAGTTCTAACTAATATCCTTCATCCATCTTCCTTGATTCTCTCTCCTTTGTGGGTGTTGAGGATCAAGCTCAACCCTTTCTTTGTGGGAATTCAAACTCAATCCTATCCCTTGATCTAATTTCTCCAAATCTATAAAAGAACCCTCATCCCTCTTAATTAATCTAGAGAATTTATGGAGAGATCATGTCCAATTGATTCTTGAGAAAATTGAGCATACATTATTGCATTCTAGGTCATCATATCAAACTTTTGCAATCAAGGAGGATTTTTTTTTAAAGGCAATCCAACATATTTCACCAACACAAACACACTCCACCAAGGGATGGTAAGATTGTTTGTAGTTTTGAATTCATTTGTGTTCTTGATTGTTTGTCTAACCCTTGTTGTGAATTCTTAGCTTTACGATTGCATTTCATTAGTAAGTGGGTTTTTATCCTTTGTTCTTGAGTTTATTGATTGAATTAATTGTTGTAATCCATGTCCATTTTCTCCTATTACAATACCAAATAAACACTTTTATCTATTAGCATAGAGTTAGTGTTGTTGTAGGGTTGAGAGCACTTGTTCAACATGCTATAAATGCTCATCTCATGTCTTCCTAAAGATGGGTATGCCATCTAGATAGACCACATTGAAAGAATTAGTAAATTTTTTGAGAATATCATTCATCGTCCTCATGAAAGTGACAACGAAATTTGTTAGCCAAAAAGGTGTTACCAACCATTTAAATAGTCCCTCTTTGGATTTGAAGTAAATTTTCTAGACATTTGATGGATGAATTGGCACTTGGTGGTATAATTATTTCAAATAAATCTTGGTCAAAAACTTAGATCCTCTTAGCTAGTCCAAGATATCATCAATATGAGGGATTGGATACATATTTTTCATAGCGGTCCTTTTTAAGGTGTAGTAATCAATACACAATTGTTATGTTTCATTCTTTTTCTTGGCCAAAATAATTGGACTACCACAGAGTGATGCACATGGTCAAATATGACCCTTTAGGATCAGCTCTTCAATTTTTTGTTTGATCTCATCATTCTCCAAAATTGATCTCTTATATAGTGGCCCATTTGGTAATGGTTTCCATCTATCTTTATTGAAGAGTGATGGTGGTTTTTATGGTATTATTGTTACAGCCTAAAACTGCCCTTTCTTCCTCATGATAAATAATTAGCAATAAAAAAATCTCTACTTTGAACAATCAAATATCTGTAACACTGTTTCACACTAATTAAAGATGTAGATCTTGGAGAACTTACCTCAAGTATCCAATACTTTTATTCACTCAACTTGACAATAGAACTTCATGGTCTAAACTCATAAACACCATGACATTGATGCATGTATGTTTATCCTAGTATCACATCACACATCCAATGGTGTTATATCACATATTACCTCATCTTTGAATGGTTTGATAGAATAAGAAGAAAAACTATTTTCTTACCCTTATATCTCCCCCTTGGCTCACCCAACCCATAGAGGGGTACGTGCAGGATCATGGGGTCCAAACTAGGCCTCTAAGTGGCGATGAAAATTTAGAAAATCAGAGTTAAGCAACTTGACATAAAAATTTGAATAGTTTATTAACATAATTTAAAAAATATGTAAGAACAAAAGTTGTAGCAAATTGAATGTAGTTTTTAGGCTACTAGTCCCTTTTTGGAAAAAAGTAAATTTTTTTTGAGAAAATTTGAAATTTCAATGCAGTGGTACTAAATTTTTAGGAAAAAGATAAGAAGCAGGTGTGTGTCTAACCACCCTAAGTACAAGAAAAACATAATATTTTTTTCTAGATTTTTAAATATAAGTAGAGGACACATGTTTGGATGTGCCAGATTTTTTTTTGTAATTTTTTTCCACGTAAATAATTAGTTATGATTTTTTACTAGAAATTTTCATAATTATTAAAAATTTTGTGTCTGACCACCATAACTTGGTCAAAAAATTATGAAATTCATTTTTATTTTTTTTATCCTATAGTATGCAAAGCATAGAATGTGGTGCATCTTGTGGATTCAAAAAATGTTAAGTAGTTTGAAAGTTATAGAAGTTTTTCAATTAGCCTATCAATTAGGACTTTAGATGTAATGTAGGTAGAAAATCAATAATAATAATTTATTCAATTCAAAATAAGGCAAAAGTTATATTGGTGGAAAGTTAACAATTTTTTCTATAAACCCTTTTCGTTTGATGAAATTCAGGTAAAAAAAAGTCGTTAGCCACAAGGGCGAACTTCAGAAAACTAAACAAATTTTCAAAAACACATTTTTTGTGTTGACTTTCCAGGTCAGGAAATCCCAAACCAAATCTCGAACGGATATCCGTTTTGAGACAGATATTCGTTTCAAAACGGATATCCATTTTGGAAAGTGTGAACCCATTTTTTTGAAAAACAAAACGGATATCCGTTTTGAAGACCTAAAAAACCCTCTTTAGTAAAATGGGCATAACTTTTGCGCTTATTATCAAAATTTTGACTTTTTATAGGCGTTGGAAAGGTGATTGAGAGCTCTACACAATGGACTAGTTGGTATTTCTATATTTTACACAATTAAATAATTATAATCATTTGAATTTCATATTTCATTTTTGAAACATCAAATGCTCACTACTTTCACATGCAAAGTCTTTTTTTCATGATTTTTTTGTAACACTCATCTCAAAATACTTGAAACATTAGAAATAGTAATGAATAATGAAATATTTATATATTTATATATTTTTTAACAAGGATATGAAAAAATATTCATAAATCATTATATCTCTCTATCCCTTTATCTACCTCTCTAAAAATCACTATGTTTCCCCTTAAGCTCTAGACATATCCCTCCCTCCTTTCTTCTCTCTTTGTCCCTCTTTATACCCATCTTTCTCACACACTCTCTCTCTCTCCTTGAGCTCTAGACCTATCTTTCTACCTCTATCTCCATCCTTTCTCTCTCTCTCTCTCTCTCTCTCTCTCTCTACCTCTCTATCTCTTAGGTCCCTCTCACTCCCTCTCCCTCTCCCTCTCCCTCTCTCTCTCCCTCTCCCTCTCCCTCTCCATCTCCATCTCCCCTCTCCATATCTCTCTATCTCTGCCTCCATTTAAGCCTCTCTTCCTCTTAAGTCTCTATCCCTCTTAGGTCTCTCTCTCAGGTCCCTTCAACTCCCTCTCTCCCTCCCAGGTCTCTCTCTCTCAGGTCTCGCTCACTCCCTCTCTCTCTCTCTCTTTTCTCTCCCACTCCCTCTCTCTCTTAATCTCTCACTCACACTCACACTCTCTCCCTCTCAGGTCCCTCTCAAGTCTCTCTCCCTCTTGCTCTCTCTCCCTCCCTCTCTCTCTATCTCTCATCCCTACCACTCCCTCTCCATCTCCCTCTCACTCTCCATCTCTCTGAAGTCTCTCGTCCTCTTAGGTCTCTCTCTCCCTCTCTCTCTCTCTCACACACTCTGTCTCCATCTCCATCTCCATCTCCATCTCAGGTCTCTCTTTCCCACTCTCTCTCTCCTCTCTCCCTCCCTCTCAAGTCCCTCTCCATCTCCCTCCCTCCCTCTATTTCTCTCTCCCTCTGAAGTCTCCCTCCCTTCCTCCCTCCCTGCCCCCTCTCTCTCTCAGGTCTCTCCCATTCCCTCCTCTCTCTCCCTCTCTCTCTTTCTCTCTCTCAAGTCTCTCCCTCTCTCTCTCTTCTCTCATATCTCTCTCTCTTACTCACCCCTCTCTCTCTCCATCTCCCTCTTAGCTCTCTCTGTCCTCTCTCTCTCTCTCTCTCTCTCTCTCTCTCTCTCTCTCTCTCTCTCTCTCTCTCTCTCTCTCCCACTCCCTCTCTCGCTCTTAGGTCCCTCCCAGGTCCCTCCCTCCCTCCCTCTCTCTCCCTCTCCATATCCCTCTCTCCCTCTCTCTCTCTCCCCCCCTCTTTGAAGTCTCTATATCTCTTAGGTCTCTCCCACTCCTCATGTATCTCTCTCTTAGGTCTTGTTGTCAATAGATTTGCACCCTGCTGAATGCAATATTCAACAATCTACTGAAACATGGAAACCTTCTTTAGATGTGGGTGATCTGAGCGAAGAAGGAATCTCTAGAGTGAGCTGGTTCTCTGAATGATAAATCATATTCTAAATAACTTCTGAGGAAAGGGATAAAAAGGTGACTGAAAACTAAAACCTATTACTAACAGATGACTTTCAAAACCTGATAATGATTCAATGATGATTCTGATCTCTTCCTCACAAACAGTTTTCAGAAAAACACAATATTTCACAACTTCTCATGAACAATTGATACATGAATAATTTGCATGAAGGCCTGACTTGAAGCACAACATGCAACCTGTATTCTGAACTTTCTGCATTAAGAATTACAATTTAAGGACAAAACAAGGACTCTGTAAACAAAAATCACAAGATAAAATCAAACTGAAACTGCAAGTAAACACAGAAATGAGAAGTAGGAATGTTGTCTTTATTCAACTGAAGGAGGATGCCACGATCTGAAACTGAGTACAAAATGTGTTCACAAACTCAAGATGTGGCTGAGCAGGAACTCTGATCTGAACTGAGAAGGAGAGCTCAAAAGACTAAGTCTATCAAAACATAACTCTCAAGAAACCCTAATCTGAGCTCAGAAAAAAGCTCAAGGAAAAAGGCTTCAAACTGTCTCAAAAATTGCATAAAAGCAGGAAAAAGCATACTGCTTTTATGATGAACCTATCAAGCCTCTAAAAATAGGCTGAATTTGCTTTAAAAGCCAGAAAAACACCTTATCTCTCCAAGATAAGACCCAAACTTGACCAAGAGGAAAAGTCAACAATAATCTGCTAAAAATAGCAAGAAATCATAAAACAGTTTATAGGAGATTTCTTTAGGATTTTTCTTTACAAGATTGCAGATTTGCACAATCTATCTATTTTTTGCAACTAAAGATTAAAAATCTTTTGCAAAAAAAGAAAACATTTCTATCACCTTGTTACAATGCTTTGATTTTTTCCAAAAATCATAAAAAATAAATACACATCATTATCTTCTCATCATCCTTATTGAAAAAACTATCATTGATTTCTTTAAAATCAATCAAAATCAGAAACTCTAAAAAGGTGATCATCAAAACCCTAACCCTAGGTCATAAGCATCTCACCCTAATATTCTTATTATTTTCTCAAAAATCATAACCTACATTCAAGTCCTTACATTTCACTAAGGAAAAGAATAAAACAAGACCTAACCATTGACCTAATATAGAAATTTCGGCCCCCTCATATATCAAACTTCAGACTTAGATTAAATCATAATGCAAGGGTATAAGTCTCGGCCTCCATTTGAAATTTTCCACGTGCTTTGACCAAAAACTCTAGATGATGATAAGGTTGGAATTAGGGTTTCAACAAAATGAAGTCAAACCCTAATCATCACTTCATTTCACACTCTCCACTTTGAGGAAAATGAGCTCTGCCTGAGAGCACGCCGCCATGACAGTCGAGCTTGGACTGGATATCTTCATCATGCTTCCTCCGTGGTCGAGCTACTTAGAGGGTAAGCTTATTTTTCTTTGTATTGAGGTTCTTTCACTTGATTTCAAAAAGTAATCTCCATGGTCGCGGCCTGTCATGCTTCTTTCTGACTTAAACTACTCCTGTGCTTTGCTATGCTTTGGCTGTCATGAGCTCGAACTCAGCCTATTTGAAACATCCATGAGAAAGCTCACGGGTTATTGCTTTTTCCTTTTCCCATAGGGTAAGCTAACTTCAATGGCTTTTAAAATGTTGTACATTCTGGCCTTATGGCCGTGATTTTCTTGTATATTTCTCGTGCAAATATTTTTGTCTCTATACTCCTTATGCCTGCCGACCACCTTACACGAGCTTGCACTGGATATCTTCATGTGGTTTGAGAATCTACCATGGGCCTGGCCGCGCCATAAGCATCCTTCTACAGATTCAAAGCGGTGAGTTACATACATACTTTCTCTTTTGGAAAACTCGACCTCTTTCACTTAAAAACCATGGCCATATATCGGCTGCAATATATATATTATAGAAAGCATTTTTTTCTGAGATTTTGGGTCCGACCCAACATAGGAAATTGGCATTTTCATGTATTTTCTTGCTGTCTCTTGCAAAATCTTCACATGGGTTATCGTGATTATTGCATTTTCTGTATTTTAAAGCTCGAACCCTGAAAATGGGTATCATATATCATTTTGCATTAAATTTATAACTCGGCCCATAATAGCTGGTGATGCTCTTTGATATTTTGTGACTGTATTCGTCAAACCCCACTGTGGGCTTTCTTTGATGTGAAGAAAACTACTCCTTGAAGATTGGCTCGAAATGTCTTTTATTTTTGCATTTGTAAAACGTATTTATGAAACCCTCACCATAGGAGGTCAATTGTAATATAGAGGGACTGTATACTTCAATGCTCATATAAAATTGGGCTTCTAGCATTCGAAATCTTTACTTTTAGCATGATTCTGTGCTTGTCCATTGTGAAGAGAAATACTTCTTAATGTATACTATCCCCATGCTTGTTCTCTGTACGCACAGCAGTGTCTTTTGATTTTCCTTAACCTTAACACAACTTTTTCCTTCTTCTCTTGAACTTCATAGAGATTTTTAAATTGAAACATTGCATCACTGTTAACACCTCAGAACACCTTTTGGAAAGAAAAACTATCATTTCTTTGGTCATTCTAGAACAAGCATTTGTTGATTGCATACCCTAATGTTGCACTGCATTGCTAGTCGAGTTGGAACTAATAGCTCATTTATCACTTGAGTGTATGGTTTGTTATTGTACTCTTGAGCAACATGGTACTCTTCATGCATTTTTATGTTTCACTTATCAAACCACTTTAAAAAATCTACTCTCTTCATGATGAAAACCGAAACAAAACTCCTGATTAAGGCATAATGTATGTCTGTTCACTATCCTTGACTGTGAAAAGAATGAATTGATGAACTGGAACTTGCATGACATATATGATTATGATAAAACACAGAACATGAACTATGCAGCAATATCTAATGTAAATGTACTCAGCTGAATTGATTGAGTGAACTAAACTCACTGTTCACCTATAGCCTTCAGAAAGAATTGTTGGTGTGAATAAGTCTTGTACCTAGTTTATTCCCTTACTAGGGACTTAGGGGACTTAATTCACATGTTAAGTTTACTTAGGATATTAGTTGTCATATCTAGATAAGTATTAGTTGTCTTATCTAGAATTTCCACTTTCCTAGGTAGTTATGAGTTAATTATTTCATGTGATAGGATTAAGACACTTGTCATGATCTTGTCTTATCCTATCTCTCATCCTTGCCTTTATAAGCAAGGCATCTCTAGTAATGTATTATATAGCATTGTATTGTATTGCATTGATCATATTGTATCATACTGCAATCCTTGTTTGGTGGAATAGCATCTTCCATTGTTGCTTCTCTCTATCTCTTGTGGAGGTTCTTTGGTGTTGCAGATTGAAGATCTTGGGTTGATAACTCCAACATGGTATCAGAGCTTTGAATCTGGCAAGCCCCTTCCATTTCTTTATTAGAGAGTTTCCATCAATTTCTATTGTGATTTTTGAGTTTCTTGTATCCTATATTGCATGCTTGCATTTTGGTGAGATCTGGTGATTGCAGCACTTTTGGCTATAGTGGCAGTATTTTAGGCTGTCCCATTGCGTCCAGGAGGCTCGAAAAAGTCAGATCTGGCTTTTGTTTCACTCAATTTCGTCACCATTTGCAACTTTGGCAAAGAAGGGTTTGGAGCTCAGATCTGGTGAACAACTTTTTACAAGAGCACTTTGAGCAAAAATTAAGCCTGCCATTGCGTCCGGGTGGTTGTTTCCATTTTTTGATAGATAATTTGTCCATATTCGGCAAAAGTTGCTTTCGGGCAAAAATTTTAGCGAGGAGGCCGTACGACCCCCCTGCGCAAGTACACGTGTCGTCAGAAAATTTTTCAAAAAAATAAAAATTAATTAATTAATTTTCTTTTTTCTGTCGGCATTTTATTCTATTTCAAAAATTTCAAAAAATAAAAATAAAAATTTATAAAGCGCTTTAAGCGTTGTTCAATCTGCGGCCCTTAGATTTGCGGACTGTTATTAAGTCTGCAGCGGTCAAAGTCACCGCCAACATTTACCGCCGGCCTCAAGCTGCCAGCCGTGTGGGGAGGTGACGGAACCGCCAGGCGGGCAGTTAAGCCCTTACCCGCCAGCTTTTGTTGATACTACCAGCGGGCGGTTGACAAACCGCCACTGCGAGCCGCCAACGAGCGGTCTATAAACTGCCGGCTGCAGGAGTCCACAGCAGTCATCGCCAGCAGGCGGGTCTTCAAACCGCCAGAGTTGCTGACTTCGCATGTGATCAGCTAGGGTCAAGCCGCTAGCGGTTAATGTGACCGGCAATTTTTTCTGTCAGCCCAGCGCACGGTCACGTGGAGGAATGACGGCTAGCCCCCGAGGGCTTAAATTTTGCTCCTGTTTAGCCTTCAAAGTGCCTAAAATAGGCCTTTTTTTCAATTTTGCATAACTTTTCACCACAGCATCAGATTTTTGAAAACGAGATATCGTCGGAAAGCTGGTTCAACGAACTTCATAGTGGTGTAGGTGATTTTTCCAGATTTTGACATTTTTTGCTCAGTTTTTTCAGCTTGAAGGTACAAGTGCATTTATTGCTTGTTCTTGATGTAACTTTTGCAAACGAAGTCGAAATTTGGCAAACTTTTTTTTGAAATTGATCAGAAAATTGCAAGGAATCTGTTTGTAACCTTAGTTTTCAGTTTTTGCAAGCTCTTTTTTCTGAAAATTGTAAAAATCACCGTGTGTTATAAACGGTTGATTTGAGCTTGTCACTTGTAAAAATTGCAAAATTTGTTCATTGTAATTTGTTGGGGGGGTTGCAAATTGAGTTTTAATACATTCTGGGGGGGTGAAAGGCACAATTTCAGTGCCACATTGTCTTCTTTCTTTTGGTGTTCATGGCGGATCTAAGGCAAATTGAACCACTCACTCCATACAATTATCATACATGGAAGCTAAAAATGACTCAATTGTTACAATCTAAGGGTCTATGGCCAATGTTAGATGCAGAACAACCTGAATTTACAAGGGATTATGAATTTTTTTTCCATAGATGTAAAATGGATGAAGCAAAAGGGCTCATTGGCTTACATGTATCTGATAATTTGTTGTTTCATATTTCAGAGTGCAAAACACCTAAGAATGTTTGGGATAAACTTGAAGAATTGTATGGTAAAACAAATCATTTCAGAACCTTGCAACTTCAAGCAGAACTACAATCCCTCTCTCCAGATGCATTTCCTTCAATTCAGGATTTCCTTGCACAATTCAAGATGATTTTGTCACAGTTGAAAGGATGTGGACATGATGTATCTAGTGATGAATGTATCTTCTTGATTCTGTCTAAGTTAAAGGGCCCTTATCAAGTGTTTTCTTCTACTTTCTATTCAACTATGGATGCAATGGGGAAAGATTACAAAATGCCTACATTTGAGTTGTTTTGTGAGCGTCTTACTAGGGAGGAGGCCAAGTTAATTCAGTTGGATGCCTTACCTAATTCTAAGAATCATGCTCTAATGGCTCAATCATCCAAGGGTAAAGGAAAGAACAAGAAGAAGCCCAAAGTAGAATCATCTTCTGGTAGTGAGAATCCCTCCAAACCGAAGCCGAAGAACAATCAGAAGTCCATTCAATCTCCTTCTTCTTCTACCTCTAGAGATTCTTCTTCCAAGTCCAAGAAAAAGAAAGGAGATCCTTGTTCATTTTGTGGCAAAACTGGGCATGATGCATCTCATTGCTTTAAGATATTAGAGGCCTTGGAGGAAGCTATGAAGAAGCACAATATTTTAGTGGCTAAGCCTTCTTCCATGGGCAAAGGGAAAGCTCTTTCAGCACGAGCTATGCATTCACCTTCAGATAGTTGGATTCTTGATTCAGGTGCTTCACATCACATGACCAATTCACGTGATCTTCTTGATTCCATAGTTCATACTTCTACTTCTCAGATTGCAGTTGGGAACTCTTCACAAATTCCAGTTTTGGGGACAGGCTCCGTTCAGATGCTAGATGGGTGCATTGAGGATGTTCTACTTGTTCCTGATATTTCAGCGAATCTACTTTCCATATATCAGATTTGTCATTCTGGAGATGGGAATTAGTTGAGTTTACTCCACAAAATGTGACTATTAGACTTGCATCCTAAGACGGTTGTTGCTAGGATAGTTGATCATGAGAAACATTTGTATCGATTTGATGGATTTGAGTCTTCATCGGGTTCATGTTTTGTTGCTCATGCTGATTCAATGAGCAAGCTTTGGCATGAGAGATTTGGGCACTTGAATTATAGATATCTTCAGCAAATGAAAGCACATAACTTAGTGGTTGGTCTTCCAAAGATCACTTGCACAGATGGTGTTTGTCAAGGATGTGTTCTTGGCAAGCAACATCAAGATCCTTTTCCTAAGGGTCAAGCTACATGTGCAACCACACCCCTTGAGTTGGTCCATAGTGATCTTATGTCATTCCCAACTCCTTTTTTAGGGGCTAAGTATGTGCTCACATTCATTGATGATTTTTCCCGTCGGACATGGGTCTATTTTCTGAAGCTCAAGAGTGAAGTCCTCACCAACTTCAAGACCTTCAAAACCTTTGTGGAGAAGCCTTTGTGGAGAAGCTCAGGTTTTTCTCTTGATAGATACGCACAGATAATGGGGGGGAGTATGTCAATCATGCATTTCAGGATTTTTGCAGTGAGCATGGTATTCTTCATCAGCACACAGTTCCTTACACTCCTCAGCAGAATGGTGTGGCGGAGAGAAAGAACAGGACTCTCAGGGAAATGGCCAATTGTATGATTCAGTCTAGGTCCATGGCTCCCGCCTTTTGGGCCGAAGCTGTCAATTGTGCCAACTATATTCAGAATTGTATGCCCCACAAGGCAGTGCGAAATATGACCCCTGAGGAGGCTTGGTCTCATCACAAGCCTAATGTATCCTTCTTCAGAGTATTCGGTAGTGAGGCTTGGGCATTCATTCTGAATGGTCGGCGTAAATCCATGGAGAAGAAAAGTCATTGGTACATCTTTGTTGGCTATTGTGAGGATGTGAAGGCATACAAATTGTTTGATCCTGACACATGAGAGGTTCATTTCCGACGTGATGTTCAGTTTTCTGAGACCTTCACGCAGCCAGATCCTCCTTCGACTTCTTCTTCATCACAACCTACTCAATCTTCTTCTTTAGATGATGTTTTGCTACTTGAGGAAGATTTTGATGATGGTCTTGATGAACCTCCTCCTCATTCACCCACTAGGCCACGATGGGCTCGAGTTACTCTTGAGGAGGCTGGTCCTCTTGTTGGTGATCCCACAGACACTCGCTGCACTCGTTCTCAGACTTCTGGAATTAGTCTTTTGAATCATGCAATTTCAGATGATCCTCAGAAGTTTTTAGATGCTTCAGGTATTCCAGAGTGGGATAGTGTTATGGATGATGAGTATTCTTCCTTGATGAAGAATCATACTTGGGATCTTGTGCCTCTTCCTAAGGGAAGAAAGTTGGTTCGATGCAAGTGGGTGTATCGTACCAAGTATGCAGTACATGGTTCCATTGACAAGTACAAGGCTTGTCTTGTTGCAAAGGGGTTTTCTCAGGTTGAAGGAATTGACTATTCTGAGACCTTTGCTCCTATTGCCAAGATGGATTCTATTCGCCTTCTCCTTGCTATAGCTACATCTCAGGGATGGTCAGTGTTTCAGATGGATGTGAAGAGTGCTTTCTTGCATGGGGATCTTCATGAGGAGATCTATATGGAGTAGCCACTAGGTTTTGTGCAGGACTCTTCACTTGTTTGCAGGCTTCAACATTCATCGTATGGTCTCAAACAAGCCCCTAGGGCTTGGTATGAGAAGATGGATAGTTTCTTGCTTGCTTCCGGCTACACTCGTTGACATTCTGATCCCATAGTTTATACACAGAGACATGGAGAGGATCTACTTATACTTGTGCTCTATGTGGATGATTTGATTCTCACAGGGAGTTCTACTTCCATGATTCAGAGTACACAGCGAGCATTGATGGAGCAATTTGATATGACCAACCTTGGTCTTCAGGTTCATCAGAATTCTGAGGGGATCTTCATTTTCCAACAGAAGTATGCTCTTGATTTGCTTCAGAGATTTGGCATGGCTGATTGCAAGCTTGCCCCCATTCCAGTCAGGTGTTGTACTGTCTTCTAGTTGCACTACTCCTACAGTTGATCTTACCTTGTATTGACAGTTGGTTGGCAGTCTTTTGTACTTGACACATAGTCATCCTGATATTTCCTTTGCAGTTGGACTTGTCTCTCACTTCTCATAGGAGCCTCATGAGAGTCATTGGAAGGCCACCAAGCTTATCTTGAGATACATTCAGGGCACTACTTATTTTGGCATTCACTACACTTCAGGTGCATCTCAGATTGTGGGCTTCATTGACTCAGATTGGGCCGGTGATGTCAATGATCAGAAGTCTACTTCTGGCTTTGTCTTTTGCCTTGGTTCTGGTCCGATTGCATGGTCATGCAAGAAGCAAACTGCTATTGCATTATCATCGATAGAGGTTGAGTATCGAGGTGCAGTGTTGGCTAGTCAGGAGGTTTTGTGGCTTCGTCAGTTGATGACTGAGTTTGGATTCCCTTCCACTTAGCTCACTACTCTTTGGTGTGACAATCAGAGTGCCATTCATATTTCATGCAACCCAGTGGAGCATCAGTGGACTAAGCATATTGAGATCCACATGCACTTCATCAGGCAACTCATCCAGGATGGTGTTCTCAGCTTGGAGTATTTGCCTACAGATCAGCAGGTTGCAGACATCTTCACTAAACCTTTGGCATCGCCTTGTTATCTTCAGTTGCGATCGATGCTTGGGGTGAAGGAAGTTGTCCTTGGGGGGTCTTGAGGAGTCCTCCTTCCTTCATTAGTTTTCTTTGTTTCTTTCTCTCTTTTGGAGAGGAGTTTTCTCCCACAGGGTTTTTCTCCTTTTCTCCGCTTGTGAGAGTTTTTTGTTTTGTACATGGGTACCTCATCAGGCCTAGTTGTCGGGACCCATCTTTTGCATTGCATTGGTTTGTACCTCCCTAAGTTGCACTTAAGGGGGGGTGTTGGTGTGAATAACTCTTGTACCTAGTTTATTCCTTTACTAGGGACTTAGGGGACTTAATTCACATGTTAAGTTTACTTAGGATATTACTTGTCATATCTAGATAAGTATTAGTTGTCTTATCTAGAATTTCCACTTTCCTAGGTAGTTATGAGTTAGTTGTCTCATGTGATAGGATTAAGACACTTGTCATGATCTTGTCTTATCCTATCTCTCATCCTTGCCTTTATAAGCAAGGCATCTCTAGTAATGTATTATATAGCATTGTATTGTATTGCATTGATCATATTGTATCATACTGCAATCCTTGTTTGGTGGAATAACATCTTCCATTGTTGCTTCTCTCTATCTCTTGTGGAGGTTCTTTGGTGTTGCAGATTGAAGATCTTGGGTTGAGAACTCCAACAAGAATAACCTGATCGTTATGAATGCACAGTTGGTTTAGTAGCTCGATAGATAAATCTATTTTACTCCTTCAGTTGTATTTCATTTCCTTTGATGAACATGATGATGTATTTTTTAAAATCAGCCCATTTAATGAATAGGGCAGCATGCCGAGCTCTACCCTTGTGGGAGCCGATTTTTCTCCACATGCTTGGTCTTCAAATAATGTCCAGCTTCATGACTTTACCTATACTTGCACAAGGAAACAAACAGTGTTAGCATAAAAAATAGAACATGATGATCATGATATTGTTATTTCTCCTTCAGCTCATTTCCTCTACACTTCTTTGATTGCTTCAATGCATGATTGATAGTAGGTTGTGCTATTGTGGGTGCTTCATATAGGTTACTTCATAATCGTAGCCACTGACACCCCTCTTTTCTCTTACAGGTTGACAAAATACGAGAAGAAAAAGGTGCACCATCATCGTCAACCATCGGCCAAAATAGGCAATGATGATTATGTTGCTTTCTTATGTGATTTCTTTTCCGCACCTTCAGTAGTATAGTGTGCTATTAGTGATTCATTGTGACAATCACATCCACGACTTGTGTGGATATTTGATTTCAATTCTTTCTTTTCATTTGAAAAGAAAATGCATTTAAATGCAATGTTGTATTATCTGATTCTTGAAATCAAATGAAGCCTTGTAAAATATGAGTCTTTTCATGAAATAAAATAAAGCATCTGAAATGCTATTTTGCTCATTTGCTCAATTTTGTACTTTACTTAATTCTGGAACATGTGAATAAGAATATATGAAAACTCCATTTCTTCTTTAAAATGTATAACTGTCACTCAATGCATAATGATAAAAGAATGCAACAGTACTTAAACTCAATCTGCAATTTCACCTCATGATATAATAACATTCAGCAATTTCTCTCCCTCTCAAGTCTCCCTCCCTCCCCCCTCTCTCCCTCTCCCTCTCTCTATCTCTCTCTCTCTCTTAAGTCTCTCCCACTCCCTCCTCTCTCTCTCTCTCTCTCAAGTCTCTCCCACTCCCTCCTCTCTCTCTCTCCCTCTCTCTCTTTCTCTCTCTCTCTCTCAGGTCTCTCCCACTCCCTCTCTCTCTTCTCTCATATCTCCCTCTCTTACACCCTCCACCTCCCTCTCAGGTCTCTCTCTCTCTCTCTCTCTCTCTCTCTCTCACACACACACACACACACACACACACACACACAATCCGGCTATCTCTCTTGTCTCCCTCTCGGGTCTCTCTCTATCTCTCTCTCTCCCCCAGTCTCCTCTCTCCTTCCCTCTCTCCATCTCAACTCTCTCTCTCTCTCTCACACATACAATCTCTCTCTCTTCATCTCCCTCTCAGGTCTCTCTCTCTCCCACTCTCTCCATCCCTCTCTCTCTCTCTCTCACTCTTAGGTCCCTCCCACTCCCCCTCCCCCTCTCTCCCTCTCCATATCCCTCTCTCTCTCTCTCTCTCTCTTTGAAGTCTCTATATCTCTCTTAGGTCTCTCCCAATCCCTCTCAGGTCTCTTTCTCTCCTAGGTCTCTCCCACTCTCTCTCTCCTCTCTCTATCTCACACTCACACTCTCAAGTCTCTTTATCTCCCTCTCTCCCTCCCTCTCTCCCTCTCAATTCTCTCTCCCTCTCCCTCCCTCTATCTCTCTATCTCCCTCTCTCCCTCTCAAGTATATGTATCTCTCTCAGGTTTCTCCTTCCCACCACAACTAGATCTCTCTCTCTCTCTCTCTCTTCCTCTCTCCCTCTCAAGTCTCTCTCTCTCTCTCTCTCTCTCTCTCTCTCTCTCTCTCCATCCCTCCATCCCTCCTCTCTTCCTCTCAAATCTCTCTCCCTCTCCCTCTCCCTCCCTCTATCTCTCCCTCTCTCCCTCTCTCCCTCTCAAATCTCTCTCTCTCCCTCCCTCTATCTCTCTCTCCCTCTCCATCTCCCTCTATCCTCTATCCCCCTCCCTTTGAAGTCTCTCCCTCTTCAGTCTCTCTCTCTCTCTCTCTCTCTCTCTCTCTCACACACACACACACACTCAAGTCTCTTTCTCTCCCTCTCCATCTCCCTCTATCCTCTATCCTCCTCCCTTTGAAGTCTCTCTCCCTCTTAGGTCTCTCTCTCTCTCTCTCACACACACACACACACTCAAGTCTCATTCTCTCCCTCTCTCCCTCTCAATTCTCTCTTCCTCTCCCTCCCTCTATCTCTTTATCTCCCTCTCTCCCTCTTAAGTATTTGTCTCTCTCTCCTACTCCCTCTCTCTCTCTCTCAGGTTTCTCCTTCCCACCAAAACTAGATCTCTCTCTGCCTCTCTCTCTCTCTCCATCTCTCTGTCTCTCTCTTTCACTCTCTCTCTTAGGTCTCTCCCACTCCCTCCCTCTCTCTCTCTCTCTCTCTCTCTCTCTCTCTCCTCTCTCTCTCTCTCTCTCTCTCTCTCTCTCTCTCTCTCTCTCTCTCTCTCTCTCTCTCTCTCTTCTCTCTCTTCTCTCTCTTAGGTTTCTCCTTCCCACCAAAACTAGATCTCTCTCTGCCTCTCTCTCTCTCTCTCCATCTCTCTCTGTCTCTCTCTTTCACTCTCTCTCTTAGGTCTCTCCCACTCCCTCTCTCTCTTCTATAATATCTCTCTTACTCCACCCTCCATCTCCCTCTCTCTCTCTCTCTCTCTCTCTCTCTCTCTCTCTCTCTCTCTCTCTCTCTCTCTCTCTCCCTCCATCTCCCTCTCAAGTCTCTCTCTCTCTCTCCCGCCTCTCCCCCTCTCTCTCTCTCCCTCCCTCTCTCACTCTTGATTACTCCCACTCCTCCCTCTCCTCTCCCTCTCTCCCTCTCTTTGAAGTCTCTATATCTGTCTTAGGTCTCTCACTCTCGAGGGTCTCTCCTCTCTCTCCTCCTCTCTCACACTCCACACTCTCAAGTCTCTTTCTCCTCTGATTCTCCATCTCCCTCCCTCTATCTCTCTCTCCCTCTATCTCTTAGGTCTCTCTCTCCTCCCTCTCTCGGGGTTTCTCCTTCCAGCCACAACTGGAGTCTCTCTCTCTCTCTCCATCTCTCCCTCTCAAGTCTATCTCTCTCTCCCTCCCTCTATCTCTCTCTCTCCCTCTCCATCTCCTTCTCTCTCCCTCTTGAGTCTCTCTCTCTCTCCCTCCTTTTTTTAGGTCTCCCACTGCCCCTATCTCTCTCTCACTCACTCACTTTCCACCTCCCTCTTAGGTCTCTCTCTCCCACTCCCTCTCTCTCAAGTGTCTCCTTCCCACCCTAATTAGATAAATCTCTTTGGTGTCTCCTTCCCACCCTAACTAGATAACTCTCTCTCTCCCCCTCTCTCCCTCTCAAGTCTCTTTCTCTCTCTCTCTCTCTCCCTCCCTCTCTCCCTCTCCCTCTCCCTCTCCCTCTCCCTCCCTCTATCTCTCCCTCTCCATCTCACTTTCCATATATCTCTCTCTCTCTCTCTCCCTCCTTTATTTTAGGTCTCCCACTGCCCCTCTCTCTCTCTCTCTCACTTTCCACCTCCCTATCAAGTATCTCTCTCCCACTCCCTCTCTCTCTCTCTTAGGTGTCTCCTTCCCACCCTAATTAGATAAATCTCTCTCTTCAGTGTTTCCTTCCCACCCTAACTAAATAACTCTATATCTCCCCCCTCTCTCTCTCCTTCTCTCACCCCTCTCTCTCTCCCTCCCTCTCTCTCTCTCTCAAAAGTAACTTGAGATGGGGAGAGAGAGAAAGGGAGAGTGACTTGAGATGGAGAAAGGGAAGGAGAGATATAGAGAGAGATAGACTTGAGAGGGATATGGAGAGTATAAGAGAGAGAGAGAGAGTGAGAGAGAGGGAGTGGGAGAGACCTGAGAGAGAGGAGAGGAAGAGAGAGAGGAGGGAGTGGGAGAGACCTGAGAGAGACCTAAGAGGAAGAGATGGGGTGGAAAGAGAATTAAGAAGGAGAGAGACTTCAAAGGGAGGGGGGGAGAGAGAGGGAGATGGAGAGTGAGAGGGAGATGGAGAGGGAGTGGGAGTGTGAGGGGCCTGAGAGTGAGAGAGGGAGTGGGAGAGAGAGATAGAGAGAGAGAGATACCTAAGATGGAGATGGAGAGAGAGATATACTTTGAAGGGATGGAGAGAGAGAGAGGGAGATGGGGAGGGAGTGGTAGGGGTAGGGACCAGAGAGAGACCTAAGAGGAAAATGGAGAGGGAGAGAGATAGGGAGAGAGAGAGATACTTGAGAGGGAGAGAGAGAGAGAGAATTGAGAGGGAGAGAGGGAGATAGAGGGAGGGAGAGGAAGAGAGGGATGGAGAGAGAGAGTGGGAGAGAGACTTGAGAGGGAGAGAGTGTGAGTGTGAGTGAGACATTTGTTAGAAACCAATATCTAATTGCAAACCAGAATAGACCTTCCACAGAAGAGTAAAATGAAAAAGCAAAAGTTTTGCATAAAAACATGCAATTTGATATATTCGAAAAGACCAATAATTACAAGAGATAATTTTCTTTATAAAAGCAAAGATGCCAAAACCTAATCTTATCTTGAGCAACAAGATAGCTCAATAAGATAAAGATAAGATCCTAAAACTTAGGAATTAAATAAATCCTAAGTAAACTTATGCTAAGTGTAATTAATAATTAATTACACCAACAACATTCAGAGAGAGAGAGGGAGTGAGAGAGAACAAAGAGAGAGAGGGAGTGGGAGAGAATTGAGAGAGAGAGACCTAAGAGTGAGAGATGGAGTGGGAAAGACTTGAGAGAGAGACCTAAGAGGGAGAGAGACTTAAGGAAAAATAAGAAAGAGAGAGAGAGAGAGAGAGAGAGAGAGAAGGATTGATGGAGGAGGTGAGAAGATATGTCTAGAGCTCAAGGAGAGAGAGTGAGAAAGATAAGTATAAAAAGGGATAAAGAGAGAAGAAAGGAGGGAGGAATAGGTCTAGAGCTTCAGGGGAGACATAGTGATATATAGGGAGGTAGAGAAAGTGATAGAGAGATATGATGATTTATGAAGATTTTTTCATCTCATTGCTACAAAAAATATAAATATTTCATTATTCATTAATTTTTCTAATGTTTTAAGTATTTTGAGATGAGTGTTACAAAAAAATCATGAAAAAAAGACTTTGCATGTGAAATTAGTGAGCATTTGATGTTTCAAAAATGAAATATGAAGTTCAAATTATTCTAATTATTTTTTGGTGTATAATATAGAACACCACCTAGTCCATTGCATAGAGCTCTCAATCCACCTTTTCCGCGCCTATAAAAGTCAAAATTTTGATAAAACACAAAGAGATTGCCATTTTACTAAAAGGGTTTGTAGGTCTTCAAACGGATATCCGTTTGTTTTTTAAAAAATCGTTCCTTTTCCAAAGCGGATATTGTACTGACTGCCAAAAGTCAAAGTGTGATTCGCATTTTGGGCGTTTAAAAATGCTTTTTTCCATTGCCGCACGGACCCCCATGATCTTGCATACCCGGAGTATGGTTGTGGGTGAGGTCTTATTTATAGATTTAGTCTTAACAACCAATAGAGATCAAGTTTTTTTTGGCTCCACTATCAACTGCTATAAGTCTTGAGCCTTTCATTCACCCACATCTATGAGTGAAATAGATGTTTCTTCATCTTCTCATGGAAAAATTTGGGATTGGCATGAAGTGCACCTCAATTATTTGTTCACCATCCTTCTATCCAAATGGTATACTTAGGAAACACATTAGATTATATGTCTCTTCTTCATGTGTTTCTATCAAATTAATGTTTAACGACTTTATAATCTTTTATGTTATGCCAAGAATTTTTATGAATTTTACACCGCATACTTGTGTCCTTCTATACCTTTCTTCCACCTATGTTCTATGTTGGTGGGTTCATTTCTTGGAAACTTGCTACTACCTTTAACTTTTGATCTTTTATTTACCAAATAATCCTTTTTGTATCTTTGTAGGCAATTCCAAGTGTCTCAATATTGAAGAAATTCATATCAATTTGGATATATCGATGTAGTCCACTATTATATTTCAAAAAATATTTTTTGTGTCTTGGATGCCAAGTTTTGCAAATAAGGCATAGAAGGTGTTGGTATAGTCTTGAATAGATTGATCCTTTTTTTTTTGTTGGGGCATTTTCCACTACATATATGTATCCTCATATGTGTCTTCGAGATAATATTCTTCTTTGATATATTCCAAAAATTATCTCCATGTGGGGCTATCATCTACTTCAACAAATCCCTAACCATTGGTAGGTTCTTGATATAACAACCTCCATAATTACTTCACATAGTCCAAACTTGAGAGGGTGAAGGTTATCTTCTCCTCATCAAACAAGAAATTCAAATAGAAATATTTTTTGAGTTTTGATAACTAGTCATACGCAACATCTACATGTCTTCCCTCCAAATTTGGAATATCAAAATTCACTTGTACCTTGAAATGAGTGTGACCACAAAATCATATATCTATCATTTTGGTTGCTAATTACCTCAATTTCATTGTTCAAGGAATCAAAGGATTGAACCATCATTTCTTCATATTGTTTTCTCAAAGCTTTTGACCAATAACTTGAAGGGATTGCCATGTTCTTCAACCATCGAAGTGTGACAATCTTGGGAAGATAATCGTGGATTTTGTGTGTCGTCCCAACTCAATTAACTTTACCATGTGCAATCTTGAACAAATAGGAGCCAAAATTTATTTGATGCAATTATCTAAGTTTAATTATAGAATTTAGGTAAAAATACTTGGTGTGACAAACACGAGGTATTGTGAGAATACAAATGGACATAGCAATCTCATGAAAAGAGATGTATGCCTCCAAAATTCATCTTTATTCATTTCCAAAATGAGATATATACAAATACATAGAATATCAATAGTCATCACATCCATTGGAATTTGAAATGAATAACTAGATGTGAGAAAATAACAAACAAAACTAGAATTTTCAAAAAACATGTTTATTTGGGCACCCCAACTTGGCGGGGTTATAACTTTTAGCCCATTGGGTGAAATCTAAACTTCTTTACACCATTGAAAATATCTTTATGAGCTCTAATTTCAGTCCCTTGAAAAGAATTTCTTCAGCTATCCAATTCAATAGATTGATGATAATTTTGAGGCCAAATTCTACTCCAAAGGCCTTCAAAAATGTGATTTATTGAAATGTAGAAAATACTATTTTTTTTCTTGATTTTTGATATTTAAGCATTAGCTATTCAAATTCCATGAAGTGTTATGGAATAACTACTAGATCATTTATCCTTCTAGATGTTGGTTCTTGGTCACCCACATGGCGAGGTTGGGAAGATATACTTGGCACTAAGTTTGGCCCCACATGATGAGTTTTAAGACCATGCACAACCGCCTCGTATATATTTGATGAGTATATACCTTTATGACCTATGATCTATGTATATTGTAGGCAACATTTATATCAAGCATATCTAGTATATATCTCAACAACTTTGTGTATATACCTCTATAACTTGTGTATACCTCCTCAACAACACAAAGAAAACAAATGAAGTTTAAACCATTGTGAAAATTCTGATTAGTATGGTTATATAATGCTATGTACATATTTCCATACAATCATATAGCACTAAATCTTTTTTCCAACTTCTACTATAAGAAAAATATAAAAAATTATATGTCAAAAGTCATCTCTTAGCCTCTTTGGATTCACTTGTGACATCATCTCTTAGCCTCTTTGGATTCACTTGTGACATGCTTTTTTATGATATGAGGCTCCTATAAAAATTTGACCCCTAGGAACCCCCCAAAAAAGAATTCATCAGCAATATTAGGCTCACAAAAAATCGCAAGTACAAGTGTTAGATGTATAGGTTCACGTCATGTTCACCAAAATGTATGCATACAAATCAATAAATAAGCATCAAAATGAAATCAATTAATACTCAAATCAAATACACAAAAACCTCAGATTGAGAATATTGTGCACCTAAGCTCATTTTAGAATGTGGGTACTTAATTCACTAGCATAACCTTAGCATTTTCTAGATATCGAACTAATATAATTTATGTCTGAAATTGAATGATTGTTCAAAATGATGAGAAATAGGTTTGATTTATATATTTGTAAGAGAATTAGATGAATGACTAGGATTCAATCTAGAATCTCATATCTTATCCATGGTTTGGGAACTAATGAGAAAGATCTAAAAGCATGGAGAGTTGGAGAATTATTTTTATTTTTAATTAAAATAATTATTATTTATCAACTCAATTTGTCAAGGAGTTAATAGATCTAATTTATGAGTTAAATGCTTGCATGGAGTTAACCGAGTGCATGAGAGAAGTAGGGGATTTGACTATTTGCATGGAATAGTTAACTAATTGCATGGAATGAGTGAAGTGGATTTGATTGATGAGTGGAAGTTTAGAGTGAATAGTTAGACTTCGGTAGTCAACTAGGTGAGGTGGAATTAAATAATTTAATAATTAATTAATTAAATTATCGGTGTATGAGATGGAAATTAATATTAATATATAGCGATATCTAGATAAATAAATAAACAATTGGATAAAATGTAAATAAATAAATGGATAAATTAATAGATAATTAAATGGATAATAATTTATTAAATTAATAAATGGTAACCTAATTTAATAATTAAATAATTAACAATTATTCAATTAAATTATTAGGTGTTAGGAGTCCTGGGTGATTGGGTGATAATGTGTATTTCCTACATGATGGAATTAGGAGGATGAAGGAATGATTAGGTGATGAATGATGAAGGAAAAGTGGCATTATTTAGGTGTCTATAGTGTAAATATTCTTGATGTTTTAATTGTGTAGGCATAGGTTCCCTAATGATGGTTGATTAGAGATAGTTTAACTTGTGTGAACATGCTTACTTATGTTTCCCATCTCACTTGATTTGAGCTATGAGATGAGTCTTCCCTCAACCTTGTGTAACTATTATTTGAATAAATGTCAATTATGTATTCATGTGTCATGATTAAAATCGTAAAGCATGTGGTTGCTTTGTATACATTTATTTAACTATTCTTGTACTTCTATTTTAATTGGTTTTAAAACTATTGATTTGAGTTTTTTGAGAATATTTATCACTCATGACTCAAAATATTTCCTTATTCCACCTTAGTAAAAAGTTCTTATGTATTGGGGCAAAGGGCCTAACTCAGTTGGCTAAAGCATCATGTTGTAGGCAAGAGGTAACGAGGTATTCTCCCCTTCATGCCTATGGTATCATAGGGTGTGTCACCAACGTCACAAGTCACGTAAAAAAAGTTTACCAAACATTGTAGTTTATAGTGGGGGCTACCCAATTCTTGTAGTCTAAAAAAAAAGGTCATGCATTTATAATATTGCACATTAAAATAAATTGAAAAGGGAAATAGATTAATTGAAATTGAATATTTTAGCTATTTAACATTTATTAATGCAATGAACCAATTAAAAAAGGTATTATTCATTATTATTTGAAAAATAAAATAACTAGAATGAAAAATATCTAGTTGGAAAATATCGATTTTAAAATAGCTAAGTTGAATATGAAAAGGAAGGAAAGTCTCAAAAGGGGTTCACATATTTTTGGGAGTCAAACGGAAAAGGTGAGTCTTTTATGAAACACTTATTCACTTATGCATCTTATACTCTCTTTTCCTCGCCTCTATTGTTGTATAAGTTCTTTCTTTGGAAAGGACTATTGGAATTTGAATGTGGAATTGGAGTGCTTGGCTTTAGATCTTGAAAGAGTTGGAAAAAGTAGTGTTTGTTGTGATTCAAGAAAAGGGGCATCTTTTTTTTTAAGGGGGTTTTCGTTCTAATAAAATAGTCCTCTTTTGATTAGAATACATTCATTTAGTTATATTTAAACTCAGTCATGCCCATAATAGGTGGTTGCATATGGAATTCATTTTATAGAATTTGTTTTGAAAATGAATCTATATAATAGCTTGTTGGGTTATTTATATTTTATTTTTTCTTTTTTAGAAAATACAATATAGTGACTCTGGAATTTAAAAAAAAACTATATGTAATATGAAAAGTGTGATGTTGTGCTTCATATTCTTAAAAAGGAATTCTTATTTTGTTAGAATTTTTTATTTTAAAATTTAAGTATTTTAGAGTATTCATTAATGGTGATTATGGGTTTTGTATGATTCTTAACTTTCTTGAAATAACATTTAATTAGATCATGTTAAAAATTTATATTTCATGGGACAAGATGCCACCTTATAGAAATAAGATTGTCTACCTTATGGATACAAGTGTCAAAACACCTCATTTATATGCTTTAGTTTTTTGTTATTTTTGGAATTTTGGTGATTAGGAATAAGATATAGGAAATGAATTAGAGTGATCTCTAATGGTCTATCTAGTTCATATAACCAAGGGATGAGGAGGAAAAGAGTGTTAAAATATTAAAAAAAATAATAGTAAATGGGGTTAAAAAATTTATAGACTTAATGAATATTTAATACATGTCAAGTACTAAATGCATGTAATGATCATTTAATACTTAGTGCAATCCTACATGGTTGTAGAAGTTAGACTTTAACACAATATTATGTAGTTATCAAAGTCACAATTTAGTAAAATTGTATGTGGTTTTTGAAATTCGAACATTAGAACAACCCTACATGATTGTTGAATACCAACAAGGATCTCCTATTGTATGTGGTGGTAGACTCATTTCCACGTCATTGAATCATTGTGTTAACATTCCACTATCCTAGACTCTAGTAGCTCTTCCTTCTTGTTCCATCATTTTATAATAAATCAATGATAGTGTGTCCCATTCTTATACATTTATTGGTGATGGTAGAACCCTCTTGTATACTTTACTTGGTTTGTCTTGTATGATTGTGATTGATTATTGTGTGTTCAACCACCTATACAATGTGAGTGTTGTTGGACTACCCAATTGAAGATCCCTTAGTACAAAGGGGCGTGCCTTACATCCCATATGGTTGGGTGGTGTTGGAACCAAAAGTCCACCTCAAATTTTCACTGGTCCTCACCACCTCAGTATGACCACTTTATTTTACACCATATGTATCCGCCCTCAAAACCATCATTTTTATCTAATAAGCTTGAAAATATTATAATTATAGTCTCCCTAATCCATTCCAATAAAAAATATCATTTAAAATCACCCTCCCCATAGTCATTTCCTTGACACATGCATCCCCTTAAGTCCATTACTAGGAACACATTTTGGCAAAACAATGCCATTTCAAGGAGAATTATATTACAGTATCTCTCAAAAACTAATGAAACAAACCAACACAGAGTATCGGGGAGACCGTCACACTTCGAAGTAACATACTCCAAAGTCCCTCCAATAGCCTAAAAGAAATATTTTGAAGACAGTCTAGTGTTTCAGAGTAAAAGGATAGTTTGTCTCTTCGATGAACCAAAATACAAAATGCCGAAGAAACATTGATATTCTAAATATGCTAAATAATTTTGGCATTTAGGAAATAGAAAAACATCTCCCAGACATAATTGATTGATTATTATCTAATAAATGATGGATGACTATCAAATCCAAAACTTTGTTGGTGTTGTGGCAATTTCGAGGAGACAGTGGATTATCAGGCTAAGAAATGAAAAAGTCTCTTCAACATTCCAAAAATAGTTGAGAACAAAATATCGAAGAGACCAAATTATATCGTGAGGAAATTAATAAAATTCTCTTCGATCACTTTGAACATTAGAGAGGTGAAGAAGGTGGAAAAAATAACACCAAAGAGATGATTTCAAGGAGACCATATGATATCGAAGAGAAGTAACATGTCTCTTCGAAACTCAAAATAAGGCATAAAGAGATATCAAAGAGAGGATTTCATATTGAGGAAACATGAATAAGGGTTCTCTGAAACTCTGATGAACAGAAGGGAAATGATTGTCGAAGTGACATTGGCATGTCAAGGGGAGATGGTTGTGAGTCTCCAAAACTCCGATAACCTAGAAATGAAGAATATGAGAAAAGTGATAAAACCACATATGATGTTTTCAGAAAGACCATGCAGTATCAGAGAGAAATAATCACATGTATCTTTGATACTTTGAAATGAAGCAAGGGAGAAAGTATGTCAAAGGAGAACATGATATCGGTAAAAATGTAATAAATGTCTCTTCGACATAGCAAAAAAGTATTTCTCACCTGGCTAACATGATTGGTGTGGCCTTTGAAGAGATAACTAACATTAATGCCACCATCGATCAACAAGTTGGCGCAAGTGACATTTATGAACCAGGATTGATAGAATTGTGTCGAACCTTGAATATATCTCACTCATAAGATCTCAAAATCTAAGTCAATTGAAGCTCAAAGTAAAAGATGTGGGATCAAGTGATAACAAGGAGCTCAGAAAAGGTGACACTGGTTCAAGTAAGTACTCAAGACTCAACGAAGAGTTCATTGAAGTTATTTGAATTGCAATAGAGCTAGGGTTTTAAAACGTGGAAGAAAAACTGGAAAAACCAAAAGCAAAGAGATAGAAAGCAGAGACGAGACCATTAAACCAAGATTTAATTGAGCAATGTCCTAGTTCTGGTCCAAAGTCCGGATGAGTATCCCAACTAAACCCTTCAATTGAGAAGATGGAAGATAACCATAAGAACTTAGGAGATGTATGGACTCCATAGTGAGGGTATGACTTATTCATATACCATTACATAAAGAAATATAGGCATAGGCCTGTGTCAAACCCATGGAATATGAACTTGGGAAAGCTTGTAGTACCGAATGTATTTGTCAATGTGGAATTGATCAAAGTGTTGGCCAAAATTTATAACCCTAAGACGAGGCCAATTCATTCACATGATGGGTCATAGTTTATCCTCATCACTAGAGATTATATTTCCATCATTTTTCAATTGGATACATCTAAGAAAATGCCACTAAGAATCAAGAATCTTTTGGAAGAATATCATACCATGGATACAAGTTATAAAAGGTGGAAATTACCCTTGCATAGTGTTGAATACCCAAGATACTAAGAGGGGGGTGAATCGGTATCTTTTAAAACTTATTGAAAAAACACCATCCAATTACTCCAATGCATATAACAGTAAATATAAGCAAGAACATTAAAAGAACATGAAAACACACAACACATGAACACTAGGATTTTTATGTGGAAAACCCAAAATGGGAAAAACCACGGCGAGGGTTAGCTCACAATATAGTATAACTGGTTATAAGATATTACAAAAGGGTGGCTCACTACCAGGACTCACTGCCCAAAAATGGGAGGCTCACTTCCTACAAAACATACAATAACAAAATGGCTTACAACTAGAAAATGAACTGATAAGATATACCTAACAAGTGTTGATTCAGTTCCTTTGATGCTCAGTAAACTGACTTAACACACTTCATCATTTTTTCACTTCTTCACATTCACTTCATACTTCACACCAACAATCTCAAAACTATCCAATATATATAGTTGATACATCCACAAGCATCAATTAGGTCAGCCTAATTAGATGCAACCCTTATTCATCAAAAATAAATTGTCAGCTTCAAGCATGTACAAAATCATTCCAACAGAAATTCAAACGTGTATCATGCTACAACATGTCAACATGGACCTAAGATAGGTCACACATACATCCGTAACACATGATTAATTCATCATATCACCAACTATCCATTAGTTCGGCCAGAGATAGAACTAATATAAAAAAGCAACAACAAAATGATGCCAACTCTCCATACGAGCACCTAGGCACACAATATTTTGAACATACAGCCTTTCAGCATCCATGAACCATTTCCCAAAACCGCAAGCAATGATAATCATCAGGGGAGGATTGCAGACCAAAATATTGGAGGATAGTAATTGCATATCGGTTTAGATATCGGTTCAAAATAATAGATCAAACTTGAATTTAGACTTGTAGTTGCAACTCATAATCATGGTGACATCAATGACAACATAAAAGTTGTATACTAGGATGTTCTTCATTCTTCTAACAATATCCCCCTTTTTCATTGATGGCAACATGTGCCAAAATAAGATACAAAACCTCCTATGTACAACACACTCTTTCACTTTCCTTTTCACAACATTCTCTCCCCCTTTGACATCAAGGACAAAGGGCGGTCCAACAAATATGAAAACTGAAAAAAATTACCCAGAGGATGGTGAGCCTTGAAGCTCCTTAAGAATGCCTTGCCAAGCTACCTTTCCATTCTCCCAAATCTTCTTTGCAGATATCAACATTCTGTTCAGGGATTCCCATTCCACTAGACTTTCTTCTACATCATCCGGAGTACTAGGAGTTAGATTTATCTTCTCTAATTTCTCTGCATTTTCCAAGGCCTTGGCAACTGAAGTGTACTCAATTCTTACAAGATCACCTAGCTGACTGAATCTTCTGATGATATCCTCCTAATTTTTTAGAATAAAGAATTTTTCTCTGTGACCAAAGATGGAATTCTAGGTTGTCATGTCTCTATCTTTGGATGCACTATAGGTACTAGAGACAACAGTCAACTGGGACTCAATGGAGTCCATGAGATCTTTAATATTTTGAGTGGAATCCGGCCACTTAAAGTAGTAAGAAAAGACAACATTTTCTTCAAATTCACAAGCCTGCACGAGTTCGAGATTATTTTCAACATTAGTGTGTGCCAGAGCACACTTATCATGAATTTCCAAAATTATTTTCTCTGCCATTTTCTCTTCAACCTCTTGCCTTATCTTCTCACCTAGTTCAGAGGCATACTCCTTAAAGGATTCCAGTAAGAGTTTCAAGTTTTCTATCAGAGTGAGAGATGTATCCATTGATGTACCGGGTGTGGCCTCTTGTAGAGCTTTAAGAGCATCATCAATAAGCTTTGTCCTTTTCTTGTGTCTTTCCAAAAATTCTCTTCTTCCAGATGCATGCAATGCATCCCCTAACACCAACTTATGAATAGGAAAATTTTATCCAAGTACACACTACCTTGAATCATGGGGAGTTGTAGAAGTTCTAGAGGAATCACCACTGGAACTTGATCTGCTTGGATAACAATCCTTTTAATACATCATCACTAGAGGAGGATTCTCCAAGGGACCTTTGAGATTCTACAACCTTCCTTTGATCTTCTTCATTCTTCTTGATAGATTCCCCATTTTTCTCTTCTTCCTTTTCCTCTTCTTTTTCTTCTTTCTTCTCTTCTTCTTCTACTTTCTCTTCTTTTTCATCTTTTTCTTTGTTCCCTTCTTCATTTCCTTCACCTTCATCTTTATCATGTTCTCCTTCAGCATTATCTTTTTCACCTTCATCATGCTTCAGAAGATCAACATCATGCTTCTTTGGCTTAACTTCTTCCTCATTCTACTTCTCCATCTCTGTGGGATCATTTGTAACACTTGTATCTGGAGGGATGTTTGCGTCATTTGTTTTCAAAGGAATTCTTGTATCACCTGTACCAGAAGGAATGTCTTCCTTTACCTCTACAAAAAAATCTTCTCCTGATTTGGCTGCAGAACTGGATGGAAGTACACCAAGCATGCCATATTTCTCAACCATATCCTCTATGGCTTCTGTAGTTTCTTTCCTTATCTTCTTTATCTGCTTCTTTTCCTTTATCATCAAAAAGTTTACTCTTTTCTTCATCCAGAATATTTTTTAACACACCTTCTTCAAGGTTTTCAAATTGTTCGAGGTCAAAGAGGACCCAATTTTCTCAAATGCGGCATTTTTGATCTTCTCTTCCAATTCAATAGCCTCTGATCTCCTTTTCATCAAGGCTTCCCATATTTTCTCAGGCACATTATTCTTGACATAATCCCAACTAACTTCCAATGTGATAACATACTGAATAATAGCTAAAATTAAAGTTTTTTTGTCCTCTCTACCTACTTGATCATAATATTTTGTTGTAGGCTTTAGAATATCTTCAAAATATATCAAGGTATTGACTAATGCCTCTAATCTAAAATGGGAACCGGGTCGTACCAGAGAGTCCTTTTGTTCTTCTTGGTCCGGAAAGGCTTCTTTTGACACTTTTTCCTTCTTTGCTTCCGGTTTGGTGTGCACATGAACACCAAAACCCTGTTCTTCATCTTCTTCGGAGAACGACACAAAATGAAATATTTTACTACCAACACTAGCTTCCTGAGAAGCACCTTCACCAGAGGACATGCTTCCTCTTCTCTTTCTAAGGTCAATTTGTTGCAGGGTCTTCCTCCTTTTCCTCTTGCTCTTCAGTGATGCTACTATTATTTTCTCTTGTAGCTTTTTCTTTCTTTCCTCTCTTGATAGGTGGCACTGGAGGAGTCTCTTTCCTCTTACCAGATCTTGTATTGGGTCCAGAAGGAGCCGAGCCTTTTCTTTTTCCAGTAACACTAGGTTCTACCTTCACTACAGGAGCTACAGAGGGTTTAGAAGGAGTGGTCCTGTTGGATCTTCTTGGTCCTGATGATTCTCCAACCATCTGTTCTCCCATGGCCCTACCTTGTGCAATATTCCCATCAGTGAAACCTGCCTCTATAAGATTTTTATCTACATTCTTTCTTATTATAGGCTTCATGTGCTCCAAGTCAACTTCCATAGACTTTTCTACATAAGTGCCAACTCTAGGTTCATTTGCATCTTTAGGACTTTTCAACAAAACTTGCACATACCCTTCGGCTTCATCCTCTATAATCTCAAATCCCAATGGTTGTATCCAAATGGTATGAGGTTCAACAACTTCAATCATGTACTCATAAGAGGAGACATGAAAAATGATATCATTCTTGTACTTCTCAACAACTTTCTTCGAGATTCTTTCTCTCCCATTCATGTTGCTCTTGAATACAACAAAGAATGTTGTTAGAGCATTATCTCAAGCCTTCAAATCACCCAAATTGTGCATATAGTCAAAGATTTGATGTGCAACCAGTCTAGATGTGTCCCAAAACACCACATCATCTCTTCTAAGAAGTCTCTTAAGAAAATAGAATAGCAAACAAACAATCAAGGAGCTGAACTTGAAAGCATACTTCTCCCTTGTCATCTTCAAATTCTCAAACTGCTACCAAAGAAGTTCACATAGATCATAGTTTGCACCATTAGCTTCCATGTCATAACTGGTATAAATTGTTGTAGTAGATACAAATTTCTCTCTATTAGTGAAGTAGATCTTGTGTTTGATCATTATTGCAGCATACTTCATAGCAGGATTAGTGATAGGCTTTGTAGTAAGATCCCTCCTATCATATGTAGCTCTGGTGAGTTCCATCACCACTTCATTCTTCACAGCTTTCAACACGGGTACCGGTTCGATATCACAGAGTCCGGTAATAGCCTTAATTACTTCCTTGGTTATAAGGTGGTGTCTGTCAGTCCACAAAAACTTTCCATGCATTCTATTGAGAACTAGTTTGACATATTTATCATCAACGGTGGAGCTGAAATTTAGGAAAGTAGTTCCATCTTGAGTCTTATGATTATCCACTTGATTTGAGGTCTGCATAGTCTTAGAGTTTTCACCTGCTTCATTTCCAAAACCACCTTTTTCTTCAGAAGGTTTTTGCCTTGCAATCAACTCATCAAGCTTGGTTGAGCTTGACTTGAAATTATCTTCACAGAGTTTTGCTTTCTCTAAATCTGCTTTCAGGTTCACCACTTCTTGTTTAAGCCTAATACATTCATCAGTCTTGCTTTGCACCACTGCATTCAAACAATCTTTAATTCTTTTATTTTCCTCCACTTGCACCTTCAATTCGGTGATCTCTTCATTTGCTTGTTTTAACTACTCACTTACTTCTCTATGTATTTCTTTGAATTTCTTTAATTTCTCTTTCAATTTCCAGACACATTCATTTGCCTCATCAATATTTTCTTTCAAATCTATGTTTTCACTTTCAGCCTTGTCAAGATCTTCAAGAGCAGACCAGAGATCTTTATCATCCATTTTTTCAATCTTCAAGATCTTCCTCAAGTTGTTAGGCTTCTTCAAAGGAACCATGCTCTGATACCAATTGTTGAATACCCAAGATATTGAGAGGGGGGGTGAATCAGTATCTTCTTAAACTTATTGAACAAACACCATCCATTTACTCCAATGCATATAACAGTAAAGATAAGAAAGAGCATTAACAGAACATGAAAACACACAACACATGAACACCAGGACTTTTACGTGGAAAACCCAAAATTGGAAAAACTACAGTGAGGGTTAGCTCACAATATAGTATAACCGGTTATAAGATATTACAGAAGGGTGGCTCACTTCTAGGAATCACTGTCCAAAAATGGAAGGCTCACTTCCTACAAAACATACAATAACAAAATGGTTTACAACCAGAAAATGAACTGATAAGATATACCTAACAAGTGTTGATTCAGTTCCTTTGATGCTCAGTAAATTGACTTAACACACTTCATCATTTTCACACTTCTTCACATTCACTTCATACTTTGCACCAACAATCTCAAAACTATCCAATATATATAGTTGATACATCTGCAAGCATCAATTAGGTTAGCCTAATTAAATGCAACCCTTATTCATCAAAAATCAATTGTCGGCTTCAAGCATGTACAAAATATTTCCAATAGAAATTCAAACATGTAGCACATTACAACATGTCAACATGGACCTAAGATAGGTCACACATACATCCGCAACACAAGATTAATTCATCATATCACCAACTATCCATTAGGTTGGCCAGAGATAAACCTAATAGAAAAAAGCAACAACAGAATGATGCCAACTCTCCATACAAGCACCTGTGCACACAAGATTTTAAAAATGCAACCTTTCGACATCCACAAACCATTTCCCAAAACCACAAGCAATGATAATCATCAGCAGAGGATTGCAAACCAAAATATCAAAGGATAGTAACTACGTACTGGTTCAAATATCGGTTCAGCATACCCGATCAAACTTGAATTTAGACTTGCAGTTGCAACTCATAATCATGGTGACATCAGTGAAAACAAAAAAGCTATATAATAGGATGTTCTTCTTCATTCTTCCAACATAGAGACCCCAAGATGTAGGAAATCAACTTAGAAGATTCTCCAGCAATGAACAACCTTCATTTTTTGTGGATTTTTTTGAGGAATACTATCAATATACTTATTATTCGATCGAACAGGTCTTAGGAATTGACGTCCCTACCAAGATGGCTATTGCACCTATGGTCCTGGAAACAAATGTTCAAAGCTAGAATGCTAGGTCATTTGACTATGTAGAGTACTTAGTTGAGGTTATAAACTCTTCACTTGTTGCCATAAAAAACAACAGTGATTCAATTAATTTTAGACAATACTCCTTGCTCAAGCATATAATATTTTTTGAAGGAAAAGAAATGGGGATGTGGGGAGAAGAATTGAGAATAAAATACTTGGATAATGATGATAACATAAGACCAGTGTAGATGTGGACTTCAATTTGGGATAGTAGGTGTGGGAGGTCCCATTATTTGTACTTTGAAGAATACTTTGTAAAGCCCCTATACAAATTGTTTGGTCATCATTGTGATTATAACTTATCCTCAAAGATACAAAAATTTCTTAGACCTAAGGAGAAAAACCAAAAATGTAAGGTAAACCACAATTGGGGAGATTGGTATGCATATGAGGATTGTACAATGATAAGATTGTATGGGTTTGATGCAGCACCATTCCTTTTGCCTAAAACAGTTTCAGACAAAATTGCATATCTTGAGATAATAAGCAATTGTCTTACTTTGACTATATGTATCTTAAAAGATATGGTAAAAAATCTCTCATTCCTTCCACTTTATTCTTCGGTGATTTTACTATTCTTGCAGAAAAGGGATATGATTATGTTGGCAGTAAGATAGACTACTATGGCATGCCTCAAGGAAATAAAAGAGAAAATTTTGATCCTGAACATTTCATCCACAGTGCCAAAATGACACAAAAGTTAAAAATATATGAGCATGGATTATTTGTGGATGATGTGATAAAAATTTGTGATGAAGCTCAAGCAATGTTAAGAAAGATTGCATGCAACAGAGTAGTGATGGCAGAGGCATTGGAGGAAAAGTAATAATCCATGGTATACAGAAGCTTTTCATGAAATACAAGACCCCATTGAAAAAATTGAGTAGTTAATCGTACATGAAGAAGAATTGACCAAGGATGTACCTCTCATAGCCTTTGAGAGAAGAAGAGATACTTGTTCAAGGAAACAAGCTGAGAACATTGAGCCCTTGAGTCATCAATCACCACAACCCACTCTGAATATTAGCTTCTTAATTGACACTCCTATTACAATTCATGATGACATTGAAGAAGAAGATAAGGTCACACAAATAATTGCTCATGTTATCCCACAGTATGAATTTCCACCTAAAAGGAGTGTGGTTTCATTTGAAGCTTCTGATAAACTCTCTGATGATGTAAGACATTGTACAAGTTAGGAGTTCATTTTAGATGATGCATTTGTTCAAACTCCTGAGTTTAAGTCATTTGATTATGAATACAAAGGAAAAGTAATAAGAGACAAAATGAAGGAAATCAATCTTGAGCAAGAAGTTGATTCTTTGAAAGAATTGCAAGAAAATTTTGAAAATGAAATGAAAAATATTACCCCTAAAAGAGGACGAAAGCTATTGCAAGAGGTTGGGATCATGCTTCTCCTAGGATGGGATATTAGTTCAGTAATAGTCTTTGACAGTTTCATGAGAAGAGAAAATAAAACCCTACAGCTGACAGATGAAGCTAGTGATAGGATATATAGTGGTTCAAGGTATTGTGTGATTGATTTTTAAGTGTGAAATAAATAAATGTGGATTTAAAAAAAAAATCAAACACACCAATGAAACTTTAAATCAAAGCATAAAATAAAGGAAAGAAATGCAAAATCCGTTTATGCTTCAAAGATGTTCCATTGTCCACTATCTCTAGTGTTTTTGTCGATTCCATCTTGCTCTCAGATCTTGTGTGCTAGGCTCAACAAAAAGTCTTCCTCGAGAACAAGATTAAAGATGAATGCATGCTATGCTAAGGTATGATTAACGTGCTATGAAAAAGAAATTAGAACTAAGAAATGCTATGAATGCTAAAGTTGATGATAACGATGCTAAAATGCTAATTGCCTGAATGCCTGTATCTAATGTGTGTGCATTGTAACCAATGCTTGGGTTCGCAGGGGTATTTATAGAGCTTCAAAAGATTCTGATTGGTTGATGTGATCAACAGCTGTGAAAATTCCTGGCAGATTGAACGGCTGAAGATGGATAAGACTGGAGAGAAAAATAGAAGAAAACCAGAAAGCAAGATTTGTTTCCTTTTTTGGGGAAGAGATAAGATGAGATGATAAAGATGAATTGTAAAAATCATCTTTTTGTGAGATTTTTGAAAGATTTTGAAGATAAATAATGAATTTATCAAAATCATTATTCATTTATTGGTGACATGGAAGATTTTCTTAATTAAATAAAATATTTAATTAATTAGAAGAAAGATTTGAATAGGCGAAAATAAATACTTAAATTTAATTAAATCAAAAGACTTAATTAAATTCAAAAAGTGATAATTAATTATAATAAATAAAAATTATTTATTTAATTAATCAAGTAGACATATGAATCTGAAATAATTAAATAAAGTTGATTTATTTAATCATGGTAGAAGAATAAAGTGAATGAACAACATAATTAAATTAATTAAATTTAATCATATGTAGAAGACTTTTAGAGAGATTAATTAAATAATAAATATTTAATTAAATGTCAGGATTAATTAGACATGACCAATTTTATGCATATACATTTTTCCCCTCTTTGAAGTGATGTGTGAAACGCATTGCTTCAAAGAAAATATTCCTGCTTTTGAAATTTGTTACATTTGATTTTGCCCCTGATAAAAAAAAATGTGCCTGATATTGATGATGCCCCTTCGGGAGATAAATCACTGATGATGAAAAAATGTTGATTTGATGATAAAATTTGGAGCAAAGGGATGCAGTGATTTAGCTCCCGATAATTGATTAAAAGCTTCCCTAGATTAAAAATAACAAAATGCCACCAAAAACCCACCTTGTTTGACCCTTAAAAGGTAAAAGGGTAAAAAGGACAAGTCATTTTCACCTTTTTACTTTAGAATTTTTTTGCTCTGACAGTGACTTGGCGAGATGGAGATTCCTTATCATAGACATAGATTCGAGCGGGCACGCCAATATCAGAGACCAATCGCATATGGACCACCGGTGAGTCAATTCGATCATTTTGGCTTTGAAATTTTTTGTTTTCAGTCAATTTTGGATGCATTTTGGTGCAAATTTAGATTGTCACAGTTCGTTTTAGCGCATTTAGAAAATAGAATAGTGCTTACGAGGTTTCCTTTAGCGCATTTAGTGCATAATTTAGCGCTTTTAGGGTTTAGACAGATTAGCGCATTCGATAGGTGAAATAGCACATATAGGATACCTGTAGAAAATTTGGTACATTAGTGCGTATAGGAAACATAATAGTGCTTTTAGGGTTTTCTTTATCGAGTAGATGAAATGGCATATTCGATTAGGGATTTAGCACATATAGGGAAACAGCGCATAAAGGAATTATTTAGCGCTTTCAGGGCACAAAATGGCGCATTCGGGGTTTTAGCGCATCCGGGGGAAACTTCAACGCATTTAGGGTTTTAGCGCTTTTAGGCCACAGATTAGCGCATCTAGGAAAATTTAGGCACAATGCACTAGTTGAGGAAAATGATGATGTGTTCTCGCTTCTTTGGTCAATAGATAGATAAATTGTCATTGTCATCATGTTGATATGGGTAGAAATGATAGCAAAGCTGATAAATGATGAATTGATAACTTTGTTTCCCAAAGTAGAAAGCAAAGAGTAGATAGTCGGTAACTTTGTTTCCAAAGAGTAGAATGATTGATTGCATTGTGATTTGCTGATAACTTTGCTTTTAGAAAACAAAGAGTAGATGATTGACATGTCTTCTGATAAATTTGATTTTTGCAATAGAAAACAAATAGTAGATGATGTAATTGAAAACATATTTGCATTTGCCACTGAAGTACAAATAGGATGATGATTTGATTGTTGATAAATTTTATTTCCTGAAAAAGAAAGATAAATAGTAAATGATGATAGAGTAGATTGATTTGATATTCCGATAGATATATTTTGCATTGATTTCATGATATGAGTCCTTGAGATAGAACACTTGATATGGTTCACGTGATATGATGCACTTGATAGGATTATGATTTGGGTCACTTGATATGAATTTGATTGATATGGGTCACTGATATGTATGATGTGAAGTAGATAGATTGTTTTGATATGAGTCGATGATATGAGTCTGATTGATTGTCCTTGTGATGACCAAAAATAGGAGGTTTTCAAAAACCTCTAGATTAGAGAGCACTTCCCTATAGGTTGAGATCGGATACGAGATCTCACACTTGTAGATGTGCAGTTGATAGTTGGATGTTGGTTGGGACCATTGTTGTCGATGCCTCCTATTTGGGTCAACAGGGGACTGTTGACCGCGCTAGCCGAGAGATGGCATTCTGAGCACAATACCTTTCATTTGCCGACAGGTGAGATGACGGTGACCCTAGAGGATGTATACAGGATTTTGGGGATCCCAGTGGTAGGTACCCTTGTGTTATATGACCACAAGGAGTTAGGTGGTATAGAGGCACTGAGGAGAGTGTATGGTGATGTTCATATAGTAGGATATTGGGTGCCATGGGTAGACTTTAGGGGATATCCAGCCTTACCTATAGTGTTGGGTGCATTCATTGGAGGATTCCTTTGTCCGGATCGCTATATGTTAGCTCATTTATATAATGATTTGCACTAGGTGGTATATATAGGATCATCTAGTTTGTCTTGTGGTGTTACCCTACTCTAGATCTGGGCATGGGAGAATATTGATGTTACGAGACCACTGTGTTCGAGAGTTAGGCCACCAGGTAGGCCATATGTATATGCATATTCTATTGCACTTGTCCAGCCCAAGCTGGGCAAGTTGGAGTACTTGAGATGGACCCTAGATGATATGGATTTAGTGATATGATATGGAGGCCATACTCGGATTGTGAGGCGTGGGATACAAATCAGTTGGAGATGTTGTTTGTATGTATACCCCATTTTTTGATAGGGCATATACCATTCATTATAGAGAGGTTTTTGGCCTTGCGAGTACAAAGACAATTGGGATTCACACAGGGGATGCCTCAGGGAATTACGCACTATGGAAGGTGCAAGGATGAGCTTGGATGGGGACCCTGCATTTCATATAAGGTTGCATATACAAAGTATACAGCTTTACATCCTGAGGTATGGGATGGAAAACCCGATATTGTTGATGCAGGTATGTCAAAGGAGTACTCAGTTTACTATCACACACACCCCTTTCCGCAGTTCGCATGTCTAGATGAGCCAACTCCCATTTTGGTGGCACCGTATCCAGGGGTTAGCAGACAGGAGGATGTGGCAGGTGGGGAGTAGACAGTTGGCGGAGGAGAGGAGGAGGAGAGTGGAGATGGAGAGGAGAGCTCAGATGATGGCGATGGGGATGACGATAGAGACAACAGAGGGGAGGATTAGAGGCCAGTGAGGCAGAGGACCGATATCTCATGCAGTGCTCAAGGAATGTGGAGGCCGAGGAATGATACTAGTCAGCAAACGGTGATCAGGGTCACCTCTACAGCGCAACAGGCCCAGGTGCAGACACCTCAGGGGTAGCAGGCGCAGTTGCAAAGCTAGTTGGCTCAGGCTCAGAGTTTAACAGTGTAGTTATAGGAACAACTTGCATAGGCATAGGCATAGGCATAGGTATAGGTACAAGTACCTCCTCCTGCCCCAGACCCACAGGTGACCCAATTGATAGCAGAGAGGGATTCTTTCAGATAGAGGGTAGTGGAGGCAGAGGGTATGAGGAGTTGTGTCCTCCCAACCACAGAGAGCCTTACCCTCGGTCCCACAGTAGGACCAAGAGTAGATCGTGGACATCGACACACAACAGAGGTGTCACAGGGCTGTGACAGGATCCTGATGTAGGGGGTAGTGGCCGGCCATCATCCTCGAGACTAGCTCCATCAAGGGGGTCCACTAGCCAGCCTTGAGTTATTGATAGAGGATTATTGATGTATATCATTTTCTGGGAGCATGTATATTTTTTTTTATCATATCTCATGTATCTCTCTATACTGTTTAGTTTCATTAGACATTGGACATTTGTATGTATTTTTGATGAGCGATGATATGCAGCGGCAATGAGTTTTGATGATGTGTGTATCTGATGTAGTATGCATTTTGATATGCTTTTTATTGATTTGATGACTAACATGATATGCAAGATGATTCATGCTATGATGATGATTTGTGATGTGTACTAATGATGTCATGCAGGTGGATGACCCAGGATGTTTGATTATGAGAGTGTGTACGGAGATATATGATATGTTTATGAAAAATGATGTGGAAATGTAATGTATACATGGAATGTTTGTTTTTGGATTTTTCAAATGCAATGAATAATGATGATGTGATGAAAAATGGATGTTTATGTTTATGAGATGCATCATGAATTTGTAGTATGTATATGATTTAGGAAAATAAATGATATGTGAAATGAGTCGAATGTTTATGGGAAAAATGTCATGATAGAGAAATGATAGGAAAATGATAGATGAGTGCAAGATAGGATAAATAATGGGATGAAATGTATGATGTAATGAAATGTAATGGCACGATGATAAAATGATAATGATAATGATATGAAAATGATATGAAATGATAAATGATAATGATATGAAATGATAAGTGAAAATGATAAAATGATAAATGAAAATGATATGATAAAATAATGAAAAATGCTGAATGAATATGAAATAATGTTGAAATGATAAATGAAAATGATAATGATATGATAAGTGAAAATTAAATGTAATGATAAATGAAATGATAAAATAATGATAATGAAAATGAGATAAAATGATAATGATCATTGAAATGAAATGATAAGTGAAAATGAAATGCAATGATAAATGAAATGATATGAAATGATAAGATAATAATGATGAAAATGAATATGAAATAATGTTGAAATGATAAATGAAAAAGATAAATGTAATGAAATGATGAAAAATGAAATGAAATGATGAAATGAAAGATGATAAATGTCTGAATGTCCTCCACAACTAGTCCAAAGAGACATGACAACCGTTGATGTTATTGGTTAGCCCTTTAAAACTCTGATGCAAGTCCAGTATGCAGTTATGTACAATGATCTAAATGAAATGCAACGAAATGAAACCAACCATTTGTTGAGCCTTTTGTTAGCTTTCCTGAATCATCATAGAGCATTTTAAAATGTTGGAAGTATGTACAAGCATCAGAGGGGAAATTAGCACCAATGATGACATGAGTACAACTTTCATGATTTTTGATATAGCAAGTGAACACAAGCATCAAGGTATTATTGGACCGAGATGACCTGAGCATTTCTTGCATAAACAGACAAAGATTAACCACTTTTGATGCAAATTTGGAACTCTCATTAATGATATGCTTTGAAAATCATGTCTCGCGACATATTTGCACCAGATTGATAGTCAATTTAAAGATAGCAAACAAAGAAAAATCATTCTCTTTCCTCGCCACTCTAGTTCATTGCATCATTGAGTGTGCTCCAGAGGAATGATAGTGAAAATCAAACAACCATTGTTCAAAATATAATACTACTATTCCAAACATTATTCAGATTTTAGATCATCCAAATATGAGTCATGATATGAAATTTGCTGAAAAATGTGACATGGATCAATGATTGGGTAGTTGTTCATGTGATTTGATTGTTTGTTCACATGATCGGATGTTACGTCATTGTCTAGTTGTTTCAGTAAACTTTGAAAGTTGATTGTCCCCAGTATGTCAACATTTTCCCCCAGTACTGGCACAACTTGCTAAAATGGATATGTACAATGATCAAGCCATGGTAAGACATTATTGCTCTAGGCAAATGATGGCATTATGATGTTGTTATGGCCCTAGAATGACGCATGAAAGGAAGGTGAAAGAAGCTAAGTGCAGAACATGAGCTAATAGATGGAGAGCTACAAATAGCATCTATTTGCCAGATTTTCACTATTTGTGTTTATTGCATTTTTCTGATTTTTGATTTTTTTGTATTTTTTGTGTCAATAGACTGCCTGTTGCTAGGTTTTCACCCTATGACAATTTTTTTAATTTTTTTCAGGACTTTTTCTATTGTTTTTGTATTTTTTTAGGACCTTTTCTAATTTTTTTGGATTTCTTCAGGACTTTTATGGATGAGGATAACTGCTTCAAACATAATACTTTTTCAGGTGCATGCTATTGATGGGTTTTTCAAATAGGTCCCCTTCTGGCATTGACAACTCGTATGCTCCTGAACTGTATACTGCTATGACCACGTAAGGACCCAACCAATTTGGTTTGAACTTACCTTTCTTCTCTATCTTGCTAGTTGTGTGGGTTCTCCTTCAAAACAAGATCACCAACCTGAAAGGTACGTGGCTTGACTCTATGATTATAGTTGCGAGACATCATCTGTCGATATGCTTTTAAATGATTAGTTGCTTGTTGTCTCTTCTCATCAAGGAGTTCCATCTCTTGCAGTCAGGAAACTCGGTAGTCATCATCTATTGTGAGACCCTTCAATGATACCCTTAGTGATGGAATCTCAACCTCTAGCGGCAAAATGGCTTCTACTCCATAGACAAGAGCATAAGGTGTTGCTCCTATTGGAATTCTAATGCTAGTTCTGTAGGCCCATAATGCAGGATTGAGTTGAACATGCAATCTTTCCTTGTAGCATTCACAGTCTTTTTCAAGATTTTTAGTCTTGTTTTGTTCGAGGCCTCTGCTAGGCCATTCCCTTGTGGATAATAAGGTGTTGAATATTTGTGCTTGATATGGAATCTCTCACAAAGTTCATCAATATCTTGATTCTTGAATGGTCGTCCATTATCTATGATGATGGAGTTGGGAATGCCATACCGACAAATGAGATAGTTGAGTATGAACAACAAGATTTGTTTGTCAGTAACCTTACTGAGAGGTACTGCCTCAATCCACTTGGTAAAGTACTCTGTAACTGTGATGATAAACTTGTGTCCATTCGATGATGAGGGATGAATCTTTCCAACTAGATCTAACCCCCATTGAGAGAATGGCCAAGTTGGTGTGAACGGTTGAAGTTCTTGTGCAGGAGCATGAATGAGATTTCCATGAATTTGACATTTAGAGAACTTTTTAATCAATTTTTTGGATAAGGTCAGTCCACTTGAATGAGTACCACAAATTCCACCATGAACTTCTTGTAAAGCTTTCTCAGATTCATCACATTCAAGACATCAGAGTAAAGTACCATCAAGATCGTGGCGGTAGAGGGTGTTAGTGATAAGAGTATAGCGAGAGGATTGGCAAATAAAGTTGTGCTTTTGGTTACGAGATAAGTTAGGTGGTAAGATGTCATCCTTTAGGTAGGCATAAATCTTGACATACCAGGGTGAATTAGATCCTACTAAGTGGCAAATGATTTGGCTTTCAGGTATGTCATAAGCAGGTGTAAATGATTGTTCCACCAGAAATTCATAGCGAGCCTAATTTTCTGGGAGTTGTAGCAATGATGCGATCATGGCCATGGCATCAATTGCTTTTTTATCAAATCTTGGAATCTATATGAACTTGATATCCATGAATTACTTCTTGAAATTGTCAACCATTTTCTTATATGGCAACAATTTTTCATCTTTGGTCAGATAATCATCATTGATCTAATTAATGACTAACTATCAGTCACCATAAACTTGTTCTATGATCCTCCATTCCAATGCGATCTTGAGCCCAGTGATTAAAGCTTCATATTCAGCTATGTTGTTCGTGCATGGAAACATTAGCCTATATGACCGAGGAATGGTATGTCCTTGAGGGGTGACAAAGAGTATGCCTACTCCTGATCCATGTTGAGTAAAAGAACCATCAAAATATAATGACCATGACTGTTTGGATTCTATAGTGAAGAAATCAGCATCTGGAAATTCAATGTGCATGGGATTCTCTGTTTGTAGTGGTGCTTCAGCCAATTGATCAACGATAACTTGTCCTTTGATTGCTTTGTGATCAACATAATGGATGTCAAATTCGCTCAGGATCATAACCCATTTTTCTAGCCTTCCTGTCAATGTATCCTTGCTTAGCAGATACTTGAGTGGATCAATCTTTGCAACAAGATTGATTGTATGAGTTAACATGTAGTGTCAGAAATTCTGTGAGGAAAAAACTATTGCTAGACAAGCTTTCTCAATGAAAGTGTAGTTGAGTTAATGACCTGTTAGCGTTCGGATGATGTAATAAATTGCACGTTCCTTTCCTGTAGAGTCCTCTTGTCCTAATAATGCCCCCAAAGATGTCTCTATTGTGACAATATATAAGATTAGAGGTTTTTCTGAATTTTGCAGTACTAGAGCTGGTGGGTTCATTAAGTACTGTTTGATCTGTTGAAAGGCCATTTCACACTTATCATCCCATTTGAAAGGAACATTCTTATGCAGTAGATGTGTGAAAGGTAGACTCTTATCTGCCAACTATGTGATGAACCTTCGTATAGATTGAAGTCATCCTTATAATGACCTCAACTGACTAATATTTCTTGGCGGAGGCATTTCCATGATTTCTTGCACCTTGGCAGGATCTACTTCAATTCCTTTTGTTGATACTATGTATACCAAGAATTTTCTAGATGTGACCCCAAAAACACATTTCTTGGGGTTGAGGTGAACTTTGAACTTTTCCAACCGTGCAAATATTTTGGATAACACTTTGATGTGTCCTTCTCTTGTGTATGACTTTTTCAATATGTCATCTACATAATCTTCCATGAATGTGTGCATCATGTCATGAAAAATTGTAGTCATAGCTCTTTGGTAAGTAGCCCCAGCATTCTTTAGACCGAAAGGCATGACATTCCAATAGTAAGTCCCCCATGGACATGTAAACGTTGTTTTTTCCTGGTCTTTAGGTGCAATCTCGATTTGGTTGTAACCAGAAAAACCATCCATTAGTGAATACGTGACCTGACCAGCTGTCAGATCAACTATAGTATCGATCTTTGGAAGTGGGAAGTCATCCTTAGGACATGCTTTATTAAGATCTCTGAAATCTGTGCACACTCTGACACTATTGTCAGGCTTGGACACAAGAACAATGTTGGAGATCCATTCTACATAGTTGATTGATCTTATAAATCCCACATCAAGGAGTTTTCAGAGTTCTTCTTTAACCATTAGTGCAACATGAGGATGCATCTTTCTGAGTTTTTGTTTCACAGGTTTAACTCCTGGTTTTATGGACAAGTGATGCATTATAAGATCAGGATCAAGACCTGGCATGTCTGCATAAGACCAGGAAAAGTTGACTTGATTTGCTTTGAGAAATTCCATGAACTCAGGTATTTCTTTATTTGTCATTGATGCAGCTAACTGTAGGATCCTTGGTTTTTCTGTAGTTTTAAGATTAACTGCTTTTGTAGGCTCAATCAAGATAGGTGATCACTCATGATAATGCTCCGAGAGAGTGTCAAGTATCCCATCATCAGGTGCCTTAAAAAGGTTTTCACCATCTAATACGCTCTTTGTTTTATCTTATGTTTGATCTAACACTGCCAGATTCTGGTTTTCACCATTAGATCTTTCTTTTTTATTTTTATTTTTGCAGCTAGGAGACTTGACACTCTCCTGATTAAAGACTCTATGCCAAAAATCGACAGTGAAACAATCATTTGTGTCATCTATGGAAAGGAAGTTCATAATAGATTCATCGCTTGGAAATATAGGTATATCGATAGGTTCAGATAGGTCCCAGTCAATGAGATCGGGATGGATCAAAGGTAGTAGATCATTGGGTTGCATAAAATCGGCTATGGTTATGGTCATAACGGAATTTTCTATAGGATCCGAGGTATGAGGCAGATCAATGATGGTACTGTTATTACGATAGTCTTGTTCGTTTAAATCTGACTCAGTATCACTAGAATCATAGTCATCTTGTAGTTTAGATTCTTGTGGTTGGGTCCATTAACCTTCACCTTTGATTAGAGTAGGTGTATATTTGTGTATCACATCAACCCTTTTATCCCTCTAGAACTCATCATTGTGGATGGTGTCCCATTCATATTCACTAGAGTCTGTGTCAGAGTTATTATCCACGAAATTATGAATTGTTGTCAAACATGCTTCTCTTGTATCAAAACTTTCTTGCAATGTGAGAACAGTATCATGCAACCACTTGGATGTTATTTCTTTTGAGTTAGTATCATAGCCTAGTCATGTTTTATCTTTTGCAGCAAGTCCTGGAAGGTGAATAGGCTCAACTACTCCTTTTCTCTTTCTGATAGGACCATTACCATCATAGCCCATCTTTTGCATGATTGAATATCCTTTAGCATATCGATCAGTTGGTAGTTTGACATTAAGAACTGTTTCATCTTCATCTTTATAGAGCCAACTTAGAACTTCTCTATCCTTAGAATCTTCCATGGGGAATTTTTCTTTGATAAATCATCCATTAAACTTAGTATTTGGCTTTTTTGGTGGTTGCATTGATGTTGATGCTACAAATATTTGTTGTTGTGCGATAGAAGGTTGTCCATGTGACCGAGGCGATATAGGTAGATTAGAAAGATAGAGAGATTACTCCCCTACTCTATTGTCCTTGAATCGTAGTTGCTTGTCAAAGATTTTGGTTAACTGATTGATTTGTGTATCAACTTTGAGAGAAGTACTAATAGGAGCTTCTCGATTGTTGGGAACCAAAGTATCTTGACTAGCTTTGATGTTGGCACAAGTCTGACTGTTTGAATTATCAGCTGGTATTGTGATCTCCTGTCCGTCATAAGGAAACTTAAGACATTGATGATATGTGGATGAGACAACTTGCATTTCGTGGATCCAAGGATGACCCAACAAGATGTTGTATGCAAGATCATAGTCTAACACTTGACAGAAAATATTCTTGATAAAAGGTCCCACTCTGATTGGCAGCATGATTAAACCCTTGGATGCTCTTTCCTCATCATCACAGGCTTTAATAGTAATCTTTCTTCAGGGATCAATGGAGTCCTCAGAAAATCCTAAAGCCTAAACTAACTTCATGGTACATATGTTTAAACCAGCACCTCCATCTATTAGGATGCGTCTGACATGAAACTTGTGGATCATGACTTCTAAGTATAGCGATGAATTATGGGGATGTGTCATGGAAATGTCATCTTTTTCAGAGAATGAGAGGCATGTGGGTGAAGACAAGTGTCCCACCATGGCTTGAAATCAGTCCACATCTAGATCGGTGGATACAGTTGTTTCAACGAGGGCCTTTTCTAGAATTTCCTTGTGTGCTGGGGAAATCTTCAGGAGTTCTAAGATAGAAATTTGAGCAGGAGTTTTTTGAAGTTGATTGACTAAGTCATACTGATGTTGAGGCAGAGGCACAGTGGATTTTGAAGAAGCACCCTTTAAGACAACTTTAGCTTGCGCCATTGTTGTTGCGTTAACTTCTTTATATTCCATCTTTTCCTTAACTTTTATAACATTGACCCACTCGTCCTTAGTGTAGATATGATTGATTATATGATCATTGATATGATTCACACTTTTTCTAGAAGAATCACCCTTTTGATAGTTGGGCAAAGGGTTACGAAATGCTTGGTGGTCTTCGTTTGATTGTTGGTGTCCTTCTATTGTGATGGTGCCATTTTTTATTAAGTCTTGGACTTTATTTTTCAAGGCTTGAAAATTATTCATGTGATGGCCCTTGCACCGATGATAATCACAATAGTATGCATAATTCCATGACGGGGGCTTCGCACTAGGTTCAAATTTGCGTTGAGGCGACAAAGTAAGAACTTTTTTAGCCAGCAATTCTTTGAATGCAGATTCTAAGGATTGACCCAATGGAGTAAAAGTTCTTTTGCTAGAGAAGAATGAAGATCATTGCAGATTTGTATTCGAGGCATTGTTGTTGTTATCATTTCCACGGTAACCTTGATTGTTGGCATTCCCTTGATTGGGAGTAAAATTTTGATTCACGTTATTACTCGGGGGAGGAGGATTGTTTCCCTGATTTGTGACCAAGTTGACATTGTTATAATTATTGTTGCGAGGAGCACTTGAAGCACCAAGAACAAATGGCTTGGTCGAGACATGATTTTCATCTACAACACCATCATTCACCATTTTTTTTTGCGAGTCCAAACCTTAGATTTTTCATTGTGGTGATTTGATGAGCTAGGATTGTCCTTATCAAGTTTTATTATCCCTCTCTGGACCAAGGCACTTTCAATGGCGACAAAATTTTCAATCAATTTCTAAAAAGAGGGAGGACAATGAAGATTAAGACGATAGCTCATCTCTTGATCCAGGCTATTTATGAAAGTGGTGATCTTTTCCTTTTCAAGAACATGATGCAAATATCTAGCAAACAATCTTCTCCATCTTTGAAGAAATGTAATAAATGGTTCACCAAGTTTTTGTTTAGTCTTGCAGAGATCAATCATGGTTATTTGGTGTTGTATATTGTAGGAATATTGTGATATGAATCCGTTAATCAATTCCTCAAATGTCTTGACAGGCGGTGTGATTTTTGATAGCCATTCCATAGATTGGACTCCAAGACTCCTAAGAAATAAATGCATCAAGTATGTGTCCTCATGAGAAAACTCCAAAGTCATATTTCAGAAGTCTCTGATATGATTGATTGGATCTGATTTCCTATTATAATGATCAAACTTTGGGATTTCACAATGTTTGGGAAATGGAATCATGTTGAGACGTTGGTCAAAAGGATAAGGATAGATGTCATCAAGAGCATATGTCTTCATTGTGGTTCCCCCTTGTAGGTCTTTAATTTGTCCTTGAAGTGCCTTAACCTGTTGAGACAATGCACTAATATCAGACAAGGGCGTGTCATCAAGACTTTTCTTTAAGTTTTCAGCATCAAAATCATGAGGCAATTTAGCTCCTTTGTTAGCCAAATACAAGAAATATTTCTCTTTGTTGCACTCTAATAACTTTTCTAAGGCTTTGTGAAATTTGGGATCCTGCTCAGCCTCTCTAAGGTGATGTTCTTCATCTTGTCCATCATCATTATCTACAGGAGTTTTTCTCATGTCTCTGTTGGAAGGGAACAGATTCTTTTCTCTTTCATCCATGTCGTCGTTAAAGAGGGGATTTCGAATCACACTATAAAGGGGGTTGCTACTCTCACCTTCTTCTTGAGTTCTTCGGGTATGTTATTCTTGTTGAATATCCTCTCTCAGCTTATTGTATTGAGATCTTGTAAAAATAAGCATATGATTTTGATATTTTCTTCTAGACTTAGATCACGATTTTGATAAGTGCAAAAAAGATGATGTTTTGATCCGATAAGATGAAAATCTTATGATATGATCAAAAGATGTTCCTAATTCTTGATTGTGGCTTCCAATGATAAAGGATATTAGAATCTTGTTGGGGAAGTTGAATCAATAATCAAAAATTTGTTTGATGCACTTTTAAGATTTGATCCTTGTTTTTGAAGTATATCAAATAGCCTAATTAAATTCACTGAAGGATTTGACTGGGATGTGTTGGATATTCAATAGAAGGTTGTGGTAGATAATCGAAGTTGAGAGGTTGATTGTGATTGTGTCATTGTGATAGAGCTCTTCTCTGAAAATAGGCTCGTGAATATAAAGGCTCTATAGCGTATTCGTCGGTAAATCCCCTAGCAAAATCTTGGTACCTATGGAGAAACTCACGGTAATGGAGCAAGACGCTTTGAATTTTATACAAAAACTTTCTTCGTTGTAAGGTTTTCTTGTAACCTAAATGTTTCTTGGGTTTCTTGATCCTATTGACAATCGATTTCTTGACAAATTTGGTTGATTTCCACTCTCTAAGCATGAGAGAAATGTCAAAATGCTACTAGACCGAAGATGTTACAAACTCAGATCTGTCAAAAGTAATAATCTTGAAAAGTGACAAATGTGCTACTCTGTACCCTATATGCGCTGCAGAAATAGGAATATGCACCAGAGAAACAATCAAATGCGCTACAATAGACCTCATATGCGCTACTCTATGTCCTAGTTGTGCTACAGAAAAATTCTTTGGCAGTGACCAAAACTATTCACGAAATACTCAGCCGATGCATCGAAATAGGCTCTAAATGTGCTAGAACAGACCCTATATGCGCTAAGATATCCCCTAGATGCACTAAAAACAATTTTCCAAAGTGGTTTTTTGAATAGTTTTTGAACAATTTTAGGTGAATTGTCGCATGTTCATCTTGGATGATCTTTTATCTGAGTTAATGTGATTGAAAACACAGTAAACACTCTGAAAATAGTTTTTTTTAAGCCCTATACTTTTTAATAAAAGGGGTAAAAACTTTATTGAAAATCAGAAAGCAGTAATACAAAGGAAGCCAAGGACCAAAGTCCCAAGGAAAAACAAACACAACAAATCAACTAAGAATAAACAACCAACACCATTATCTGTCATCACTCCCAGCCTTGTCTGCATCAAGAATATTTGTTAAATCAAGACGGAGCTCCTGTGGAACCAACTCCCACTCCGCAATTCTCCATCCCTCAACATGCTCAGAAGCCCATTTCGCCAAACAATCAGCTGCCCTATTCCACTCTCGTGGAATATGGACAAAAGTCACTGTTTCCATCAAAGAGCTAACCTGCAGAATTTATTGCACAACCCTAGCCAGTTGCCAACTGACATTTGTCACTTTTTTCTCAATAAGCAGATTGATCAAAATCTTGGAATCAGATTCACACACAATCCTTCTCCATCCTAAAGCATAAGCTCTCTCAAGAGCATCAAGAATAGCCAACCCTTCCACCAGATTGATGGTCTGTGTCCCTTCATAGATAGAAAAGAGGAAGATCACCATGCCCAAAGAGTCCCTACCAATCCCCCCAATACTAGCCAGTCCTGGATTGCCCCTTGAAGATCCATCAGTATTGATCTTCAAAACACCATATGGTGGAAGTTGCCATTTGCCATCTCTATTAATTTTTTCCTTCTCTCGTCGTCCTCACCGAGCCCTTGCCAAGACCAAAGATGACCCCTGAATCCCTAATCTCTCCACCAACTCTGTATCCCTTTTCACCAAAGGGAATTCCACTTCACACCTAGCTTCCACTATTTCTTGAACCATGCCCAGTAATCTCTACCAAATTTGTTGCACCAGCCTTCGTTCTCCACGAAATATCCTTCGATTGCATTCCAACCAAATCTACCACAATAAGAAGGTAGGCCCCACAAACCACACATCTTGCAAAAAGGAGGCCACCAAAAGGGGCCGACCCATCCCCTGCCAAAAATCAATCAAGGAGGACGCATGAACACAAGGAATTTTCCAAGCACCCCACCAAAAATGCCAAAGCTGGAGGGAAAAAGAGCAATGAAAAAACAAGTGCGTAGAGTCCTCATTAGCCCCACACATAACACAAACAGAAGGGCCCTGGAAACCTCTCTTCCGAATGTTATCCCAAGTCAAACACTTATTCCAGGCCAACATCCAAACAAAAAAATTACATTTTGGCCAAGAAAGCTTGTTCTAGACCTTCCACCACTGAATTTCAATCCCAACCAACCTATGAGACAATAACACACTATAATCAGAGGCTACAGTATAGTTCCCCTTAGGATTGGGGAACCAAGCAAGCGCGTCATCATCACAGAGAGAACTACATCTTCGACTGGAGAGGATACTTTGCAGCACAACACAATCTTCTTGTAAACCAACATGTGGCCACTCATCTGGTGACTTCCATCTGGCCATCTCTATATGACCACAGGAGGAAAAGGATTTGAAATCACTCACCCGTGACCAACCAGCCTCAAGAAACCTCTGACAAAGATTCAACAAGTTGGGAAATTGGGAGGTGATGGGAGGAAAGCCATCCCAGGAATCTGTCCAGAATTGGACCTCGGTCCCCTTCTTGCAGATCCAAAATAATCCTTCCTTAATAAGCCCAACCCCTTTTTTGAGAGTGCCCCAAATCATAGAACCCTTCCCCACCAGGGGATACCTAGAAATATTGGGCTGAAGAATCCCAGGGAGATACTTCTGAGAAAGAATCTTGGCCCAACTCTTATCCTGCTCCTTACACCACCGCCAATACAGTTTAGCAGCCAAAGCTTCCCCAGTCAAATCCGATTGCCTCAAGCCTAATCCACCATAATGTTTCGGACTGCAAACAACTTCCCAACGAACCAGACTCCATTTAGAGGACTCCAAGCAACTAGCCCATAAGAATTGTCTTGCCACAGAATCAAGGTCCTTAAGAAAGCCCATAGGGGCAACCTAGAGAATGCATCGATAAATGGGCAAAGCCTGCACCACAGACTTAATCAACTGGACACGACCAGCAAAGGATAACCATCGATGAGTCCAGTGATTAACTTTTGCCTGAAATTTATCCAAAATGCTCTGCCAAGACTCCCTAGGCAGTCTACTCACCGAGATGGGAATGCCAAGGTAAGTCACAGGGAGAGTCCCGATCTGAAATCTCAAGGTTTGGGCAATCCTTTGCTGGATGGGGCCCGGAGTGTTGAAGAAGAAAATGGAAGACTTGCCCTCATTAATCTGTTGACCAGAGGCAACAAGGTAAACATCCAGCACTCTTCGTAAATTAGAGGCCTCACTCATTGTAGCCATCCCCATCAAAGCAGTATCATCCACAAATTGCAGGTGAGTTTGTGGAGGTAAGGTGCCACCCCACCTCCAACCTTGAATGAGACCAGACTCCACACCCCGTTTAATCCATCTTCCCAAACCTTCAGCCAAAAGAATAAACAAGTAAGGAGAAAGAGGATCACCTTGACGAAGCCCCCTGGAAGCACCAAATAGCTTAGAATGACTCCCATTGATAAGCACAGAGAAAGAGACAGAAGTAACACAACTCAAAACCCATTGAATCCATTCTTCAACAAAACCAAAAGCACCAAGAACCCGCTGAAGGAAGGACCACCTAACTCTGTCATAAGCCTTAGCCATATCCAGTTTGATAAACATTGCTTTTTCCTTAGAGCTAGCCATAGAATGGATGACCTCAGTTGCAATAACAATCCCGTCCAGAATTTGCCTACCAGCAACGAATCCACTTTGTTCTTCAGAGATCAGCTCTTCAAGCCCCTTTTTCAATCTTTCAGCAATAAGTTTAGAAATAATTTTATAAACTACATTGCATAAAGAAATGGGCCGAAATTGGCTTAGCCTATCAACCCCCTCACTCTTGGGAATAAGAGACAGAAAAGTAGCATTTAGGGCCCTTAGCATTTGCTTATTTTGTTGAGATTCTTGAACCACAGCCAGAAGGTCAAGTTTGATGATATCCCAAAATTCTTGAAAAAACTCAATTGGGAAGCCATCTGGACCAGGCGCCTTCCCTTTCTTCATATTGAAAACAATCCCTTCAAGCTCTTCAAGTGAGATATCACTCATGAGTTGATGATTCAAGTCTCTAGACACAAGAGAGGGGATACAAGAGAGAATCTGAGCTTCCTCAGGAGACCCCCCTTGCGAGTCCTCCCTAAAAAGAGATTCAAAGTACTGCACCACTTCCCTTGAGATTTCTGGAAAGGAGGAAAGATGGTCTCCCCTGTCATTCACCAACCCAGAGATAGAATTTCCATGATGCCTGGCTTTCACAGAATTGAAAAAGAAAGTAGTATTTTTATCCCCTTCCTGAAGCCACTCAATGCGAGCCTTCTGTTTCCAGTACATTTCCTCTCGCAGTTCCCATTCTTTAAGATTTTTCATCGCCCGAGCCTCCTCCTGAAGCAACTCAACCGTCACCCCATCCTCCCTTAACCTCCTTGTGATACCATCCAAATCTTCCTGAGCCATCACCTTGGCATGGAAGACATTCCCAAAGTACTGACGATTCCACCGTTTGAGCTCAAATTTAACATATTGAAGTAATTTAGCAAATGTATACATTGTCGTACCATAGGTTGGTCTACCTTTCTTCCACCAGTCAGTCACAAAGGCATTCAAAGAAGCATCCCGCAACCACATAAGTTGGAACCTAAAAGAGGGCAAACGACGCATACGAGTTGACTCAGTAGCAAACTTAATAGGCCAATGGTCAGATCCTCTCCAATCCAAGATCTCAGAGCAAGATGACCACATCCCTCCAACCCAGTAATAAGACACTAGAAATCGATCCAATCTTTCTGCAATGCAAAAATCACCAACCCGACGATTTTTCCAGGTGAATTGACCATTGTTGGGCTTGATATCAACAAGATTCAAGGTATTGATATTGTCTCGAAGAAGCAAAGCAGAGGGTTCCAGCCTTCCAGTACCACCCCACTTCTCAGCCAACTCGCAAATAGCATTGAAATCTCCACCCAAAATCCATGGATGAAGAGGCATCATACTATGGATAAGCCTGATATGAGACCAAAGACCTTGTTTACCCTGAAAATCTGTAGGAGCATATATATTGGAAAATAGAATAACCTCCCCTGTCTCAAAGCTAGTAGCAATCATAGACATAGAGGATTTAGAAGAAATCCACCAAAGAGGTTGGATTCTTCAAGGATTCCATAAGCATGCCAAACCCCCAGAAGCTCCATGAGCTCCTATGCACTGGCACTCCCCGCTCCTCCACAACTTAGGTGCCAAGCCTTGCATATTCTCAACAGATAACTTAGTCTCCTGCAAAAAGAGAACATCAGGACCTTGCCTTCTAACTAAATCATGAACTGCTTTTTGTCTAGGGCCGCTGTTCAAGCCCCGTACATTCCATGACAGAACAATCATTTCAAAGGGCTTGAAAAGAGAGAATCCAGGGTCTTTACTGACCCTGACTCCACCAAATTCTCGCCTGCCAACTTAATCTTTTCCACATCCTTTTTTCTGCCGGGTTTAGCAAATTTCTCTGCCCCACCCTTCTTAATATCTTTCTGCAAAATGCCCAATTTGGGAGGGGGTTTGATCTTCTTAGATGAGTCAGCACTAATGTTCTTCCCGGGAAGAGAAGAATCCTCACCTACTAATGTAGCAATGGCTGAGGGTTCCTGCACCTCAGAAACCACCAGCTGTTGATCAGCTTCCCTAAGCATACAATCATCCCTTTGAACCTCCAAAGAAGAATCAAGAACAAAATCCTCCTACGCTAAACCCACAAGCCCCTGATCAAGGTTGATCAAACCTGGGTTCACCTCCTGTTGGCTGAGCTCATCCAGAACCTCAAATCTGTTAAAGGTACCTTCATCCTGTCTTTCTTTAAAAGGCCTCTTTTGACCCCTATTCTGATTTCGAGCCTTGACCGGAGCAAAGCCATCAGACGCACCCACCTCATTAGGAGAAGTGCTCTTCCCCTTATCTGATTCAGGAAAATTGCTAGCAGGTTGTGAAGGCTGCGGCTCCACTGGCTTGTACCTTGGACATTTCCGCTGCAAATGACCATATTCACGACAAAACCGACAACGAAAGGGAAGAGTTTCATAGTCTAATTGTTGCACCCAAGAATAAGAGCCCGCACACATATCTATTGCATCGGGCAAAGGCCTACTTAGATCAATCTCAACACAAATGCGTGCAAAAGTCATTACCTTTCTACCTAGAGTTTGCGATGAAGTCCCAACTGGTTTTCCCAGCACGGAGGCCAAAAGGTGCAACACATCCTCACGACAGCATTCCACGGGGAACCTCGGTAAACGAACCCACACAGGGACACGATTTGGAAGCTCCTCGGTGGGGTTAAACCCTGCATGCCATGGCTTGATAAACAACCCTACCTTATTATGGAAATAAGGGCCTCCCCAAATACCCTATTGCGGTCAGCGGTGCAATTAAAAGAAACCATGAAATAATTGTTTGCCAGCAATATTATCTCCATTTCCCCCTCTGGCTCCCATGTCCTTCGGGCCCAAACCTCCAAGAATTGTAAAGAAACCCTCATCCCCAAAAATTTACAATATAAAGAATGAGCTGAGTAATACTCAACATCTTCAGCAATCATTTCAGATGGAACAACCAGTTTTGGCCTCTCCTTGCACCTCTCGAGGCATCCGTTAATCTTCGTGATTCTCGTGCCATTGGATAACCCTGTATCAACAACCCTTGTATTCGAAGCAAACAAATCATTGTCAAAGGTATTCATCCCTTGATTTGAAAAACGTGAGCCAATTGCTGCCCAGAAATCCAAGTTAGGGCACCCCACTGACGTCTCACCCTTCGAATCCATCCACCCAACGCAAAAACACAAGCCCTGCACCAAAGAAAGGGTAGGGAGGCCCTCCCCACACCCTTCCACTAAGCACCACACCAAACCCTAAGCACACCAGCTCAAACCCTTCCCACCCGCGCAGCAAAGAGAAGGAGCAAAGAACACGGGAAAAGATTGCAGCTCGCACACACCCCACACGCCAGGAAGAAGACACCCACCCCACCGAACACAACCTCCCAGCACAAAGGCCACAGCAGATCCTCCACCCAGGCAGACGCCTCAACACAGAACAAAGAAGGCAGGGGCGAAACACAGACAAACCGCGCGCCACCAATACACAACCGTAGGAAGAAAAGAAGAAAGAACCCCCAGACAACGCACAACAAAAGAAAAAACCTAGAACGAGCTAGGGCGCGGATGCCCTAGCTCGGCTCTCGAGCACGCGGACCAAAGCCATCTCACAAAATTTCTTTTTTAAGCCCTATACTAAACATCAAGTGTATGTTCAAATTTTTTTTCAAAAATTGTTTTCACAGGTTTCACACATAACAGACAATTCAGGCAGACTCACTCTTAGTACTCAAGTAGGTTATCATAGTAACCACAACCCACATCTTAGAACTGCGTCGAATCACACAGCCATGTCACCCCTGAAGGGGCACCCGTGTTTTTGTCTTTTCCAAGAACATACTCAGAGTGATGGAAGTGGATACTAGATCCCTTGAGCAAACGGTCCTTGGCAGTTATATGGTGAGTGTCTTGGGGGCAGATTCTTCTCTCCCCTTGCACTGTGATTATTAGGATGTTCGAAAACTGACACGGTTGGCTACTACACTAGGTTCGTAGTAAGGGTTTATGTTTGGTGCAGCAATAATAAACTCCCTCAGGAGACCTCCCAACCTTTAGAACAAAGGCTTTGGGGATGGTTATCTTGCACACTACCGGCAAAAGTGGGTTTCCCCATATTTGATTTAAATTTTATAGTGGGGTGGAATAGCTTGGCTTTGGCTTGAACCCACTTGGGTCATTCCTCTTGGGTGAGTACTTTTTCCCACAAGAGCAGGCCCTCTATAGGATGTAATAAAGCATTAAAATTGCATAAATTGAAAAGGAAAGTATGGTATTCTGATCACCCAGTTAAGGGGAGAGCATAGACCTATTGCCACAGACAAAGCAAACAATGTTCTTTTTAGAGCCCAAATAGCAATGATTTAATCTATGTGAAGATGTTGCTTCACAACAAGCATGGGATTCATTTTAACTGCAAAAATCCATGTGTGGTGACTACCCTAGATTGCTTCATTTTAATCCTTGTCTACCCTAGGGTTGCTTCTTTTTAAAACCAAATGTGACTATCCTAGATTGGTTCTTTTTATGCTAGAAAAATCTCTGTCTATGGAAGGCGTCAGACTCAGAGCTTTGTTTAATTACACCCTATATGCGCTAAAAAAATAAAACAAAAGCGCTAAAATAAACAGTCAATGCACTAAAACAGACAGTAAATGTGCTGTAGAAAACCTTAAATGCACCAAAAGAAATCCTAAATGCGCTAAAAGAAATGCATTTTTTTTTTACAAAATTTAATAAAGTGAGCTGAGTGTATGCACCATTATGTTCCTTATAAGTGTTGTTTTGTTCCCTATATGCGCCGAAAAGACTATAAAAGCATTGTTAGAAATCTTGGATGTGCTAAAAAGAGCCATGTATGCGCTAAAACATGATTTTTTTTTAAATCCGAATTCCAGAACGCGAAATCCTATAAAAAAACCTACAAGTAAATGTAAAAAATGGGGCAAGGGCCCCGTGGTGGGCACCAAAAATGTGTGATCAAATTTTCAGTGTATGAAATAAATAAATATGGATTTAAAACAACAAATCAAACACAGCAATGAAACTTTAAATCAAAGCATAAAATAAAGGAAAGAAATGCAAACTTCGTTTATGCTTCAAAGACATTCCATTGTCCTCTATCTCCATTGTTTTTGTCAATTCCATCTTGCTCTCAGATCTTGTGTGCTAGGCTCAACAAATAGTCTTCCTCAAGAACGAGATTAAAGATGAATGCATGCTATGCTAAGATATGATTAACATGCTATGAAAAATAAACTAGAACTAATAAATTCTATGAATGCTAAAGTTGATGATAACAATGCTAAAATGCTAATTGCCTGTATCTAATGTGTGTGTGTTGTAACCAATGCTTGGTTCGCAGGGGTATTTATAGAGCTTTCAAAAGATTCTGATTGGTTGATGTTATCAACGGCTGTAAAAATTCCTAGCAGATCGAACGGTCGAAGATGGATAAGACTGGAGAGAAAAATAGAAGAAAACTAGAACGCAAGATTTGTTTCCTTTTTCAAGGAAGAGATAAGATGAGATGATAAAGATGAATTGTAAAAATCATCTTTTTGTGAGATTTTGGAAAGATTTTGAAGATAAATAATGAATTTATGAAATTCATTATTCATTTGTTGATGACATGGAAGATTTTCTTAATTAAATAAAATATTTAATTATGATTTGAAAAGATATGAAGGGTATTTAATTAAATTTTAGCAAATCACATGTAAATGAAATTAATTAAATAAAATATTTAATTAATTAGAAGAAAGATTTGAATAGGCGAAAAGAAATATTTAAATTTAATTAAATCAAAAGACTTAATTAAATTCAAAAAGTGATAATTAATTATAATAAATAAAAAGCATTTATTTAATTAATCAAGCAGACATATGAATGTGAAATAATTAAATAAAGTTGATTTATTTAATCATGGAAAAAGAATAAAGTGAATGAACAATATAATTAAATTAATTAAATTTAATCATATGTAGAGGACTTTTAGAGAGATTAATTAAATAATAAATATTTAATTAAATGCCAGGATTAATTAGACATGACCAATTTTATACATATACAGGTATAATTCAGATAATGCTACTTTGCAGATTTGGGCTCTATACCCACTAAGGAAGAGGCATGCACTTATTGATAACCCTAACCAAGTATTTGGTCATCTTTTGGTATAGCAAGTAGGAGATGCAAATCCCATTGAAACTTTTGAATTAAATGTCAACATTGCAAAATTCACCAAGGCACAAATAAAAAAGTTGATAAGAGATAACAAAGGGCTTGTTCAGAATGAGAGGTTGAAGCAGGAGGTAATTAATTATAAAGATAGATTGCCTTCCTCTTCTGGTCTCTATTCCCCATTAATATATTGTGAAAGAAAAGTACTCGAAGCTAAGTCTAAAACCACATACTAGAAACGAAAGCATGAAATTTCTCAAAAGAAAATTGAAGAATTGAGAAAGGAACTAAAGAACAACAAATTTGAAATGGCTTCAGAATTGGTATGCAAGAGATTTGACAAGATGTTAAATAAAACTGAAAAGGTTTGGGTTATTCACATTAAGACATTCGTAGCATACCAGGATGAAAGAGATAAAGGGAACGATGGTGGACATGTGCTTCAAGAGTACCAAGAATTAATGAAAATGCATGATCACTTCCACACCATATTAACGCAAGAACTTGGTGATTTCAACCAATCTTTGAGTATGCCCTTACCAAACTTCTTTGGTGATGAAGGGGAATTGGAGGATCAAGATATGTGGAAGAAGGAAATTTCTTAGTATTTACCGATGGCTCTGGATGAAATCAATGATGAAGAGGGAGTGATGGAGAAAACACACATACAATTGGAATGAAATTTTGATCTTGAGTATGCTATGAAAGATATTATTAGCAATGCTGATACATATGCCAAAATGTGATACATCAAGCATTTATCTAGAGTTAATTTATTTATTGCTCGAACAAAGTAAGAAGTAGGAGTTATTGAAGTCTTGTAAACATCTAATGTATTATCATGGAATATGGACCTTGAACATATCTTTAATGATCACAGGGACCTAATGAAGATTACCAAATTGTGGTGTGTCATAGATCGTTGCAGACTTCTCAAATTATTTCTTGTTTATTTTAAACTCAGTTGTTAGAGTATTAGTTAAGAAATAGTACAACTTTTTGTAGAGGCCTGAAGCTTGTCACTTCCCATCTATATAAGGGAAACTAAGGCCAAGTAAAAAATTCATTAGATTAGGATTATTAGTAGAATAGCAACCATACTAGCATATATATTTTACAACATAAAAGTAATTTTGCTACATAATGTGTTATTTTTTGAAGTAAATACAATGGAGAAGAATATTTAATCATGTGGCTAAATTCTGGTGCCAATTGTTTGTTGATAATATCTGATTATTTGGTTCTCTCAAATCTAGTGATTTCTTATTATTTAAATTGGTGTGTTAACCTCAATTTATCAAGGCACATTTTTTGTTCTCCTGTGGTGTGATTGATTGGTTTCTTTAAAAGAATTAAAATCATTTTAGTCAATCACAGTAATCTGGAAGTATTATTTTGATCGTTAACAAGAGCCCTATAATCGATAAAATTATCATATTGTCTCTAGTTTGATTTTATCTTGTTATTCAAATCAAAAGCATATTTGATTTGTCAGGGCACACTTGATGCTTTTGTGTAATTCAGTTAATTGGTTCCTTCAAAAGGATTAAACTTCCTATTAATTATTTACAGTAACCTAAAAAGAATCATTTGGATTGATAACAAGAGTCTGACAATTACATCCTTGCATGTTTATACAAGGTATAAATAGTCACAAGTGCCAAACAATTTGAACTTTATCTGGTAATTAATTCACATATCATTCACCTCTTGACTCCATTAACCCAATAGAATTAGGCACAGGTCATATCCATTCCATTTCAAAATCTACAAAAACTCATTTATACATTCTCTTTTCAAATTTCAGCACTAGGAGTAGGAGTAGTAAAACAATCCTTCATCTATTCCACATTTCATGCCACTGTGGGTAGATACTTAAAATCAACTAAATCATGCAACTTACTAAATTTTCATTAGTCATCAGGATTCACCCGCCTAGGTTTAGGAGAGCCTAAAGTGCAAAGAGTCATCAACCATCCAGGTTAACTATGTTTGTTAGTTCGAAAATGATGCAAGTCTGATCATAGAGCCTAGCATCCTCTTAGGATTTACAACCTTCATTTTTGAGACCTAATAGGTGACATTGACCACCATTGGCCTAGAAGGATTCTTGGAGATAATTGTGAGAGGGAATGTTAGGCTATTGCGGTATCTTGATAATTTATATTCTATTTCATAGTTTTATTGAGAATATTTAAATTGGGATCTTGTGACCTTTGAATAAAATAATTAATTATATTGTTTTGATTATAAGGGAAAAATAGGTTTTGAAGGGACTTGAAACCCTTTACAACATAAAAGATGAAAATCTTCTTGGAGATAAAAACATTGAAGCATCAGCAACAACCAACAACATACCAACAACCAAAAAATAGAAACCCAATAGCAAAGGAAACAAAAATAGACAAAAACACATAAAGAGACACTATCTCATGTTCTTTAAAGTGTTAGCCACCTCAATCTCCTAGTTACGATGTAGTTCGACCATGTCCATCAATTATTTCTTCTCCTCTTCAAAGATCTTCCTAAAGTTACCCTTGGTTTTGGTACATGGGTCTTTTGCCTCCTCTTTTTCGACCTTCTTCCCCTTCCCCTTTGAAGAGTGGTCCTTCTATATAAACTCTACAAAGTAAAGATGATCTTCCCTCAATTGACTTATCTTATGAAATAGCACCTCCAAAGACTCAACACTATTCTTGACTGAACTGTGGCTAACTTGCAATAACTTCTTGATGTCCGCATTAGTTTCATTAATCTTTGCCTCTGTTTTGGAGAGGCGATTCTCACATAAGGTCTTAAAATACGTAAAGGAGCACTCTAAGTCCACTAGTTGTTCAATCAAAATATTTGAGGAAGAACCCTTCGGCATGTTTTTCATATTCTCTTTCAAACCCCTAATTTTGATATTCACCCTATTAAACTCCTACAAAACCCACTTGGAAAGATTAAACATGCATGTAGCCCCTGAATGAGCCATATCCAGAAGATTGAACATTAAAGTATTTTCATCATTTAAGTAAGAGAAACAATCAAAGAGAGGATTCACCTTTAGAGGCTTTGGTTTTCCAGGACTTGGATTTACCCCCTCTTCATGCATAGGCTTCCCACCTGAAAGCTCCACACTGGGTGATTGTCGAACAGAGGATTCATTGATTGATTAATTATAATGATATTGGACATGATTTCTTAGTATTTGAATCATCCATGTTTTGGATGAGATTCATTATATTATAATGTATTGGTATTACTTTGGGTTATTCCAAAATAATGTATACCAATTATGGGATGAGGAAAAAAGTAATCCCAAGGTGCCAAAAAATTACAAAACACCTTTAATGAACATATACCTTTAGATAAAGGATCTTGATTTGAATGTGATATCATCATGGCCTTTAAATGGAGGACTTTTTTAAATATTCAAATATTTCATGTTTAAAATTATTTATAGAAAGGATCTTAAGAATCCCTTTAATGTCATCCCACTATTGCTCATAAAGTTTTTAGAGATTTTATTATTATTATGAAGTAGCAGTTGGACCATCAAATAGAGATGCCATGGAATGTGTAATGTTGCAAGATTACCATATTTGAAGGAATTCTTCTTATCTTTCTTGATTTTTCCAAGATTCTCCATTAACTAGATTCTGAGTAATTCACATAAATCATACTTTGCATTCTCCTTCACCATCTGATATGCTGCATAAATAGTTGTACCAGATACAAAATTATCTTGGCTAGAATGATAGATCTTGTAACCAATGACCATATATGCAAATTTGACATCCACTTCAATAATATCATCAATTGTCATAGCTCTTTTATCAAACAATTAACCGGATGCATCAGTAACTGTCTTATTCTTCACGGACTTCAAGATCGGCAACCCACCAGATGAATTTAAACCTATAACAATGCTTATAGCTTCTTTTGTAACCTTGAAAGGTTGACTCAACCACATGAATTCAGCATGAACTCGACTCAAAATATACCAGATCCACTCATTTTCTTCAAACACGGGAAATTTTACAATCTACATGAATTTCTTCTCCTCTAGGGTTTTGAGTTCGGGCTTTACCTTGAAATATTCTCTGACTATATGATTTGAGTACAAATTCAACAATCGTGAGCTCCCTAACTCCTCAATATTTGCATGAATGTATGTCCTAATGTCTTCAATATGCAAGATGTCGTACGTAACGAACGGAAATGCACCTAAGGGCTCGGTCTCAACAGATTTGAAAGGATGCCACTTGAATTTCAGACAGGGTCTATCCTCGATATCAACTACCAACGAAGCGGCCATTTTCACAAATTCAAAAGTTCACAAGTTTCCCGATAAATACCTTTTCACCAAATTAGGGTTTGATTGTTGAATCGCCTTCACACTTGAATCTTCGCCAAATTTTCCCAAAGTTCACTTCACAGCTCTCCAAACTTCTTCTTCTCAAAGTGAAAAGTGACAAATGAGGGATACAAATGACCTTTTATCATTTGCACACCTAACTTTTTGTCACAATAAATGCTTTTTCCCTCTCTCATCTGGATACCCTATTTCCATACAATGTGAAGGATAACTATTTTGCAGACCTTCAATTTTGCAAAAATACTCTCTCCAACTATTTCAACAACATCTGTAGATCATCAATGCAATCACTGCACTCATCCACATCCCGATACCAACAATTGATAGAGGGTTTGAAGAATTTTCTTGAGAACTCCCCCTAGGCCAGAGGCCTAAAACTAATTCTCGAAGGAATTACCAGATCCAGGTTTTGGTGTGGAGTCATTTCCTATAACATAGGGACTCTTCTTCACCCATATCTTCTTCATTTTCTTCTTGATCTCATTTGCAGTAACTTTTCCTTTCCCCTTTTCATCCTTTTGCATGTTTCTCCTTTGATTTACCGGACCTCTTCTGCAATTTCTAGCAATGTGACCGGATTTGTTGCAATTGTAGCACACCACATTTCTTTGTCTAGACTAGTTGTTCCATTGATTTTCTCTTGATCTACACTATTTAGAAATATGGCCAAATCTATTGCATTTTCATCGTATTTCTACATTCATTTGACTTATGACTGTGTGAGGGGGAAGGAATCCATCAGGAAAAATGATGCAGAAAACAAGATTAAAGTGTAAGACTAAAATAAAAAACTAATCTAATTCAAAAACACTTAATCTATCATATTCCATCACTCATGAAATGAACACATCTAAGCTATTTGAATGAAATGAGATCCTAAGATTAACAAAATGGATTCAAATAACAAAAGACAAGATTACCATCCCATATTGGAGTGTATTTGCATGATGTTGGATTGTTCGTATCACTGCAAAGCCTCCATTGCTTGGTGCAAAAGCTTGATGATCGATTGTTCTTGAAGAAATGATGAAGCTCTCTCAATGGTGATCTTGACAGCACTTCATTGCATAAGGTAAGTTGAAATTTTGATCCTTATTTGAGAAGAGAAAGGCTTGTTATATAGAAAAAAACAATTTTGAATCAACGGTCAAGATCGCGTTGGAGAATATTCAAATCAATAGTCAAAATGAGTTGAGAGGATTTAGACATGAGGAAATTGTGCAAAGTTGATTGCACAATTAGGGTGATTGAAGAATAGATTGGCTAGTTAAGATTTTGATTGCTTAGTTAGCAATTGATTGATCAATTAGGGTTGAGTTAGGAATTAGATGGTTGAGTTAGCAAAATTAGATTGCTTAGTCAACAACCATAATTTGCTCAATCAGAAAGTGGGCGAGGAATATGAATTAATTGATTTAACTAATTAATTCCTTTTTTGAGTTGAACGTGCAAATCAATTTTGAATTTTGCAAACAAAGTTGCATTAGTTTGATTTTATTTTTGATAAATGATTTGAATAGTTTGATTTAATTATTCAAATTTTGAGGGAAAGTGAGTTAATTAAGTTATTACGATTTAATAATTTAATCAAATTAGGAGATAATGCATGGAGAGATAATGAGATAGTTAACTAAATAGATTGTTTTAGTCAACTAGAAGAAAGTATCTGTTACGTTCGAGGAGATTGTGCATGAAGAGATAATGAGACAGCTAACTAAATAGATATTTTAGTCAACTGATTTAGAAGAGCTAGTTAAGTTTTTGAGGGAAATTAATTAATTAAATAATTCATTAATATCAAGAGGAACGTGCACATGTGAATTTGACTTTAATAAATAAAGTTTATTTATTAAAGTGATAGTGTTGAATGAATTAAATAATTTAATTTATTTAATCTGGAAAGGGGAAAGTTGTTTAATTAAATAATTATTGATAATCATTTAATTAAATTAGAAGAATATGTGGAGTTAAATAATTAGAACAACTATTTAATGTAGAAGTTGAAAGAGGATTAAATGAAGAGTTAACTAAATAGATATTTTAGTCAACTGAGAGAAAGTGGTTGTTATGTTTAAGGGAATAATGCATGCAAGATAATTAAATAGTTAACTAAATAGATTGTTTAGTTAACTAAAAGAAGAATTAGTCCATGTGGAGAAGATAATTAATTTAAATTAATTAATTAATATTAAGAGGAACATGATGAATTGTTTTTAATAAATAAAAGATTACTTATTAAAGGGATGATGTTGAATGGGGATTAAATAATATTTAATATTATTTAATTATGAGGGGGGATTGATTGATTTAATTAATCAATTCTTTTTTTGGATGTGAACATGAAAATCAAGTTTGACTTTTGCAAACAAAGTTGCATTGGTTTGATTTGATTTTGATGATATTTTGAATAGTATTATTCAATTTATTCAAATTTGGAAGGAAAGTGAGTTAATTAAATTATTATGATTTAATAATTTAATCAACTTAGGGGAATAAAGTTAATTAGTGATATAATTAAATAATTGACGTTATTTAATTAATCATGAAGAACAAAGTTAGATTAGGACTATATTAAATAAATGAAATTTATTTAATTTTTCGAATTTGATGAAAACGTGAATTAATTAAATAATGTTGTATTATTCAATTAATAGCAAAAAATAGGTTTTTAGGATTTTATTAAATAAATAAAATTTATTTAATTGGTTGAAAATGATGAAAAAGTGAATTAATATGTATTATTATTTAATCAATAGAGGGAATTTAAGGTTAAAATACTAGTTCGTAGGCTAGGACAATTTTAGGTGTCTACAATGACCATACTTATTGCAATTGAAACATTGAATGGAAAATGATGGACCACTTGAATTCATTCTAATTCTAGATTGAGTAGCCATATGACCAAATTTATTGCAAAAAAAATAGTAACCATTGAATCTTTGAGCATTAGGTTGTCTTAGTGGATACCTTCCAACTTTGTTCATCTGATTTCCTTGCCTAAATCTCCTTTATCCAGATCTAGAACTTTATCCTTCCTCATATCCAAGACCTCGCTTGTCACCTTCAGTCCTCTGAATTTTAATCAGTTCATCAAGCTTGGTTGAGCTAATCTTGAACTTCTCCTTGAATTCATTTGTAGTAGCAAGTTCATCTCAGAGGTCAACAATCTGCTTTTCAAGCTCTTCGTCATTATTTATGGATTGTTCCAATTCAAGTTCCAACTGATTGAATCCATCAGTAATTTGGTTGCATTCTTCAAATTTTTCTTTCAAGGACTGAGCAAGCTTCTCTTCATTCTTCTTCCTATCTTCAGTATCCTTTTTCATCCTCATCATAACAGATTCCATCTCATGCTTTAGGACAACATTATCTCTGGTAAGCTTTTCACACTCTTCTATCTTTTCCTTCAGGGCTTGACTCAGTTGTTCATCTTTAATGCTTTTACTCTCTTTCTGCTTAAGCTGATCACAAAGTTCCTTTCTCTTTTCCCTTGACTCGTTGATTTTATCTTTCAATGATTGAATGAACTTCTCAGCATTCTTGAGACTTTCCTATAAATCCCGAACTTTAGATTTGGATTGATCAAGATCATCTAGGGCCACCAAAAAAAGTTGTTGAAGACTGCTTGAATCCATTGAATTTCTTTCCCGAATCTTCCCCAAGCTTTTAAACTTCTTCCGAGTAACTAGGCTCTGATACCAATTGTTGGAATCAAGGAACACTAAGAGGGGGGGTGAATCAGTGTTCTACAATTTTTAACTTCATTAATCTGATATTTAAAGTATTGATAACATTCAACCAAAAGAAATATGCATGAACATAAAGAAAGTAACCATAACATCATAACACAAGGATTTTTACGTGGAAACCCTGTTAGGGGAAAAACCATGGCGAAGTTCAATCCACAATATGATCTGAGTATACTCAAAAAGATGTTTAAAAAAATGGGAATGCACTTGCATTCAGGCACACTTCCTAGAGCTCACTGCCCAAAAATAGGCTTACTACCTTACAATCAATATCAAAAGACAACTGAAGTGGTGAACTATGAAATAGCATCTACAAATTCCTAAGAATAGTTTTGGTTAAGCTCATTAATCAAATTCTTGATCTTCTGTCTAATTATGCTCTTCTGCTCTATTCTACTTCAACTCGCATCACAAAATCCTTTTATGCACAAGTGAAACTATGCATAATCACTCTACAACGCTTCTTATTTTTGCATCACACATCGACACATTTCGTACATATATCAAAATTATATAATCGATCACTTATAAATATCTGCTACTAAGGATTTAATCGCTACATGTTGACTCCAACAAAATATGAAAATATTTACCAACTATCAGCTCAATCCATAATTAAATTTCAATGTGCACCAACCAAAGCCAGCCACAACATAGTGAGGACCCAAATCAACATTCTTGAACACAAAAACACTTAAACAATTACTCCTGGAATATCCGTAATGACTATATTCACTTAGTCGGCCTTCATGCACTGTTAAACAAAAAATTAATCAACCAGATCTCCTAACTTGCACATGGATTGATACAAGGCTCTAAGATTCAAGGATAACAAAGATCATATGCCAAAAAACCTTCCCTAAGATCCACAACTCAAAATGATAACAGAAAAATTGCATATGAGTTGATGAACACAATTCTGTTGAATGCTTTGTTCTTGCTTGACAGTTAATCACAAAACTTCGATCAAACTTCCGGTATGATCAAATGATGGCATGGAGATCGAATCACTGACTAGGGTTTCCATCATTGACAACACCAGATGACTTGTGTAGTGTCTCTTACCAACATATATATATATAAGAGTTTTACATATGTGTCATTCCTGATAAGGAAAACTATGCCAATATTACTTTCAAATCTACCTATCTGATGATTACAAAATTGAGCAAAATTGTAGATAAGAAAATATACACACAAAAACATAAGTAGAAAAAAAAACTCACCAACAATGTTCTCAAAACATTGTAGTAATATGCCAAGAATGCGTCAACCATGTAGACCCTGTAGATCAACTTGACTGCTTCATGAAATTGTAGACCAACTTGAAATTTCATACGTACTATCAAAATTTTCCTCCTTTTGAAGACAAGGCCTGCTACTCTTCCATGTGCTCCACATGAAAAAAATTCTCATCCTAGGCTTCAAAGTCCTCCTGTACCATGGGAAAAGAAATCATACCTTGTTACTGGCTCCTTTTCTATTTGCACCCCTCGAGCAATACGCACATGAGCTATGAGACCATGAGCCACAACATTTGATCCCTCAACAACATTACGCCCAAGCGCCATCTCCAAATGACCATCAATTGGGGTAGAAGGTTTCTCTCTTTCCATCGACCCAACAAGATAAACATTAAGAGGGGGTGAGAGGCATGATCACAGAGAAAAGAAGCAGCATAGTATTTATCCTTGATATCAATGTCCATTGAAACACAAACCCATCAACAATTCTTCCTCAAGACCCTCAATATAATGTTATCATTCTTGTATTGCAAGGCTAATCTAATGGCTTCATATATTTCCTCAAAACCTAGATGTTGTTTGATAAACTCTCTAGAAAACAGACCACCTATATACCCATCCCCACTAAAAATAGTATAGCCTTGAACAACAACTAGGATAGCATTGTTTTCAAGAAACTGGGGTTTAAATTTTTTTCCTACAATTATCTCTAACTCCCCTAAAGATTGAACTAAGTCCATGATGTTTGAAAAAAATATAGAAAGCACCTGGGAAGGGAAAATTATTTTCCTTTCTCTCAGGCTCATGACCTCCACACCGAGCATTGTTCACATAGAATCCTCAACCCTGGGGCATTCCACTTTGAAAACCATATTCAAGCAATCATGTGTGAGATAATCCTCAAATGGACGCTCCCCTAGCTACACCTTCAAATTGATTCTGAAATTCCATGGTTGAAAAGCCATTTTCCCACTTAGCAACACCCCCCTTTCACAGCTCTCACCACTTAGACAGGCATCACACATAGAAGAGAAGTTAGCAACAAGCTCTAGGCAATGTGCCACATTACAAACACCTCCTTTTAAATCCAATGAATATTTGTTGGAAGCGTACATGCAAGATTTGAGATCATAATTTAGGTTCATGAGAAGGAGATCCCATTAATTCAATACAACTCAGAAGCATGCGGACTCATGCGAACCAACCTCCCCTAATATGCTTTTTTTTTTAAAAATTACAATCATCATTCCTTCAAGTACCTACAAAACAAAAAACATTAGAAAAAACCATGATTCCATCGACACATGTCCACATTTGGCTACCTGTGGTGTAAACAAATCATGAACACTACCCATAGAATCCAACAACGACCTGAAGGTACAAGTGATAGAAGCTCAAACCAAAGTGAGGTACATTGTATGGCGTGCTATATAATCATTACAATGCAATCTCTGCCAGAGGAGTGTACAATACAACCTCTACCATCGGAGAAACAATGAACTTCACTTAAATATCATTTATTAGAAATCATATTGGCTTAGGACTGGCAATCCATCAAAATGACAACATCCAGGATTAACTAGCTAGGATATGAAATATTTTTCTGCTAATACTCTTTCGTGAAGGCACGGGAATTTTTTGAGACCATCAACATCTTCATACAGTTCCAGTTCTTTTTTATCACAACCCGAATTAGCTAGATCATCTGCTAATTTATTACCCTCACGATATGTGTGAGAGATGTGAATATCTTCAAAGGAGGATAAAAGTGCCCAAGCCTTCTCAAGGATATATCTTAATTTCCAATTACATACTCTATTCTCCGTGCATGTGTTAACAATCAATAAAGAGTCTCCTTCTACCTAGATTTTTTTTTATATATTAAGTGAACATAGGCTTTTTACCAAATATAGAGGTCTTTTTTGATGCATGCAATGAAAATAATTTGTAGTGATGTGTTTGTTTCAATAATAAAAAATAATAATTTATATGTATGTACAAAAAGGCGTTAAAAATAAAATCACTCTAAATTACAATTAATATGAATAAAATAATAATAAATAAATAAAAATATACAATAGAAAAAATGCACACTAGATATCAATATTAATGATTTGCATTCAAAAATTATGATTTTATCTTATTTTTGATAAAATTTATGTCTTATGGAATAAATATTACTAATTAAAATTACTATAAATTATAAAAAAAGTAAGTTATTAAACATATTTAAAAAATGACACATGTTATATTTTTAAATAAAAATATATATTTAGAATATACACAAATTTAAAAATCGATAGTTCACATCATCTTCAAATTTTGATGCAGGAACATCCATTGTGTACAGGCAATCTTGCATCACCCAAAAAAATGTTCTATTTTAATTTATGTTTGGTTTGGTGAATACCCATGAAGGTCATTTCCTTTTGAAAGTCTTAAAGGGTGGTTCAGAACTTTTAAATTCTAAAAAGGGATAAATTTAACAGGGCCTCTATTTTTAATAAGTTTGCATATGAGCGTGTAGGGACTTGAAGATTTTCCCAAAGCTTTGAAATTAAATTTTGTATATTGTGGGTGAGTTTGAGTCAAGATCAAATTTGTGTGAAGATATTAAATACTTTCAATTTAAAATTTCTCAAAAAATTATTTAAGACTGAGTTTTGAGGCTTTGAATGATGATTTGGGGCCCTAAAAATTGGGGAAATTGAATAAACTAAATTTCAAGAATGTAGAGCACTCTAAGCACTACAATTTTAAAAAAGGGCTCAAACAGGTGACCAAATCAAAATTTATGACTCCCAAATGTTGGGATATTTTTGGGTAGGAGTTACAAATTTTGAAATTTTTCTTAAAGGTGCCAAAGAACTATTTATGATAATTTTTCGAGCATTTTCAAGAAGTGGAATGGTTATGGGAATGTGGTAAGTCACGAGGAATGTAGGAGAGTGAGTTTGCAGGTGGATTTGAAGAGATAGAAGATAAAAGGCTCCAAAAACCAAGGGAAAAGAAGTTGTGATGTGTTTCCAATTGTGAGTATTTCATCCTTTGTTTTATTTTTTTATTTACATAATGTAATATGCATTAAATCATATAAAGAACTGTAGCATCGTAAATTGTCACCCTTGACAATTTCACGCTATGTTTTTCTCGCCTTAATTTATTGAGCCTAATTGACTCCCTAATTTCCTAAATTATGCATTTCGAGGCCTATTTTTACCATTCTCTAAGAAATTTCAAGCATAGAACAAATGCATTTATTTAATGTTTTTCCCTCAACACCTAAATACTTGGAAAATAGGGCCAGGAATGGGATGCCCTTAGCTAGCTCAGTCCCCCTATTTTGTCAAGATCAGAATTTGAATATGTCGGTGTCAACATTTTAACATTTGAAATTCAAGTTGCAAATGTCAGTTATTGGGATTTAATTTGTGGGAAATTGAATAAATGCCTATAAATACCTATTTATTGCATCATTTCAAATGTAACAAAAAAATATTGGGCAAAGATTGTTGTCAAGAACAATCAAGAGAAGCATTTCAATGTTTCATTGCAGCAATTCAAGATCTAAACATCATATCAAATCTTATGTGAGTTTATGTTCATGTTATCATTGTTTGTAAAGGCCAACCCTTGTAGGTCTCCAAGCAATCAAGAAAACAAGATCCAAGACCTTGAAGTGATGTGTATGACTTCATTCCTTCAAGGAATCCATTGAAGGGTGGTGAGTTGCAAGACTTTGTTGATTCATCATTCCATCCTATAATTTATCTTTCTTATCATTGACATTACCATTGTGGAAGTGGAAACATTAACACGAGGTTTGACTAAGGAAATCCCCTAAATGGAATAATATTTCTTCTCTTTTTGAATGTAAGGATTTCAATTTTGGAGAAGATTGAAGGAAGATTAAGGATCCATTATTTTTTGTTGCATTCAAATCCCTACGCCTTTTCAAGCCACAAAAACTTGCTTACAAAATTATTTGATAGTGATCCAAAAAAATTACAAGTAGAATCAGGAATCTCATATCTAGCATCAAAGGACTACGAATAGTCTCCCTTGGGAAACATTGTCCTCCTAATCAAACCATCTTTGAATTTATAGGACAAGTGCATAGAGCTTTTCCCTTCTCAGATCTTCCTGCAAACTTTTGTTATCATTTTTTGATTGTCAAAATTTTGCAATTTTCATATTAGGGCACATAGTCTAATCAGGTTAATCAAGACAACTTAGTTCTAATCCATTCTAAGACTTAAAAAGATGCAAGTCTAGGTTTGATTTCCTCACCTTCGTGGTTGAAATTCAATCTAAACACCTTGTTGATTTTTATCCTAAAGTACCCTTGAAAAAGGAGGAAATTAATCCTGCATTTTAGATATTAAACTTAGGGTTCATTTTTTTTTGTTACATTTTTGTGAACTCAACCTGTTAACATTATATACCTTCTGAAATTTCACTCTAGATCTAAGTTTTACATTGCATTGTTTTGCAATTCTCATTTAGGGTTTTCAATTTTCATTCATAAAAGACATCTAAATTTCAAAAAATTACATATCATATTGCATCATAGGTTGCATTAGGATTTGTTTCAATCACTTAGATCAGATCTCCATTCAAAATTACATTCCTAATTCTAATTTGTTGTTCAATAATTGTTACACATTTGTATTTGAATTATATTGTCTTAAATTGAACAAATTATGGAAAAATACTCAGTTTCAAACCTGTGTGCACATAGATTTAGAACCCTTAAACAATCTACAAAGTGGTCAAGTTTTTAGTTTCCAAAAATCCTATCCAAGATGGGTACACCCCTGGGCAACTTATTCCTTCTACTCTTGACTCAACCAATTTTTTCCTAGGTCTTTCTGTCTCCATCCTCAGTCTGTTTCTGCTTGTAAATCTTTTAATTTGGAATTCTTAATTGCATGTATTTACACATCTTTCATATAGTTCAAAAAATTAAAAAAAAGTGAATTGCTTACTTTCAAAATTGCATCAAAGTGATTATTTTCATATTTTGGCTCCTTAGAATCAGTAAAAATTATTGCATTTTAGATCTAAAAATTGTATTCAAAATTATCAAAACATTTTCAACATTGTTATACACTTGCATTGGCATAAATTGGGAAAATTATAGAAAACGATTCACTTTCAAACCTGTCTGCAAGCAAACTTCAGATCCTTAAAAAATATAGTACACAATCATATTTTGAAATTTTAAAAAAGCTATGCAAGAAATAGATTCCATATGGTGGGTTAGTCCACTTATTGTGGCTTAGTTCTACCATTTTGAGCTCAAATTCACTATGTAGACTCTTGTCTATGGTCTCTGCTCATCTTTGGAATCAATTTTTGAATATCAGTCCTGTAACTATCTGTTTTTCTAAAAAAATTGCTAGCTTGATCCATAGGGCATAACATCATGTTCTCATTGCAAAAATTTGTTGTTCTCATAATTCAAGTTCTATTGTTAGATCTTGTTAAGAATTTCAAGGAATTTTTGTTACAAGCATGTCACAATGAGTTTATTCCCCCTCTTTTGTTGTTTTTCATTTATCCCTCTCCCACTATCTCTCCTACTTGTGAAGATACATTGGTGCAAGAAATTAAAATCATTGAAAATCATGGCAATCATGTTTGTTCTTCTCCTAATATCTCTCCTACTTGGGAAGAATGTATCTTGGTGTTAGAAGATCCAATCATGAGAATCTTATTTATTTCTCTTCACCTACATCTCCTACTTGGGAAGATATTGTTGGAAAATAGTATGAAATCATTGATGTATTTCCTTCAAAAGACAATAAGATGGATTGCATAAAGGAAGATGCTAAGGTGAAATTAGATTCCCCCTCGATAGAAAAGCATCAACAAGAAGTTAAATCCATTAAGGTTATGATGCACAATTGACTATTACGTCTCCTCTAGTTATTAGGCCTCCTAAAAATCCTTTAATTATTGGACCTCCTAAAATTCCTCCAATTATTGGACCTCCTAAATCACTCTCGTTATAAGACCTCCTAAATCTCATGGTCATATCCTAAACTTTACAAAAAAAATCGTACTAGTAATCATGTGTTGCAACAACCAAGTTATCACACAATTGCTCACATATATAACACTTGAAATAATAAGAAACAAAAACAAACACCAACATCTATTCCATTGCCTTGACCATACCTCCCACCTGCACCTAATATCCAACAGCATAGTGTTAAAGAATATGATCTTGTTGAACAACTTTGTAACACTTCTACTAAGATCTCCTTGTGGGATTTCATTCAAACATCACCTATTTATCATGACATGCTTCAAAATTATTTGCAAAAATGTATTGTCCCTCCTAGTGTGCAACCAAATGATGTGGCAACTTTGATTGAGAGTATGAATTCACCTAGTATTGACATTTTTTTTCATCAAAGTGAATTAGCTCCCTCAGAAACAAAAAAAACAAAATGAGGCTTTGATGAAAATGGTTGTTATTAACAAGGTTGGGATTAGGCGTACCCTTATTGACAATGGTTCAGAGCTTAATGTTTGTAGTGTAAATATTTTGGATAGAATTAGGGTGGATAAGACTAAAATTCAACCAGATACTTTGTCTATTCATAGTTTTAATAATGTGGGAAGACAACCACTTGGTGTAATAACATTACCTATCAAAGTTGGTAAGGTTGTATTGCAAACTCTCATCCATGTCATACCCCATGACCTTTCATACAATCTTCTTTTAGGTAGACCATGGATTCATGAAACGAAAGGAGTGCCTTCAACGCTTCATTTTTTAATGAAATACACATACAACAGTAAGGTTTACATGATAAAATTTGATCCTAATTCTAAAAATTGTTTACAAACTGAAGCGAGAATGATGAATCTTCTTAGCACATTGATACCAATTTCAAAAGTGGATCCTTTACAAATCGATGATGATCTTGATTATCTTTCATTGGTGAAAATTTTATTGGATGATGATTGGGGATCATTAGATTTTACACCTACATTCATGGGGGAATACAAGATTACACAATCAAAATTTAAAAAAAGAGAGAAAGAAGTCGCAATGATATCAACAAAATCTATCATTTAATCATCAAAAACATCCATAACTTCTAGAAAAGAGAAGAACACATATGATGAAAGTGACTATGAAGAGCCACCTTCTTTAAAGAAATGAAATTCATTTATGGAAGAGGTTATAAAATCTTGAAACAATTTGGATATAGTGGAAAAGGATGTGGTGTAAAATAACAAGGTATTTGTGTCCCTATAGAACCTAACATGCAAGAAAAAATAAGAGGTATTTGTTATTCTCCTTCAAAAATAATGAAAACATCAAAAATACCTTCACTTAATCATGAAAGATTCTCCCACAACAAATAGCATTAGATGTTGCTCCTTGCCATGTACTAGTTGTACTATCACACAATACTCACTACCATTCATGGGGGTATAAACTAGGCTTTATGCCATCATATTTCATTTCACAAGGAGTATCATATCATCATCCATTTTGGGCTCATATTTTTCCCTAAACTTGGGGGCAAGGGGTTAGGTAGCCTTGTGTTAGGTGCATTCCTTCCAGAAAGGGATCCCTTTTGTTTCTCCTTAAAACGTTAGTGTAGAAAGTACACTAGCATTTTAAGGGGGGGCGTATAGGCCCCTATTTATTATTTGCATGTGAAATGGTCCCTTCTTAGTGATGATAACATATATATCCTACAAAGTGTGATCTTAGCAATGAATATGTGGCTTTCTTGATCTATGTTAGTGTCTCCTTTGTGGTGATACTAGGCTTTGTTGATGTGTTTTTATGCACTTCTCAACACAAGTAATGCATAGGTGCATCACCTCTCTTGAAAGACAATCTTCCACAATCAGATTGCAGAACACTATCCCAAGGTCTCTAATGTCAGGTCTTGACAGTGCTTGGAATATCTCAGTTGTTTGATGTGATTTGCTGGAATCACAAGGCGGACTTACAGATGAGTTACAAAGCATGGGAAGTTGGGTCTTGAAATGGAGTTCCTAAGATGGAGAAGTTGTGTGTTTGATGTAGGTTCAAACAACAGTCTTGAACTCCATTTTTATCATTGGATTTAGCTTTACAATGTGCAATGAACCTTTCCTAAGGTACTTATTAAAAAAAAGGAAAAAGGGCAGGGAAGAGAGAAGGTTCCTGGATCTAAAACTACAAATGAACAGTGATCATGGAGGCTGCTACAGTAGACAAACTCCCTAAACTGGGTTTTGCTTGGCCAAGAGAAACCTATAGTTGCACAAAACCAATGCAATCTTCTAAGGACTACAGATTTTCAAATTGCATATGCACATCATGCACATGCGATTGAACTAAGTTGCAGCATTGAAATCAAGAAGCCCAGTCTAACTTTACACAACAGTTTGTCATCAACAAGTGCTAAAAGTATGGGCTGAAATTTTATCAAATACCATAACAGCAATTTCCATTATCACCTCCATTCAATAATCTACAACTAAAACTACTATGGAAGTTGAACCATGCATACATAAAGAGCAAACTCAAAAGGAACACCCATAAATCATGCAATGTTGCTTTCTATTGTTGCAGAATGTCTTTACATTAGTTCTCCAACCCTTACAAATGAGGGGCAAGCCCCTATTTATAGTTTTCCAAAGCTTGAATGAATGGCTAGGATTAATTCACAATGAGTGGCTCAGATTCAATTACATTAGGGTTTCACCTACCCCACAATATTCAGCAATTAAAAAAACATCTTTGTCTTTTCTCTGTTTTGTCATCTAGTGCCCAGGTGTTGTAGTAGTTTCGTCATTTAGCTGATTGCCCTTTTACTGTAGCTGAAACTGCCTAAAAGCTACCTTCTTACTTGGTGTGTTTGCATTGTTCTTCCTTGGATCAAACGATCCCATCGACGATTGGCATCAATGGATTGGTTGCCCCTGATTCAGGCGGACAACTACCTTATGCTTTCTTCAAGGCCACCCCCTTGTATTTTGTCACTGACTCCTTGGCACAAGCTTCTTCTAATGCTAAATCTGTTGGTGGGTGCTAGGGGGGAGGCGAACATGAAATGAATGGTGACATGAGCTATGCACATTCCTTGTTCAGCTTTCTCGATGGGTCTCTTCGACAGACCCGCGGTAGGCTTCATGAATCCTGCATACATGAAGTGTCGTAAGTGCTTTCATATACAAATCAAGGAAAACGTTAGTCAAATCTTGAAAAATCCTTGTTAGATCCATCCATACATCATCAAAAGATAATAATATTCATATTTGGAGCTCATTTGGACCATAAACATTAATGTAGGCCTAAAGGGGGCAAGCAGTGAACGAGGGACAACAAATCAGAAGGGAAGTTCCCGGACCTTACAAAACATAGTAAAACCGAGATTTTTGAATTATAGCACATGGGAAAAGGGGAAAGAAGAGTGCCCAGAAAAACTTCCTTAAGATTGATCTCATTTGAAAAAAGTGGAAGCTTGGAAGGGGAAAGCCGGAGGGTCACTGCCCTTTTGAAAATTCAATGAGCACACGGCGGCCCGGAAGGAAAGTCCCAGACGATGATGAAGGGGTGGAGTCCCAGAAACAGCCACGGAGGGATGGAGTACCGGAAACGGCCACGGAGGGGCCGGGTCCCAGACGCCAGGTGGCTCCACGGATGTTCAAAACGACTACAGAGGGACAGAGTCCCGGAAACAGCCACAGAGGGGCCGGGTCCCGGAGGTCGGGTCATCGAGGCTCCATGGATGTTCAAAATGGCCATGGAGGGACGGAGTCCCGGAAACGGCCACAAAGGGACTGGGTCCCGGAGGTCGGGTCGTCGGGGCTCCACGGATGTTCAAAACGGCCACAGAGGGACAGAGTCCCAGAAACAGCCACGGAGGGGTGGAGTCCCGAAAACGGCCACAGAGGGGTCGGGTCGCCAAGGCTCCACGGATGTTCCAAAATGACCATGGAGGGACGGAGTCCCAGAAACGGCCATGAAGGAGCTAGGTTCCGAAGGCCGGGTCGCCGAGGCTCCACGGATGTTCAAAACGGCCATGAAGGGACAGAGTCCCAAAAACGGCCACGGAAGGGTCGGGTTCTGGAGGTCAGGTCGCCGGGGCTCCATGGATGTTCCAAAATGGCCACGGATGGGCCAGGTTCCAGAGGCCAGGTCGTCGAGGCTCCACGAATGTTCCAAAACGGCCATGGAGGGACAGAGTCTCGGAAACGGCCACAGAGGGGCCGGGTTCCGGAGGCCAGGTCGCCGAGGCTCCATGGATGTTCAAAACAACCACAAAGGGACGAAGTCTCGGAAACGGCCACGGAGGGACGAAGTCCCAAAAACGGCCATGGAGGGGCCGGGTCCCGGAGGCCTGGTCGTCAGGGCTCCATAAATGTTTCAAAACAACCAAAGAGGGACGAAGTTCTGAAACCCCCAAAACTTAATGCAATGTTAACAGAACCTTGACAATTCACTTAAGCACAACAAACACATCCCAAATCCACCAAAAATTTGTCTCCAAAGTCAAAAATATGGAAATCGGACCAGCAGGGGTCCACGGATGTTTCCAAAATAGCCAAGGAGGAAGGGAGTTTCAGAGGGAAAGTTCTGAAACCACCAAAACTTAACGAAACGTTGACGAAACCTTGGCAGTTCACTTAGGCACCTCAAACACATCCCAAATCCACCAAAAAGTTATCCCCAAAGGAAAAAATGTGGAAATCGGATCGGTAGGGGTCCACGGATGTTTCCAAAACAACCAAAGAGGGAGGGAGTTCCGGAGGGAAAGTTCTGAAACCACCGAAACTTAACGGAACGTTGACGAAACTTTGGCAGTTCACTTAGGCACCTCAAACACATCCCAAATCCACCAAAAACTATCCCCAAAGTCAAAAATGTGGAAACCAGACGGGGTCCACGGATGTTTCCAAAACAGCCAAAGAGGAAGGGAGTTCCGAGGGAAAGTTCAAACCAAAAAACTTAATAGTCAAAAACTTTGGCACACTTAGGCACCACAAACACATCCCAAATCCACTAAAAAGTTATCCCCAAAGTCAAAAATGTGGAAACCGGACCAATAGGGGTCCGCGGATGTTTCCAAAATAGCCAAAGAGGGAGGGAGTTCCGAGAAAGTTTTGAAACCACCGAAACTTAATGGAACGTTGAAGAAACCTTGGCAGTTCACTTAGGCACCTCAAACACATCCCAAATCCACCAAAAAGTTATCCCCCAAAGTAAAAAATGTGGAAATCGGATTAGGGGTCCACGGATGTTTCCAAAACAACCAAAGAGGGAGGGAGTTCCGAGGGAAAGTTCTGAAACCACCGAAACTTAACGGAATGTTGATGAGACCTTGGCAGTTCACTTAGGCACCACAAACACATCCCAAATCCACCAAAAAGTTATCCCCAAAATAAAAAATGTGGAAAAAAGTGAATCAAGCGATCAGGGACCAAGTTAGCAGGAACAAGACAAAAGGCAGAAAAGAGACGGGGACTTTATTTCTCCGCGGATTTGAATACCCCAAGTAGGTGAATTTGGTCAGGGGGATTTGATCGTTTGAAGGAACATGACCAATTTGGGCTTGGAAAATGGGGCACGCAAAACAAGACAGGAGCAAAGCAGCCTGTCGGGAGCCAAAAAAAAAGGGGGGGTCCCTACCTACGACGGGGCATGTGTGCAAAACATGCACAACAAGCTTGATGTCCCATAAGAGTGTGACATTTTTTGGCATATGACATTCCCCTTGGTGGTAATGCTATGGCTAGTATTCCCTAAGGTAAAAATTATTCTATTCCATAACTAGTCCTCTCTTGGTGGTGATGTCATGTGTGATATTCCCTAAGGTGTGACCTTTCATACATTGAGCAAAGGCCTTTTGTAGTTTTAAAACCACCTTTTGTAGTGGTGTTGTTATAACACCCCTTGATGTTTTTGCCTTATCTTGTCATCATGTATGCACCTCCTTAGGAAAGTTTGTGGACCTTCTTAGGTGAGTTTGTAATTTTTTTGTTTCACTTCATTCACATGCATTGAACTTAGTGATGTGTTGACATTGAAATTTGTGCTTCACTTTGTTCACATGCATTGAACTTAGTGTTACATTAGCATAGCATCTTGATCATTTTTGTGGTACCTTATCAAAGTTATCAGGGAGTATAACTCTTGGTATGGTTGTTAATGGGTGCACACCTAGTGAATAGAGGACTTCACTATACCTAGTGTGTTTCTCATTTTGCTACATTGTCTTGGGGGCTCACCTAGTGAATATCGAACTTCACTAGCCCATGGTGCCTTATATTTGTGATTTTCCTAGAAAATATCAGACTTTACTATTGTGTTTCATGAACATCTTAACATGGTCGTCGAACATAACACACCTTTCTTAATAGTAGAGCTATGTATTTCATGAGTTTCTAGCATAACACACCTTGCTAGCCTTGTGAAACTCATCATATTACATAGACACATAACATAACATAGATTTCTAGCCAGTAGATCTATGTGGCCCATGCGTGATTTGGCATAACAAAACTTGCTAGTCCTCATGGGAGCATTCCTTTTCCTTTAACTAGCATTTATTCAATGGACGATGTTTGGTATTTGAGACAATTTAAGACTGAGGTCTCTTTACCTTATCGACTCAAATCCTTTTAGTCTAACCTTGTGTTTTATGTGTGTCTTTTGTGTGTTTTCATTTTGTTTTCATTGTGTTTGCATTGTGTTTTCATTGTGTTTGCATTGTGCTTGTGTTCATTTTATTATCATCTATATATTGTTATGTCATGTGTTTTCACCATGTATGGTTCATGCTTTTTGACATGTATGTTTGTGTATGTTATATTACTGCATTTCATACATGTGTGTATTACTTTGTGCTTATGTTGTCTTTCCATGGGATCTTGGATCCTAGGGGCTTGCGTGCTCCCCCCAGATAGTTTGTCATCCTATCTCTTCAACATTTGGATAATCAAACCCTCTTGACATATATTTTCTACTTTAGTGTGAGTTTGATCGTAAGTTCATCCTCTCACTAAAGTCGGGGCTAAATATTGTTACAAGATGATGTGTCCCTCAGTCTCCTTTTTAAAACACAACGCTTGGGTTCATGACATGGCTTTACTGCCTCCTGTGGATCTTGTATAAATCTGACAATTGTATCGGGCATTAATAGGTTGATCTATTGGTGCAACAACAACCACCAATGTAACAATTGGTATCAGAGTCGAGGTCACAAGTTCAAACCCCTCACTTGCGTTGGGGGGGTTGTTGAAAGATGGTGTGTCCCTTGGTCTTCTCTGTGTAGTACGACACTTAGGTTCATGACATGGCTTAACTACCTCCTATGGATCTTGCATAAATATGGCGATTGTATCTGGCATTAACAGGTCGATCTTTTGGTGCAACGACAACCACCAATGTAACAAATGTAACATTGTAAATTGTCACCCTTGACAATTTCACAATATTTTTTTCTCCCCTTAACTTATTGAGCCTAATTGAATCCCTAATTTCCTAAATTATGCATTTTGAGGCCTATTTTTACCATTCTTTGAGAAAAGGAAAGCATAGAACAAATGCATTTATTTAATATTTTTCCCTCGATAGCTAAATACCTAGAAAATAGGGCCAAGATTGGGATGCCCTTGGTCGGATCTATCCCCCTATTTTGTCGGGATCAAAATTTGAATACGTCAGTTTTGGTATTTCAACATTTAAAATTCAAGTTGCAAATGTCGGCTATTGGGATTTAATTTGTGGGAAATTGAATAAATGCCTATAAATACCTAGTTATTGCATCATTTCAAATCTAATGAAAAATATTGAGAAAAGATTATTGTTGAGACCATTCAAGAGCAGTATTTCAGTGGTTCACTGTAGCAATTCAAGATCCAAATATCATGTGAAATCTTATGTGGGTTTATGTTCATGTTATCATTGTTTATGAAGGCTAACCCTTGTTGTAAGTATCCAAGTAATTCAAGAAATTGAGAAAACAAGATCCAAGACCTTGAAGTGATGTGCATGACTTCAATCCTTTAAGGAATCCATTGAAGGGTGGTGAGTTGTAGCACTTCGTTGATTCATCATTGCTTCCTATCATTTATCTTTCTTATCATTGGAATTGCCTTTGTGGAAGTGGAAACACTAACACAAGGTTTGACTAAGGGAAGCCCCTAAATGGCACAACATTTCTTCTCTTTTTGAATGTGCAAATTTCAGGTTTGGAGAAGATTGAAGGAAGCTTAAGGATCCATTATTTATTGTTGCATTCAAAGCCCTACACATTGTCAAGCCATGAAAACTCATAGAATTATCCGATAGTAATCCGACAAATTTATAGGCGAAATCAAGAATCTCAGAACTTATATTAGAAGACTAAGAAAATTGATCTAAAATACCCCTAAAAGGACATAGTCCCCCTTGGGTTACACTATCCTCCTACTCAGACCGTCTTTAAACTTACATGACAAGTGCACAAAGCTCTTCCCTTCTCAAATATACCTACAAACTTTTTCTATTGTTTTCTGATTGTTGAAATCTTACAATTTTCATATTAAGGAACATAGTCTAATTAGGTTAATCAAGGCAACTCAATTCCAATCCATTCCAAGACTCAAAAATATGCAGATTCATGTTTGATTGTCTCACCTTTGTGGTTGAAATTCAATCTAAACACCTTATTGACTTGCATCCTAATGTACCCTTGAAAAGGAGGAAATTAATCCTAGGTTTTAGACATTAAACTTAGGGTTCCCTTTTTCTTTGTTACAAGAATATTCCTATTTTTATGTAAAAATCTGTGTGATTTCTCTATTGTGCAATTTACCCCTTCATTAAGTGATATTAGAGCAACAATTCTTGAGGATGTGAACAAATTGCCAAACATGAGGCAATTTGTACCAAGACTTGTGGTTATGGGTCGAGTGGTAAGAGGAAGTCAAGATGCCTCCACGATTAAATCATGGTGGTGATAGAAATTTTGGTAGATATGAGAGTTATCTAGCCCTCTAGATACATATTATTGCACTCCAAGAGGAGATTTGTAGAGGATTGGATGTTAGAATCTAAGAGAAATGCGTGAAAGTGAAGCTGAAGAGAAATTCAAAGAAGAAAAATATGCTAGAGAACCTAAGAAAATTAGGTTGTTGAGGGCCATTTCCAAGATTGGAAAAAGGCCAAAGATTGCAGTTTCTACTTATTTCAAAAATCTCAATCTGGAAGAGTTGATTGATTGGATAAATGGTATGGAAGAGTATTTCAAGTATGAGGATGTAGAGGATCTAGAATGGGTCAAATTTATAAAGACCAAACTAAAAGGCCATGCTAGTATTTGGTGGGAGAATGTATAATTAAAAATAAATAGAAGAGGAAAAGGAAAAGGAAAAGGAAACAATACAAGATGGGATCAGATGGTGGAGAAGTTAAAGAAGCAATTCATTCTAGTTGATTATGAGTTAGAGTTGCTAAAGAGGATGTAAGGATTGAAGCAAGGGAACAAGTCTATTAAATAATACATTGAGGAGTTTTACAAGGTCATAATCAGAACATGCAATTTTGAAGCCAATAAGGAGAAGGTAGCATGTTACAGATCAATGAATTGAGACCAAGTATCCAAGAGGAGTTGAATTTGGTTAGAATTACTATCATAGAAGATGCCTACCAATTTTTCATGAAGGTGAAAGAGAAGTTGACCAGAAGATTTTCAAGAGCAAACAAAGAGGAAGAGTTTGTGGTGGAAAGACTAGTGGAATATCATATGAGGGTCAAAATGAAGACCAAAATAAGAATGAAGTTGATACTAGTCATAACCAGAAAGGAGATAACATTGCCTACCATTATAATAACCAAAATAATGAACAAAGAGGAAGAGGAAGACTTGGGTGAGGAAATAGAAGAGTAGGCTTCCATCAAACCTATTTCAAATGTGGAAAATTGTTGAAATGAACAAGAAAACTAAGAGGGGGGGTGAATTAATTGTAACAAATTAAACCTTCAAAACCCTCAATAGTAAACAGATCCACATTCATTAAACCCTTATTTTGTTAAGTTGATTGAAACATGAAATATAGTTAATAGAAATTGAAATCACAACACCATACACATGAGAACGCCAAATTTACATGGAAAACCCAATGATGGAAAAACCACGATGAGGATTAGATCACAATATAAGTAATAGCGAAACCGATACAAAGGGGCTCACTAGTAGAATAGGACACACTATCCAAAAAGTCTCATAGCCAAGGTCCACTACCAAAAAAAGAAAAAAAGAAGATAGAAGAATAATGTTACATAGAGAAAACACTTCTCAATGTAACAAGGAATCCACCACAATTGCTCGCGCACACTTTTACAGTCTCACATGAAAGATATCGGATGCCTTCAGCTCACTACCTTTAGGATCCCTAACATGAATTTTTCACTTCTCTGCTCTATTTCACATCACTCACATCACTTGCAACAATCTGGCATCTATCTTGCTTCTTTCTCTTTCCACACTTTCTCTTACTTGCATAAACACCATACATATTTATATCAAGTTCAACCTCAAAAACTCTCTCCAATGTTGGTCACTAACCGTTATACATTCAAATTCAAAATAGGTCGGCACCTAAACATTCCTATGGTGGATAGGAACAAAAGGCGACCTACATAAATCCTTAATTAGGACCCAAATACATCCAAACATGCTTCCACAAGCCTCGCATGTAGTGTTAAACACAAGGTCATCCAACACCTGTGCAAAACACCATAGACATTAAGTACACACTTTCTTATATCAGGCTGAAATTTTGGAAAGAATAATTCACTTGAAATCAATCCAAAACAATCCATGAACTACATAAGATTCATCAAACACTTCTTTCAAGCTCACATCAACAAATACTTCAACTCAGAATAACTAATAACCCTTAATTGCATAATGATAAATGAAACTCACATTGTACTACACCAAATCAATTAAAAATTGAATACATAAAGATAAAATCATTGTAAGCAACTTCCCAAATCTTCACAACTTAAATCCAAATGACAAAGAAACGCAAAGCAAATACATTTCTCCCAAACCACAAAAAACATCATTGAACAATTGGTTCACACATTGGTGAAAATATCTTTCCCTGTACAACAATCTAGAAACAAAAATTTGGAATATAGCAACCTCTGACACTCTTGAGTAACCTGTAAGATCTGCACAGGCATAGCATCAACATAGAAAGAATGTAGAGCACAATATCAGAGAATATTATGAACATTTGCACAACACAGTTTACTTTGTTTAAATTTCCTCAAAAGCACTTGGAAACCAAGTACCAAAGGCATCATCTCAGCTCATTAGTTCATTCCAACTCATCTTCAAACTCTACAATAAAAGAATGGCTCCATGTACTCACAACACTTCCTTGAGGTCTCAACTACACATGCACGACTTATTTTTCTCTTTTTCACAATTTTCTCAATATCCTCAACATCTTCATCCCATAGTTGAAATCAATGACAACACCAGTTAGTAGACTTCCTATTGACATCAATGACAACACCATCATACTTGCAACAATCTCCCTCTTTGTCATTGATGGAAACACAAGATATGAAAAGCCACAAAAAATCACACAACTCTGAACACAACATTCTTGAAACCTCTCTCATGATTCTCTTTCCCTAAGTAGATAAGTTATTTTTCACATGATTCTCTCTCCCCATTTGACATTAACGGAAAAGGAAAAATGTTTTGCATTGTTCTCTCTCTTTGAAACTAAACCAAAATTTCTTGCACTAAATACTCCCCTTAACTTGTAAACATTTTGGAAAAACAACTTGGATCTAATCCATATCACGATGGACAAATGGTTGAGGCTTGATCTGCCCTTCTTTTTATTTTTCTTTCTTTTGTATTTCTTTGGTAGTGTATGATTATACCTTGTTGTCGCTTCATACACCCAACTCAATCAGCAACACAATGATAACACGACACTACCTACTCCCCCTGAGAGGTAGCCACCAACATCAGTCTAAAAAAGAGATAGATACATAGATCCACTGGATTGATGCACCTCTATATGCATCTAATTCAAGAAAGAAGGGGCAATAACCCCCAACTTCTCTCGAAGATACTCAAAATTATCCTTAGGAAGAGCCTTAGTAAATATATTAACAATTTGATCCTTTGTAGGATCATACTCAATCTTCACTTCATTCTCCATAACTTTCTCTCTCAAAAAGTGATACCTGATAGATATATGATTTATCCTTGAATGCATCATTGGATTTGAAATTTTTATTGCACTTGTATTATCACATAATATAGATATAGGTTCATCAAATACAACACTGATATCCTTCAATGTTTGTCTTATCCATAATACTTATGTACAACATGATGTTGCTGCAATATACTCAGCCTCTACAGTGGATAAAGAAACTGAATTATATTTCTTACTCAACCATGATACCAATCTACATCCAAGAAAGAATGTGCCACCACTTGTACTTTTCCTGTCATCAACACGGCCAACCCAATCTACATCAATAGAAGCATTTAATGAGAAATCAATATCCTTAGGATACCACAAACCATAATCCGGTGTGCCTCTTAAATATCTGAATATTCTCTTCACTGTTGCAACATGTGTTTCTTTACGGTCTTCTTGAAATCTAGCAACAAGACAAACTCCATGCATGATAACCAGTCTAGTAGCAGAAAAATATAGTAGTCCACCAATCATAAATCTATACTTGCTCTAATCAGCCTTAGGTGAATCATCATATTTGCTCAATTTACAACCAGTCACCATAGGAGTACATACCAGTTTGGAGTAATCCATTCCAAACTTCTTCAACATCTCTTTGACATACTTAGACTATGAAATGAAAATCCCTTTATCTGTTTGATTGATCTATAGCCCAAGAAAGAAATTCATCTCCCCAAACATTGACATCTCAAATTTTTTAGAAAAATTCTTACACATAGCCTTATTTCCACCAAAGATAATATCATCCATATATACAACTACAATAAAAAAAATTTCTTCCTCAATTTAAAAGTAAAGATTATTATCTATGGAGCCCTTATTGAATCCTTGTTGTATCAAGTACCTGTACAATCTTACATACCAAGCTCTAGGAGCTTTCTTAAAACCATATAGTTCCTTCTTCAATTTACATACCATGCCCAGTTGATCTGACAACTAAAAACCTTCTGATTGTTCCATGTAAACCTCTTCTTCCAATTCTCCATTCAAAAAAGTAGACTTCACATCCATCTGATAGACCTTAAAATCTTTATGTGCTACAAATGCCAAAAACATTTTGATAGCTTCCATTCTAGCCACGGGAGAAAAATTCTCCTCAAAGTCTATACCTTCTACTTGTGAGTAACCCTTACACACAAGACTTTCCTCGTTTCTTACAACTTCTCCATTTTCATCCATCTTGTTCTGAATACCCATTTAGTTCCAATTATGTTCTTATTTTCCGATCTAGGGTCCAATTCCCAAGTCTGATTTTTCTCTATCGGCATAAGTTCTTCTTCCATTTCATTCATCCAATGCTCATCCTTACATGCTTCACTTACTGATTTAGGTTCAACTTTAGAAAGTAAGAAAAATTTTAACTTAACTTTAGTAGCTTTGCTTCTTGTCAATACACCCTTCCTCTTATCTCCAATGATCTGATCTTCAAAATGATTCTTCTGCACATACTTAGGGGTTTTAGGGCTCTTCTTTAGAGCTTCTTCCTTTTCATTCTTCACTTCTTGTTCATCAACTATTTCTTCTATTTCTCTGCAATCAGGTTCATCTAACACATATCCATCTACTACAATGGAACTCTGCAAGTTCTAAAAAAATAAGTACTTATAAATTTCCATGATTTTTCAAGTAATAAAAAACCATCTTACTTACATATATAGTCAAAGAGCCATAATAGTAATGTGTCTTTATTTGATGAAAATGATAAGGTAATCGTAGACTCTCTTTCACTAAAAGATCATCACAATAAGGATGAGACTTTTGAAGTTATGCACATTAGATATCCCTTGAAGCGATCTATTGAGCCAATTCTTATCCTTTATCCACCCTCACAACAACCAAAAGTTCAAAATAAACTTGTGCTTATCTTAGAACCACCTACAAGGCAACTAGATAATGATAATATTTCGCAGCAACTGAGTTACAATATCATTTCTCACACATACAATACAAGGAACAATAGACAAAAACAAACCACTCTTGTTTCATTACCATTACCTCAACCTATCTTGCCTAGTGCCCCTCGTTTGCCTTTACATAATGGAAAGGACTATGATCTTGTTGAGCTAAAGAATACTCCTGCTAAGATATCCTTATGGGATCTTATTCAAGCCTCACCTATTCATCATAACATTCTTCAAAGTGCTTTACAAAAAGTTCCTATCCATCCTAATGCGCAACCAAATGATGTGGAAGCCCAAATTCAAGCTATAACTTCAGTCAACTTAGACATTACTTTCCATTAAGATGAGTTACCTTTGCTAGAAGTGCAAAAAAAAATGATTCTTTCACGATAATAGCTAAGATTAATATGTCAAGGATAAAATGAACTCTGATTGACAATGGTTCGACACTTAATGTGTGTAGTGTAAACCTTATTGATAAGATTATAGTAGACAAAAGCCAAATTCAACCTGATTCTTTATCTATTTGTGGGTTTGATAACACAGAGAAACAACCACTTGGTGTGATCACATTACCTATTACAGTTGGAAATGCCACATTGTAAACTACTATCCATGTTATGCCTCGTGATATTTCATATAATCTTCTTTTAGGTAGACCATGGATTCATGAAATGCAAGCAGTGCCTTCTACTCTTTATCATAAAATGAAGTATGTTTATAACAATAAATTTTACACAGTCTACGATCCTGAACCTGAAATTTGTTTGCATGTTGAGAAAAATAAACATTCCTTTGAAAACATTTACACCAACCATACAAGTGGAACCCTTGCAAGAGAAAGAAAAAGAAAAGTATGATGAAGAAGTTACAAAGTTATTGGAAGATGATTGTGGTTCCTTAAATTTCACACCTACATTCATGGGTGAATACAAGATCACAACAAAAGAGTTTGAAAAGGGAAAACAAAAAGTAGTAATGTCAACACACAAATCAATAAAACCCTTGAAAGCATCCACCTCAACCACTTTAGAAGAAGAAGAAAATTACACAAAAAACTTTGATGAAGTTGATTATGAGCAACCACCGAATCTAGAAGAAATGAAAAAGCTTTATGGAAGAGGTTATGAACTTTTGAAAAAACTTGGTTATAGTGGAAAAGGATGTAGTGCTGGAGAACAAGGTATCTATGTCCCTATAGATCCTAACACACAATAAAATGCTAGTGGTATTGGTTATTGTCCTATGAAAGAAATAAAAGAATCAAAGAAATCCTTGCTTAATATCAATTTCATCACACAAAACACTAACGACTAAAATTTGTTAGATTTTACACCCTCCTGTAAAGGAGAGCACAAAATCTCACAATCTATAGAGTCTTGTGTAACTATGACACCTTCTACTAAGAAAAAGATATATTTGTCACAAAATAAAGGAACATCTTCTACAAGTAACCAAGAGAGTATCTTTTCAAGACTCCTCCAAGATCACTTGAGATCTCTCCCTCCAAGAACATGAAAGAAATGGTACAAAAAGAGTTCATTTTGTTCATATCATAGAGTTCATGGTCATTCTACTAATGAATGCAAGGATTTTGAAGTGAAAAAATTCTACATCTTAAGGATTGTGGTGCTCTTATGTTGAAGCACCTAGTTCCTCTAGTTAATACTAATTTTCATCAATCATCTCGGCTCATCCTTGTCTTGCACTGAGTGTGGGAAAGGGGTTAGGTAGCCTTTTCCTTGTATGACTCTTGTCATTGTCTCTTTTGGATAGTTGACCACCTTCCATGTATATATAAGAGCAAGCTTGGGATGTGGACAACATGCCTTAAGTTGGCTCACGTGTGATGTACTGTGTTTAACATTGCATTTTGTAGTTTCATTTCGGAACATATGAATTGGCATAGGGCTTTCCGAATAAGCTCTCATATCTTCTTCTACTTTAAATAAATTGCTCACAACAATGGTGTTAGCGACCACTTTAAAGTGGTGGCATACATCAACACTCATGTTTCACTGTGCAATTTTCTTTATTCTTATGATGCATCCTTTTCTTGGTGATGTCATTGGGTTTTATTTCCTTCGAGAGCATGATATTTATTTGAATTTTCCTCTCTTGGAGAAATTATACATGATATACCCTAAGGAGAGACCTTGCACGAACTAAGCAAAATCCCTTGAAAAATATAAAATCCTTTACAAGCATAAATGTTCATAAGTACTTAACGCAGTCTATTAGGCCTTGTGAAGCTTGAAGCTTCATTTTGTGGCACCCTATTGAAGCTATTAGAGGGATAGCTTTGATATGGTTAGTATGATGAGAAGCCTAAACGAGGGTGTGAATTTCTTATTGTACAATGAGAAGCCGATACAAAGGCATGACTTTCTCACTAAGCCACCCTTTTTGGATACTCACCCAGTGCATAGCCTAAAGTTCCATTGCCTCAAATTGAGTGTGTGTTTTTGTGGACAAAAAATTGAGACCTAGCCCACATCACATTGGATAGAATGTTGAGGCTTGATCCACCCCTTCTATTTTTCTCTTCTCTTTTCTCTCTTTAAGTCTCTTACATTGTATGTTTTTGTATCTTGTCTTGTTGCTACATATTATACACCTTGTGTGTGTTCCTTTATGCTTATGTTGGTTTGACGTAGGATCTTGGATCTTGGGGGCTTGATCACCCTCCTTGATCTTTTTCATCCTATACAATCCACATTGCTACACTTGGACCCCTCTTGATGCAAATTTGTCTTGATGTGAATTTGTCTACTTTAGTGTGAGTTTGATGCAAGGTCATCCTTCACTAAAGTGGGGCTAAATGTAGTGTAGAAAAATGTATCCCTTTACATTTTCACACTTTTTTGGGCCCTCCCTATTAAATTTGGGCTTATTTATGCTTTAATTGGTCATATTTTGCATCCACAAGCCTAACAAATTGTATATTTTTAAGGAGAATCCTGATATTTAATAAATGGCACTTCATAATTTAACAATTTTGGCTATGTTTTCCAGATTTAGGGATCTGGGACTCATATTCCCCTTTGGGTGTATGGGTCCTCTCTAGGTCTTGGCCCTAAAATTAAAACGCAACATTAAAAATCACACTTTCCAAAGTATGTGTCCCAGGTTTTAGGGTCTGGGAATCATACGCCTAGCTTGGTGTATGAGTTCCACTTTAATCTAGGACTTATTTTAATTCAAATTCTTGGTGGGATTTTATTATCCTTAGTTTCAATTCTAAATGTCGGCTTGTAGTGTTGTAATTTTGGGAAATTAAGCATAAATGAGTATAAATACAAGTCTATTTCACTTAGTTTCACCTAGAAATTTTGAGTCAAGCATCCTAAGATTTCACAAGAGCAATATAGAGTGATTTCAAGGGCATTTAAGAAGGCATTCAAGGTAGATTTTTAGAAGATTATTGCAACAATCAAGATCTATATTATCATGTCAAAGATTTAGTGCATCATGCATGTTTTTGAGCTAATATGTTGATGTAGCATTCAAGATCTAATCAATTGTTCAAGCAATTATCCTATTCGAGTTTCATGATCAAGATCTACACTCATTAAGGCCACTTCATGCTATTTCTTAGATTTGAAATCCAAGGTTTCAACAAGGTTTGGTGAGTTGTTACATGCATTTTTTCATTCATCATTCCTTCATGCTTTTCTATTTCATTTCAAGGTTTGATTACCAAAATGGGGTTTGACCAAGGAAAACCCCCATTCCCTAAAAAAACAACATTTTTGTCTCTTGATGTGTGTTTGCAGATTTAGGTGAATTGGAGCTTGAAGATCCTTTGAATGTAAAGTTGTAAAATTTGTCAAAGTTGTCAAGAATTTGTCTTCTTCATGGAAAATCACCTACATGCCAAAATTCAGACTTTCATACCTGAAGATTAGATAGGAAGGAAGCTACAAAAGATCACTAGAGGCTACAAAAGTATCAGTCAAACCCTAATAACAAGACTCATATGCCCAACCTAGCGTATTAGTCCCAGTATACCCCTTTTTCAATATTTTTGAAGATCTTGATTAGTCATTAGAAGATTCTAGATTCTACCCAGAAACCCTATAGTAGGACTCATGTGCCCAACCTGGAATATTAGTCCCAGTATACTTCAAAAACTAGATTTCTAGGGTTTACATACCTTGTTTTGGCCTCTCCACTCCTCCAGGTACTTTTATATTTCATTCTATTTGTTAATTTGATTTCATGCTTTCAAGTTTCTAGGGTTTGTGCATAAGTGTTTTCATTTCTCCCTTTTGAAGCTTCATTTAATGGTGAAATCCCATCCAATTACACTAGGAACCCTCTAGCCATCACTCAATCGAGTCACTTGGTTGAGGGATCTAGATTTCCTAATGAACTAAAGTGTGAAATAGGTCCAATTCCATCTCCCAAAAGGTGGAACCCCTATCCTTTTTCCCTTTTGTTCAATCTTAAATTCAAATTTTAAGCTAAATATCATATTTGGTTCATTTAAACTCTAGAAACCTAATTTTATATTTATTATTTAAGTTTGAACTCTAAAATCATAAGCTTTTGTTATTATTTAATTATTTTCCCTAGGTAAACTTGTGGTGGGAACATTTATTTTCTATCACAACTATATTATGGAAGTATCGTGGAAGGGAATAATTTTGATCTATACTAAAAGAGAATTATCTTGGGGATCCTCCAATCCATACAGGTGATAGAACCCTTCAATATTTAATAATGTAGGTTGAAGGCATAATTGGCCTCATGTAGACAACTAGTGGAGATTTCTAAATTTTAAATAATACCCAAATCAAAGGTCAAAGGAAATTTTTGCCAATAAAAGTAGGGCAACTATTTACCACTTTTTTCTAGGGATGAGATGCAAAATTGTTGTTGAATTTTTTACCATTGAAAAGTGTAACACACAAATTTTTCAACAAATATGAATTCTCTAAGTTTTACCTTTCATGTGAATAAACTAGGTTCATTTCCCAATGCAATAAATTTTTTTCTTTAAAAGAGAGATTTAATAAGCATCAATAACACAACAATATTTCCATACATTGTTTCTTTCATAATAAAGATATTTACATGCTTCTAAGATAGATTACAAATGAAACATATATATAGCTTCTCAAAGCTTCCTTTGATAATATCAGCAATAGTTGTACATTGATCCAAGAAGAATCCCTCAAACCTTGGTTGTCAATTGTGGAGGAGAAGCATCACTCAAGCACTTTTCTTCCATCCACGGACTCTTATGTGGTTCCCCACACATCTGTCATATATGGTGAGATGGCCCTACCCTTCAACAAAGGAGTTGGTTTGATAACCTCACAACTTTCACCTTTATGAACTCAGTGTTGTGTCGTACATGACTAGAACTTGAATACATCCTATCTCGTATGTCAATCATGGACTAGCATGCATAAAATGATCACACTGAAATTGATAGCGTAACTGTTAGAAGATTAATCTTTACTTGGTAAAGGTTATTCTTTAATTGTAATTATTTATTTTTTAATTCTTTTTTAGACACCTCCTTAAGAGGCTTTTGACAACTTGCACACACATAGATGAATGGTGGCATTCATTGAGCTTGGAGTTACTTTCTAATTCTACTCCTCTTCTCATTTCTATATATTGAGGTGTCTCTCCTCTCATTCTTCATTCAAGCAAGAAAGCTTAAGGCTTAAGTGCTCTCTCTCTTTGTATCATTCTTAGGCATTTTTCCTCCATTCATAATATTGGGGTTTTTTCTTGTTTTTTCCCTTTATCAAATTCGTGTGTCTCCTTTGCATTTGGTGGTGCTTGGTTTGACTACTCTCTCTTTGGTAATATTTTTCCTTCAAACAATGCTCATTGATTAGTTATTTCCTTTGCTCAATTTATTTTTCCTTTCATGGTATCAGAGCTTGGTATTATTAATCTTTTGTGAGCTACATTGTTGAAGGTTTACCAAGTTTTAAAGGCACTCCATTGGAGGCACTCTAAGAGAGGAGGAGAAGAGCCAAAAGTTTAATCATGCTTCTTCTCTAATATTTTTTTTCTAACCCTTGTGCAGGGTTTTTTTAATCTAAAAGATTTTTAAGTATTTTTTGTTTTCAAATTTTAAAGCTATATAATTTACATGCATGTTTATATTTATGCAATTTTTTAGAAAATTTCAAATAAAGGGGCTATAGTTCAAACTTTCAAAATTTCAAAAAAATTACATGTTATAATTTTATTTATTTATCTTTGTTTAACAAATCTACATATTAAATTTGTAAAAATAATTTTCCTTTCAAATCTGTATAATTAAAAAAAATCATTTAAATTTGCATGTACAATATTTAAAAAATCATTATTTTTGCATGTTATATTCAAATTTGCATGAACAATTTTTTATTTAGAAAGATTCAACTTCAAAACCAACTTGAGGATCTAAGGTATTTTGATTTCAAATCTATGGATGATTTTCTATTAAAATTTGATGCTTTGAATAGTCAATTGCATGGTTTAGGAGTAAAATTAGAAGATCTTAGATTAATTCATCTTATTCTTAAAAAATATCTTCCTAGGCAATTTCAACAATTTATTACTAATATTCATGCTTAATTAGCTATTCCTTCTTTAGCTACTCAATTAACTTATGACATTTTTTGCAATTTATTAAGACAAGAAGAAGCTAAGTTTATTCAGTTTGGAAATATTCAGTCTAATGAACATGCTTTTTTGTCTAATTCTAAGCAAAATTTTAAGCATCATTCTAAACAACACTATCATACTAAACCTCATTATAATAATGGCAATGATCCTAGAAAGTTCAACTCTTCTAAGAAACCTCATTGCACTTATTGTAATAAGGATGGTCATTGGAAAAATACTTGTTTTAAGAAGCAAAATGAGAAAAATCCTATCAAGCATGCAAAATAATCAACAACAAAATAAGTCTCAAAATCATAAGTTTCAAAACAATGCAAATCAATCTAGACGTGCTTTTACTTGTGGTTATAATATTTCTCAACCTCTTGAATGGGTTATTGATTCAGGTGCATCTCAGCATATTACTTCACATAAAGAAGTTTTTGAGTCTATGCAACCTGATATGTCTAATGTTCCTCTTCAACTTTCTAATAATCATACTTGTAAAGTAGAAGCAATTGGTGGTGTGAATGTTCCTAATGGTAAATTGCATGATGTTTTATATGTTCCTGAATTAAAAACTAATTTGCTTTCAGTTGCTAAGCTTTGTCAAGATTATAAAATAGAATTTTACAAAGATATGTGTTATGTTATTGATCCAAAACAAAACAAGTTCATTGCTAATGCTAAATTAGACAATGATAATTTGTTCAAATTTTATGAGTTTTCTCAATCTAGATGCTCTTTAATATCTACCATTGATTTTAGTGTTTGGCATGAAATACTTGGTCATATAAATGCTAACAATATTGCTTTAATGCAAAAGCTTAATATGGTAGATGGATTGCCTAGTAATATTCCATCTAAAATTGTATGCACAGGATGCATGAGTGGTAAGATGCATAGGGAGCCCTTTCCACATGGTCAATCATGGAGGGCAACTCATAAGTTGCACCTAGTTCATAGTGACCTTTTGGGACCCATGGAGAATAACTCCATCCAAGGATCAAGGTATGCACTTACTTTTGTTGATGATTATTCTAGAATAACTTGGATCTATTTTCTTCACAGTAAGGATCAAGTTCTTGATATATTTTCTGAATTTCATAAATTTGTTGAAAGGCAATCTGGTTTTAAACTTAAAATTCTTAGAACTAATAATGGTAAAGAATATTTGAACAATAATTTTAATAGTTATTTGAAATCATTTGTTATTAAGCATGAGATAACTATTCCCTATACACCTCAACAAAATGGTGTAGCGGAAAGGAAGTATAGAACTATTGTTGAAATGGCTAGATGTATGTTACATGCTAAAAATACGTCTTATAAATTTTGGGTTGAAGCTATGTTTTGTGCTACTTACATTATTAATAGGACTCCTACTAAAGCTTTAAAGGATATAACTCTTGAAGAAGCTTGGTTTGGTAGGAAGCCTAATCTTATGCATTTAAGAATTTTTGGTTCAATTGCTTATGTTCACAAACCTAAACAAAAGAGGCAAAAATTAGATCCTAATTTTTTTTATCATATTTTTGTTGGTTATGATGAACATTCTAAAGCTTATAGAGTTTATAATCCTCTTACTAACAAAGTTAAAGTTTCTAGAGATGTATGCATTATTGAAAATGGTGTTCATGATTGTTCTAAAGTGCATTATATTGAATCTTCTCAAAATAAAGTTATTGTTGTGGAGGATAATCCTCAAGTTGAATCTTCTCTTAACCCTCCTATTGCATCTCTTACTCATAGTGATAGTGATGATGAAAATGTTGAAATTTCTCCTCATGATTCTTCTTCTAGTGATGATACTACTACATCTAAAAGAAAGCCTAAATGGTTTACTAAACTTATGCAAGAAAGTGAAGATATTTTAGCTAGAATGAATCAATCTAGAAAGGTAAATTATTGTAATTATGCTTTGATGTCTAGCGTTATGCATTCAAATGATCCTCAAACTTATGAACAAGCTAAAGATAAACCTCATTGGAAAAAGGCTATGCAAGAAGAATATGATACTTTAATTGCTAATAAAACTTGGGATTTAGTTCCCTTACCTCAAGGTAAGAATCTTGTTTCATGAAAATAATGAAGTTAGATTAGTTGCTAGGGGCTTCTCTCAAGTTGAAGGTTTAGATTATAATGAAACATTTGCTCCAGTAGCTAAGATGCCAACTATTAAATTAGTTCTTGCTTTAGCTTCTCATATGCATTGGCTTATTCATCAAATGGATGTTAAAAGTGCATTTTTAAATGGTGACTTACATGAAGAAATTTATATGTCTCAACCTTTGGGTTTCATTAAGGTAATGAACATCTTGTTTGTAAATTGAAGAAATCAATTTTTCCACCATTTGATCCCATCTTGTTATTTTCTCTTTTCCTCTTCTATTTCTTTCCAACTGGACTTCTTTCCACCATATGCTAGCATGGCCTTTCAATTTGAAATTTGCAAATTTGGCCCTATCTAGGTCTTCTATTTCCTCATACTCAAAATACTCTTCCATGTCATTGATCCAATCGATCAACTCCTCTGGATTTAGGTTTCCAGAAAAATTAGAAACTTCTATCTTTGGCATCTTTCCAATCTTGGAAATGGCCCTAATCAGTCTAACTTCTCCAAGATCCATTGCATCTTGTGCTTCCTCTTCAAATGGCTCCTCATCTTCAGCCCCATCCTCACTTTCATCTCTTCTTCTGACATCATCTCTCCTACGCAGCTCCTCTTGCAGTGCTTGAACTTGTCTCTAGAGGGCTCTAAAACCCTCTTCTGTTACCCCAAAATTTCTCCCACCACGGTTTCTTCATGGAGGCATCTTTTCTCACAGACCCACAACCACAAGTCCTGGTGCAAACTACCTCATGTTCGGCGATCTGTTTACACACTTAGGAAAACCCGCTCTGATACCACTTGATGAAGGGTACTCCCCTTACAATCTAAAACTCATAAAAACAACATATAATGGAACAAACAAAATGCAAGAAGGAAAGAAAATATTTTCTATTATCATTGAAATGAAAATGAAATTACAACATTATATTTTCCATCACATGGGCTTTCTGATTACATAAATCTGCAAATCTGCAAATCGGAGCCACCATCTACTCTGCTCTGGCCTCTTCTCTGTAGTCCCCCTTTACATCCTTTATTTGGAAGGTGTAACCGCCCTAGAATATTCTAGAAAGTGTAACCACCCAAGAATCTTCTGGAAAGTGTAACTTCCTCAGGAAGATATTTTGAAATTTTATTAATTTTAGTATTACAACTTTGCAGGGTCATAACTTTTGATCTGACCGTCGGATTTTCTATTATAATACCTTTTCGGAAAGGTCTCAAGAAATATTGTGCCAAAAAGTAGGGCCTAAGGGCCAACTACTTTTTCTTTCCACCAATTTTTAAGCCCATTCAGAGCCTCTAAGTGCCTCAAAATTGACCCTAAAGATTTTACTAGGATTTTTGGAAATTAAAATTTTAATATCTCTCAAATGGCAAATGGTATTGAAGTGATTTCTTTGCCATTGGCTTCAATTTACCATTTTGGAGGTCTATGTAAGATTTCATGTCCAACTGTGCATAAATGCAAACTTACTAAAATGGTAACCCTACCAAATTTAGCCCTTATTGAAAAGAAACAACATTTTTTTTTGGGTGATGCAAGATTGCTCTTACACCCTAGATGCTCTTGCATCATGATCCTACTTTGTATAGGCAATTAGTTGGTAGTTTGAATTATTTAACACTTACTAGACCTGATATTTCCTATAGTGTTGGTTTAGTTTCTAGATATATGTCTAAACCACAACAAACTCATTTTAAAGTTGCAAAAATAATTTTAAGATATCTTAAAGGTACTCTTAATCTTGGTATTTTTTATGATGCAAATTGTGATTTTTCTTTAAAGGGTTATACTAATTCAGATTTAGGAGGTGGTCCCAAGATGGGAGATCCACTTGTGGTTATTGTTTCTTTGTTGGATTAGGTGCAATCTCATGGAATAGTAAGAAACAACAATCTACTTCTATTTGTTCTACATAAGCTAAATATAAAGGTTGTACAAATGCATCCAAAGAAGAATTATGGTTAAGAAGATTACTTGAAGAATTGGGTCTACCTCAAATGAATCCTACTCCTTTATATTGTGATAATCAAAGTGTCATTGCTTTAGCCAAGAATCCAATTTTTCATGCAAGGACCAAGCACATTGCTCTTCAAAATCACTTCATTAGCGAGCACATTTAAGACAAGCAAATTTCTCTTTTGTATTGTAAAGGTGAAGATCAAGTGGCAGATATTCTCACTAAGGCTCTTGGTAAAGATAAATTTCTCTTCCATTGTAAAAATCTATGATTACAACCCATTGAAGGGTTTGATGTAAACTCCCCAAGTAAAGCTTAAGGGGGGGTGTTAGAAGATTAATCTTTAGTTGGTAAAGGTTATTCTTTAATTGTAATTATTTATTTTTTAATTCTTTTTTAGACACATCCTTAAGAGGCTTTTGACAACTTGCACACACATAGATGAATGGTGGCATTCATTGAGTTTGGAGTTACTTTCTAATTCTAACTCATCTTCTCACCTCTATATATTGAGGTGCCTCTCCTCTCATTCTTCATTCAAGCAAGAAATCTTAAGGCTTAAGTGCTCTCTCTCTTTGTATCATTCTTAGGCATTTTGCCTCCATTCATAATATTGGGGTTTTTTCTTGTTTTTTCCCCTTATCAAATTCTTGTGTCTCCTTTGCATTTGGTGGTGCTTGGTTTGACTACTCTCTCTTTGGTAATATTTTTCCTTCAAACAATGCTCATTGATGAGTTCTTTCATTTGCTCATTTTTTTTCCCTTTTAGTAACCAGTGGCACATTACACTACTTTGGCCAAAGTTTCATATAAAAAGTCATCCTAGAACACATACACCTCCCTAGTTCAATTTGTCTTGAGATAATTTGCACACTATGCATAGGTAATCCCTTCATGAGGTAATATTTAACCACAAGAACAACCTATTCCCCTTATGTTTATTACAAATCCTTTAAACACATTCCTACACATAAGCTAACCTTCTCATAAGGTTATCTATTTCCATGAGTAACCCATGTTCTACCTCTTGTTTGGTTCCACAAAATAATTGCAACAAATAAATTCTTAGCAAATAGTGCTTATTTGATTCCTAGTATTTTATAGTTAGATTACACAATCACTCCTTAATATGGAGTATGTACAAACAACATCTTGCAATCACAATGATAAAGAGGAAATAGACTTTATACTTGAAGAATGATTTGGAAATCTTTCCCTATACTAGAAATTCTAGGATTCTCATGCAAAATGACAATAACATTCAGTCTTTTCAAATGATAAAACTTAAAAGAGTAGACTACATGCCTGTAAATGCTTTATTTCCAATTGATAGACTGGTTTACTACTTTGTTGCTTCCAAAATCAGCTTCTCTTAATACTCAACTCTCTCAAAAAGTATCCCACAATAACTCTCTTACTCTAACCTCACAAATACTCTCAACTCATAAAATGAATAACTCAAATGGAAAAAAAACATTAAGAAAGAATCAATGGAGTCCAAATGAGAGAAATAGCTCACCTATTTATACAAAAATATTAGACAATAATACCTATAGGTTAGCTAAACAAGTTGACACCTCTCCGTAAAAAAATTCTACTCAGCTCATTCAAGAAGAAGGTGACAACGATTTAATTAATTACTCGGCCTATTTGAACATAGATCAACCTCTTATTGAGCCAACGATTCATATAAGCACATGATTATTAACAGTGAATCGACTTGCAACTTCAAAATTCTATTTGGTTTAAATGAAAATTCATAATTTGGCGCCACCAAATCAACTCATTCACTATTAATTTGGCCGCTTCTTTTACTTGAAATAATAAGTCAAGTTCTAGTTTCTATGTTTAAAGCATCAGACTTGGTCTACATTTTAATCATAACACTTTGTAAAAGTGTCGACTCAATAAATGCCTATATATCGACTTAACATGCGTGTGTTATCAACTATTGTTTATAGGCTTTTTTTCATACTCTATTTCATGCATTGAGTTCATAATACATGGCATGGGTTTAATAAGCATATATTTGCATGTTCAAACAACGCTTTGATACTTTATTCATATATGTGCTATTCCATATCAACGCTATTTACTTGAGTGCTTAATAAAGAATATAAAATTATATACATATTATATATATGTATATATATTCATTAGCATCGATCACAATAATAAATCATTTAATATATGCATGCATATTGCATGCTATCATATATAATATCATCATTGTATGTATATACTTATATACATATGTACATATACATACATGTATTGAATATGTGTATGGATGTTCCATTTTGTCATTTACATACACATATTTCAATATGTGTATATATGCATATATTATATATATACGGGTGATCCCACAATACTAGTGATTTGTGACAAACTAGTGAGGAATTTGAAGATGATGCAAACTAGTGATTTGTGATATTTTGTTGTAGATTCTAAATATATTTTTTTCAAAAATTTTGGAATTAGATTGCACTTCTTTTTCCATCTCCTTTGAAAACTAGTTTTTAATAGTAAACACCATTTTTAAAGAGTGATGTTATTGGCTAACACAACTTTTTTTTTATGAAGGATAAATTTTATTTTTTTTTAATTTAGATTTGTAACTATGATATTTAGTGCATGGAATTGGTTTCATAGCATTTCATTGAATATTTTTTCATAATTAAGTTTCAAAGGAAAACCAATTACAATTTAGACATGATTCATTGGCTAAAGCATAACTTTTTTTGTATGTATCGAAATTCTTTTTTTTTTTGTTGGATCAAGGACATCAATATCTAGTGCACTGATATTTTTCAAAAACAAATTTGATAATTTGCTATGTTTCCACATGTGTAGAACAGGGAGATTGATTTTCGGTGAAAAACCTATGTTTAATCAAACTAAAAAAAATACATAATAAAACCAAAACATATTAAAATTATATTTGATGGATAACTTGTTCCGAGGACTACCATCATCCAATTGGGTTTGTGAAGTCTCCTCCATTTTCATCCTCAACCCAAGCTTCGAAGGGAAAAATTTTGTAGAAATTTGGTGCAAGAGGGAGAGAAGGGGGAAAAAGGGGGGTTCACTCAAACCCCCCTTCGAGTGAACCCCCCTTAACCTTTCAAACAAAGGGAGGTTCACTCAAAGGGGGGTTCAAGTGAACCCCCCTTTTTTCAAAATTTTATTTTGTTTCCATTCTAGAAAATGTGAGAATGTGTGTCCCATCATTGAATAGTGTTCGCTCAAAGGGTGGTTTGAGCGAATCCCCTTTTGGGTTCACTCGGACCCTAAGTTTGTTCAAACCCCCCAAAACCCAAAATTTTCTTCATGGGGGTTTTTTTTGCAATTTTCCTTCCTCAACGAAATTGTAAACTTGTTTTGTGGGATCACCCATACATTACTTATACAATCATTCAAATATATTTATAAACCTATCGATAATCATATATACATTTGACGTGTATATCCATATACATATATATGTCTATTTTTCTATCTAATACTCTCATGCCCATGACCATGCAAAGGTACGTCTACCTTCTTATACTCATGTACATATTAAGTCATGTACATGGGTTTATCATAAACATGTATATGTTTACACATATATATGTTCTATGTATACATGTCTAATCGATTACATCAAGAACATATAAGAAAAGAGCTTTCACCAACCAAGCGCTTAACGCTAACATAAACAAGATCGCAACCTATCTATCACGTGAACAAACAATGTTATGGATTGACTTACCAATATCTAAAACAACAACTAGACTTAACCATTCTTTATGTGAGTGTGAGTGTGAGTTCATTTTAGGCTTTGTTAAGGGTTTCCAGATAAAATCCCTCTCCTGAGTGATACTTGTCCTCCTTCCGAAGGCTTGATCCCTACATCTGCATCCAACTCAACGCATTCGCAATAGTAGTTAGATGTTCACAATAGCATCATTTTCATTATATAAATCATCATTGAAATATCAAATTCAATAAAAATCCTTTCCACATATTCATTTTAATATAACATTAATCATTCATTCATTTCTTTCCAAATGATACAATCAAACAAAGTACATGCACATGATTTCTAATCAAAATTGCAAACAAATTCATATATTCAATATTTTAACCACTCATAGTAATAGTAAATAGGTAAATGCACAATGGGGTGTAACATATACCCCCCCTTGTGAATCATCATCCCCGATGGTTTTATGTAGCAACACGGAATAATCAAAACAAACAAAACATTGTTTTCAAGCATTAAGAAAGCATGTAAGACATGTGGAAATTTCTACTCAATTTTTGCATAATCCTCCCAAGTGGCATAGTCTTATGCATATTGGTCCCATTGGACTTTGCACTACAAAACCTCCCTATTACGTAAGTGAAGCTTACACGTTCCAAGCACCCTGAGAGGCTTGATGGTACCACTATGGGGTCCTATACCTGTAAATAATTCCAGTCAATTACATGATTATCACCTAGTATATACTTCTTTAGGTATGAGATGTGAAAGATATTATGCATTCGAGCAAGAGCTGGTGGCAATGCAATTTGGTAAGCAAGAAGATTTACTCCCTCAAGGACCTAAAAATGACCTACATAGAATGGGGCTAGTTTGGATGACTTTCCAAACTTGATAGCACTTTTATAAGTCTTTACCCTTAACAACACTTTCTCACCTACAAAAAAGTCCCTAGGTACCCTTTTAGAATCAACATAGTTTTTCTACCTATCATTGTCTTCAGCTAGTCTTTGCTTAATAACTCCAACTTTTTCCTCCATTTTTGACAAATCTCAAGCCCAAGAATCACCCTATCCTCGAGTTTATCCCAACTTATAGGGGTTCGACACTTTCAACCATAAAATGTGGTGAAACCACGGTAGGAGCGTCATCAAAGAGAACAGTCTAGACCGTGCAACAAGAGTTACACAATAGAAGCAACATAGAATATAAAGGAAAATGCAGATTCAAACATTCTTATTATCAAAAACTTCAATTACAAATAGCTAGCAACATCTGGGTTTATAGATTGGGCTCACAGGCCTGACATAACATGTTCAACATACAATATTCCTATATGATCCTTAATGCGAGCTGAAATCTAACATCTCAAATCTAATATTCATCTACTACTTTTCTAATGATCTGTTACACTGATTTATATCACATCTTGAGATCTAGAACATCCGCGTCGGCCAAAGATCATTACAATCTCCAATGAAAGAAAATGTAACGTGTGCACATGAATAGGTCGGCCTCAAATTTGAATTACTCCTCGGTGAATGCATAGGATGAAGTGTGGACCTATAATTAAGGTTAGGGACACTCCATGGAACAATTCGAATCACACTATCAAGATCCACAAGTTACGGGAAAGATCCACAAGTGATCAAACTAGTTTTTAGTTTACAAAATTATTCTGGTGTTGGTTCAAGAAACTGCCATTAAATCCGGAAGCGATAACTTGTCGGAAAAAGATCCAATCACACTCAAATCTTGGAATAATGAAAATGAACATTCCCACGATGCAAATATAGATCCATAGGTTCTAGTGAGAAAATATGACAAAATGTTGAATTTTCCAACTTGAACTGAACAAGAACTGAAACAAGGACAAAATGAAATGAAAATATTTTTGGTTGATGCAGGATTGCCAAGAACCAAGGATGCTCCTACATCAGACATCCGGGGTTGATGAAAAGTGAGTCCCTCACTTTACTGGGGTTAAAGGAAAACCAATACGGTCTACCTCAGCCTGGGAAATCCAAGAAGAATCCTCCACTGATCTGCCTTTCCATTTCACAAGATATTCTTTGTACTGTCTTCCACACGTTTTCCTCCCATCTCTGGTATCCAAAATTTCTTCTATCTCATCTAACTATTGTTTAGGAAACTATTTCTCTAATTCTACTATACTGTCTTCATTGAAGTCTGCTTCATGGTACTGATGTAGATCTACAATGTTTAATATAGGTGATATACCTACACCATCTGACAACTCTACTTCATATGCATTTCCTGAGTCAAATTTCTTTAAAACCTTACAGGGTCCAAACTTCCTCATCTTGAGCTTATTGTATGTGCCAACTGGAAATCTTTCCTTTCTCAAATACACCATCACTTCATCTCCAACTTCGAACTCCTTATGTCTCCTCTTTTCATTTGCTCACTTCTTATACTTCCAGTTCATATCTTCCAATTGTTGCTTTACTTGAGTATGTAATTTCTTTATATGTTTTGTAATTTTTTTTGCTTCTGCACTCCTTTTATCTTCCTTACTGATGTCTCTCAACTTTGATATACCTCTAGGATGAACTCTAGTAACAATCTCAAAAGGTGTTTTTCTAGTACTCCTGTTCACTGAATTATTGTAAGCAAACTCTGCTTGTGTAAGGACTAAATCCCAACTTCCGGTCTTCTCTCCAACCAAACATCTCAGCAAATTCCCCAATCTCTTGTTTACTACCTTGGTCTGTCCATCTGTCTATGGGTGAAAAGTAGAACTGAACTTTAAATCTGTCTTTAACTTCTTCCAAAGTGTCCTCCAAAAGTAATCAACAAACTTTGTATCCCGATCTGAAACAATACTCCTAGGTATTCCATGCAATCTGACCACTTCCTTGAAAAGAAATTCTGCTACATGTACTACATCTTTCATCTTCTTACAAGGTATGAAATGTGTCATTTTAGAAAATCTATCCACCACCACAAATATAGAATCATTACCTCTCCGTGTCTTCGACAAACCAAGTATGAAATCCATGTTGATATCCTCCCAAGGTCTCTCCAAAATTTTCAAAGGCTTATACAATCCAACATTCTGACTACTCCCTTTTGCAACTTGAAAAACTCTACAACTCTGCACAAATTTCCTAACATCCTTATGAATCTATGGCCAAAAGTAATTCTCATTCACCAATGCTATTGTCTTATCAATTCCAAAGTGTCCTGCCAATCCTCCACTATGTTTTTCTTTCACCAAGCTATCCCTCATTAAAATTTAGGGTATACACAACTAATTCCCTCTGAATAACATATCCTCCTAAATGAATTAATCCAACCATTGACTCATATCCTCTAAGACCGGTTCTTTACAAGCTCTCCAAGGTTCTACAAAATCTGGGTCTTCCTCATACAAGTTCTTCAATTCATCAAAGCCTAATACCTCCACTCTCATCTCTATCAGTAAATTCCTTCTCCTACTCAAAGCATCAGCAACTCCATTTGAATTTCCACTCCTATGTTTCAAAACAAAAGTATAACTCTTCAATAATTCCACCCATCTCATGTGTCCCTGATTCAACTTACCCTAACTACTCAAAAACTGCAATGCCTGATGATCTGTATACAATAGTAACTCCTTAGGAAACAAGTAATGTCTTCACTTCTTCAAGGCTTGGACTATGGCATAAAACTCCTTATCATACATTGAATACCTTCTCCTAGCATCATTCAATTTCTCACTGAAATAAGCTATCGGTCTTCCTTCTTGACTTAGTACTGCTAAATTGCATTTCCACTTGCATCACAGTCTACCTGAAATACCTTATTAAAGTCTAGTAAAGCCAACACCGTTTGCTCAGTCACCTTCCATTTCAACAACTCAAAACTCTAGTCTGCTCCATATTTCCACCTAAAATATTTCTTATCCCCTCTTATTCTTTCTATCATAGGACTGCAAATAGAACTAAAATTCCTAATGAACTTTTGGTAGAAACTAGCCAATCCATGAAATGATATTACCTCTCTAATGCTTTCTGGTGTAGTCCATTCCAAAATTACTCTTACCTTCTCAGGTTCCATCTTCAATCCATCCACAGATATCACAAATCCCAGATATACCAATTCTTCCTTCATGAAACTACACTTCTTAATGTTTATTAGCAACTGCTCTTCTCTCAACCTCTGCAAAACTTGTCTTATATGCAACAAATGTTCTCTAGTTTTATTGAAAATTAAGATGTCATCCAAATAAACAATCACAAACTTACCCAAGAATTTCTTCAATACCTCTTTCATCAGCCTCATGAAAGTACTCGGTGCATTTTTTAGTCCAAAAGGCATCACCAACCACTAATACAATCCTTCATTTGTCTTGCATTTTGTCTTCCACTCATCCCCTTCTCTAATTCTGATATGATGATATCCACTCTTCAAATCTATGTTTGTAAAGTATTTAGCTCCACTCAAACAATCAATAATGTCATCCATTTGGGGCAAAGGAAATCTATACTTCACTGTGATTTTGTTTATGGCTCTAGAGTCTATACACATCCTCCATTCTCCATCCTTTTTAGGTGCTAACACAATAGGTACTGCACAAGGACTTAAGCTTTCTCTGATCAAACCCTTCCTTAACAACTCTTGCACTTGTCTATTCAATTCTTCATTCTCTGCAGGTGTCATCCAATGTGCTAGCTCCAGGAATCAAATCCATGCAATGACTAATACTCCTCACAGGTGGCAATCCATCAGGTACATTATCTAAAATGATCTCCTCATATTCTGCCAGCAACTCCTTTATCTCTTCTGGTTGTTCTTCTACATGCTTCAAGTCTTTAGCCTTCTTAGGAACCAAGGCATAGCACATGTTCTCATGTCTCATTCCATCTAGAAATATCCTTCCATCAACCAAACAAACTCTAGCACTCGTACAAACCTCAACTTTAGGAACATCCTCCAATGGAAACAAATTTTGCTTCATCCCATTAGTATATGTGTTATTCTTTCCATCATGAATAGCCTGTCTATCATACTACCAAGGCCTTCCCAACAAAACATGGCATACATCCATAGGCATGATATCACATAAACCTCATCATGACAAGTTCCTATCTTCAATTTCACCAAACATTGTTCACTTACCAGTATCTTATGCTCATCTTGAATCCATGCTATCTGATAGGGTTTTGGGTGTTTCAATCTTTCCAGCTCAATTTGGTCACCATCTCTTCAGAAACTAGGTTCTCAGAGCTTCCACTGTCAACTATCACTCTGCAACATTTACCAGCTACCTTTTATCTCGTCTGAAACAAATTCTTTCTCTGCAATGGTTCCTGCTCCATCTCACTTTGACACAACACTCTTTTGTTCACCAACACTTCTCCCTCTTCTGATTTGTTAGATGATTCGGCATGATCTTCCTCAACAAAGGTTGTTCTTCTACTGTTCTCTATCTTTCTGCTTGTCTCTCCCTAATTACATTCAAATGCTCTATGTCCTTCTCCACCACACTTAAAACAAGTTCCCTTGAATACTCTTTTCTCTTGTCCTCTATCATCTTTTCTATAACCTTCATTCTGATAACCACCATATCCTCCTCTCCGGTAAGAGTTCCATCAGCTCTACGGTATGAATTATCATCCTTATTGACTTCCTTATCTTTATTCTAATTTGCAAAAGATCCTCTTCCTCCTCCAGTAAAAAAAATTCCTTTCTAAAATCTTCCACCTCTTCCTCTTTGTCTCTGCTCATATCTTTTATTCAGCTTCTCTTCTGATTTTAGGGCACATTGATATGCCTCCTCCACACTCAGAAACTCGATCAAAAGAATCTCATCCTATATAGACAACCTCAATCCATTCACATATCTGGCTACTTGCTCGACCTCATCCTTCAAATGTCTAAATCTAATATTCAACTTGTATAACTCCTCAGTATACTTTGTGACACTTAACTCTTTCTGCTTCAAATTATGCAACTTTCGAAACAAACTGATATGATAACTTGCGGGCATAAATTTCATCTTCAACTTATTCACCATTTGATCCCATGATTTTATCTTCTCCTTTCCTCTTCTTTGCCTATCAGTCTGCAAATGTTCCCACCAAAGGGATGCATGTCCTTTCAACTTTGTACAAGAAAATTTCACCTTCTTATCTTCGGTGGTACCTTCAAAATCAAAATACTTCTCCATCTTTGTTATCCAATCAAGTAATTCATCTGAATCCAACTTACCACTATAATCCAGTGGATTGAAATGTGGTCTAGTATTTACCCTAGTTAGGGCTCTTATGAACCTCTCTTCTCCCTGATCTAAGCTAGGTTGATTTTCTCTTTCCCTTTCTTCTTGTTCTTCTACCTCTTCATCACTCACATCATCAACTGGTCGACCTCTCCTCTGGGCCATTTTGATTGCTTCTAATCTAGCAACAATTCCTCTCAACATCTCCATTATAGCTGGGTCTGCATTTCCACACACTCCATTTCCTCTACCATTTCTTCTTCTCACCATATTTACACAAGTCCTTTGTAGTTGCAAGTCAGATCCTTAGTCTTCCACCCCACAACAAATCTTCAACAGGACTCTGCAAACTCTGACGATCTCTCATAGAACGAACCTCGCTCTGATACCAATCTGGTGCAGCCATAGTAGGAGGGTCCTCAAAGAGAACAGTCTAGACCATGTAGTAAGAGTTACATAATAGAAGCAACACAAAATATGGAGGAAAATGAAAATTAAAACATTCTTATTATCATAAACTTCAATTACAATCAGCCGACAACATCCAGGTTTATAGATTGGGCTCACAAGCCTAACATAACATGTTCGACATACAATATTCCTATATGCTCCTTAATGTGAGTTGAAATCTAACATCTCAAATCTAATATTCATCTACTACTTTTCTAATGATCTATTATAATGATTTATATCACATCTTGAGATCTAGAATCATCTGTGTTGGCCAAAGATCATTACAATCTCCAATGAAAGAAAATGTAATCTGTGCATGAATAGGTTGTCCTCAAATTTGAATTACTCCTCGGTGAATGCATAGGATGAAGTTTGGACCTATAATTAAGGTCAAGGACACTCCACAAAACAATTTGAATCACAATGTCAAGATCTGCAAGTTACAGGAAAGATCCACAAGTGATCAAACTAGCCATTAGTTTAGAAAATTATTCTAGTGTCGGTTCAAGAAACTGCCATTAAATCCAGAAGCAATAACTTTCCAGAAAAAAGATCCAATCATGCTCAAATCTTGGAATAAGGAAAATGAACATGTCCACGATGCAAATATAGATCCACAGGGTCTGGTGAGCAAATATGACGAAATGTTGAATCTGCCAACTTGAACTGAATAAGAACTTAAACAATGACAAACTGAAATGAAAATATTTTTGGTTGATGTAGGATTGCCAAAAACCAAGGATGCTCCTGCATCAAAATGATTCGAAAGGAGCCATCTTAATTGCAGAATGGTAGGAATTATTGTAAGCGAATTTCACCAAAGGCAACTAATATTCCCACTTGTATTGTTGATCCATGCAATACATACGTAGTAGGTCTTTTAATACTTGGTTTACACTTTTCATTTGACCATTCATTTCTGGATGATATGCTGAACTTATATTTAGCTTAGTTCCAAGTGCAAAAAATAAGGTTTTAAGTTATACTTTGCACTTGGTTAGACGCCTTATGAATATATGTAGTGTATATATCCTATGTTTCCATTTTCTCCCAATTTTTGGGGGTTGTCCAAAGTGAGGTCAACAAGAAATGGTTTATTTATATTTTAATAAAGGTGAAAATTGTTTTTTAATGTCGTTGTGAAGCCAACATCATTTTGTTATTTCCATTATGCAAGCATTTTAAATATACAGTACGAGATTTTCTATTCTACAAGCATTTTATAATTAGAGTTTAAGTAGGGTATTTTATGTAAAAATGGTAGTTATAACAATATCCTTTATGGCAGTTAGAAAATTATAACAAGAGCTCAATAATCGTTTAAAAGAAGAGAGACAATGGAACTATTAAAATTACCATTAGCGCATGCTATTAACGAGATATTGTGTAAAGGAAATTAGTCCTTTGGAAAAAGGCGTATAGTTCTTAGTAAAAGGAAATACTAACAAAAGTGTAGCCCTCTTTGCACGCCTCCAATCTCCCTTAAAAAAAAATTGAAGGAAAGAAATAATTTGGTATACCTTAAAACAAAAAAAATAGTGTTGACCTAAAAGCCTTCAAAATAGGTAAACAAAATACAAGTGGAAACTTCTTAAGTTTCTAAAAGAAAAAGTTGAATATAGATGGCAAGTCATCCGTTAGGGAGAAGGATATTTCTCTTAAAAAAGGCAAGTTAAATATAAAAAAATAAGAAAGGTTTTCACTTTTTCCATTTTACACGTGCATCCCTATCCGAGATAATTTTCTCAAGAATACCATGCAACCTAAACACTTCTTGAATGAATTTGCTAGCTATAACAGGAGCTCCATCCATCAAATTCCCTAGTATGAAATGTGCTACCTTTGTAAGCTTTTCCACTACCACAAGAATAGTATTGTGCTTATTCATTGGCATAGGTAGCCCTTGCACAAAGTCCATACTAATGACTCACCATACTTTTAGAAACATCATGTGGATACAATAGTCCCATAAGGTGATAGTGTTCAACCTTCACTCTTTGACATTCTAGGCATCTAGCCACAATTTTGCACAACATCTCCCTTCATCCCTTTCCAAAAATATAATGTCTTCATATCAGCCAACATTTTTGTCACTCTGGACAGGATGTCCAAAGTATATGGTGCTTCGTGAACTTCTTTCCATACAACATTATATAAGTCATCGAAGTTAGGAATATATGTTCTTCCTTTGAACCTTAGCAATCCATTGGGTTCAAAGTAATATACCTCATACCTTACATCTTGCAGATCTTTCATGAGTTCCTGCTTAACTTTCTCATAGTACTCATCTTCCTTACATTTTTGCAACACTTAGACTTTTAAATTTGGTTTGAATTGTAACTATTGAGGAAATATATCATCTACAACTCAAGGCATTAGCAACCTAATTTTCCTTCCATTTTATGTAGTTGATGATGAAGTCATAATCAAATATCAACTCCAACCATATTCTTTGTCGTGCATTTAGATTAGCTTGGGTGAATAGATACTTCAAACCATGATGATTGGTTTCTTAACTCAAAATGCTTGTGCCTCCACATCTACAATTTGTGACCAACTACTACTAGCTCTAAATCATGTGATGCATAATTTTTCTCATAGGGCTTCAACTTTCTTGATTCATAAGCTATAACTTTCCCTTCTTGCATCAAGACTCCTCCCAAGCCTTCACTTGATGCATCTATGATGACAGTGAAGTTCCCTTCAGGATCTGGTACTTTCAAAATTGGAGCAGTCATCAACTTCTCCTTGAGTAAGTCAAATGTTACTTGGAATTTTTTTTTCCACTCAAACTTTTTCCCTTTCATCTGCAATGAAGTAATAGGTACTTCAGGCTATGCACTAGAAAATTTTGCATAAAATTTTGATAATATCGAGCTAAACCCATAAAATTTTTGACCTCATGTACATTCTTAGGGATCAGCCAATCTATTTCTACCTTTATCTTGGCTAGATCTACTAAAATTCCTTCAGCCAAGATCACATGACCTAAGTACTATACTTTCTTTTGAAAGAACGTACACTTAGAAAGTTTCTCGTAACTGATGCTCTCTTAACCATCAAAGAACTATCTCTAGATGCTTGCAATGGTCCTCCTCATTCTTGGAATAAATTAGAATGTCATCCAGAAAAACCAAGACAAACTTATTTGGACAATCCCTAAATACATTGTTCATTAGGTTTATGAATGTAGTAGGTGCATTAGTAAGTCCAACTGGTAGGAATGTAAACTCATAATTCCCATACCTAGTCCTGAAAGAAGTTTTGAAAATATCTTCATCTTTGATCCTTAACTAATGATATCCCGATCGCAGATCAATTTTTCAAAACATAGTCGCTCATTGCATTTGATCATTTAAGAGATCATCACTATGTAGTAATGGGTACTTGTTCTTTATCGTATCTTTATTAAGCATCTGATAATCTATGCACGACCGTAGTGTACCATCCTTCTTCTTTATGAAGATCACTAATGCTCCCTAGGGTGAAATATTAGGCCTTATCAATCCTTTGGATATCAACTCTTCTAGTTGTGTCTTAAGCTCCATTAGCTCTGTTGTTGTCATTCAGTAAGGAACTTTGGAAATAGGTTTTGATCCTAGTACAAGGTCAATGGAGAAATCAACTATCATTTTGGGTAGTAATCGAGGTAACTCTTTTAGAAATACATCTGTAAACTTTTGAAGGATAGGATATTTTTCCATATTTGTTTCTCTAGTTTCCATCATTTCACCTTCCTCTACCTCTTGGTTGACTTGAGAAATGAATTCCTTGTCTTCGTCAATCTTTTCCATCTTTACTGCATAGATCTTACATCCTTTCTTCTTAGCCCTATGTAATTGCACTGCAAAAATTTGATGCAACTTAACTTCCCTAGGTATCCCTTGCAACATCACCCAATTTCCTGGATTGTCTAAGCACTCAATAGTTTTGGCAAGACAATCTACTTTGGCTCTATGCTGCCAAAGCCAGTTCATTCCTAGGATGACATCATATGATCCTAATGGAGCTACATATAGGTTCACCTCAGTAGAGAAACTAGGGATTTCAACCTTAGCTTCGAATAAGTATTTTTCCATCGTTGGTCTTGTTTGATTGGCATATTCAAAATCCCAAGATTTTTCCATGAAACCAGCTTTCTTAGATATTTGATTTGATATTCTAGGTGAAATAAAAAAATTCAGTTGCTCCAGTATCAATAAGTATAGGAACGGGTATTACCAAATAAAATATCTAGAGTTTCCACTAGATTAATTTGATACTCCAATTAACAATTATCCAAAGCAACATGGATCTTTTGTTGAAAAGCAGCCTACTAGGGTGGAAGAGCATTTCTATGTGGTCATGTCCCTGAAGGTTTATTGGGACAAAAAGCAACATAATAATTTTTGCCACAAGTAAAACATCTAGTTGTTGATCCTTTCCTTCCCGTGGAACCATCAGATCTATTAGCAATTCTTCCAGTGTTGTTAGGGTTATTGTTATTATTATTTCCCCTTTGATCCCTCCTTGATTCATTCTAATTACCATGAGATTCCTAAATACACAAAATACCCAAAAATCTAGAAAAACCACATGTACAGGGACCAAATCACCTAGGTGGGCGAATGAGTCCTAGATTAGGGATTTTAAACCAAATTCATTAAATTTTGAAAATTGATGGTAAGGTTTCTAGGTTGTATGCTCAAATGACTATTTGCAAGTACAGTTTTCCAATGAAATTGAATGATGCAAGATGTAAAAATGCAACTTGTATGTCCTTTTCACTAACGTAAGATTTAGAAGCCCTAATTGTAAATCAACTAATGAAAATCTAATTAAAATTTAATGAAATATAGATCTAGGACTACAATTATCTCCAAATCAGAAATTCAAGGGTCCAAAGGTTTTGTGTTCAATTCACATCAGGTTCACCAAAATGAACCAAAGGAAATAGGTGTCCACCTTTTGGGAGATGGAACTTTGGGACCTATTTCGCTCTTTAGTTCATTAGGAACCTATAGTCCTCAACCAAGGGGCTTGATTGAGGAATGGGACTAGTGGGTTCCTTGTGTGATTAAATGGGGGTTCACCATTAAATGAAGCTTCAAAAGAGAAATACAAACTCTAATGCACTAAACCCTAGAAACTTGAAAGAATTAAATCAAATTGACAAATAGCATGAAACAAAAAAGTACCTGGAAGAATAGAGAGGCCAAAAAAAGGTCTAAAAACCTTGGAAACTTATATTTTAAAGTGCACTAGGACTAATACACCAAGTTGGGTGATTTAGTCTTGCTACAAGAATCTGGGAAAAATCTAGAATCTTCTGGTGACTGTTCAAGATCTACATAAAATAGGAAAAAGGACTGTATTGGGACTCATACGCCCAGATGAGCAATTTAGTCTCGTTCTTCCTTTCCAAAAAAGTAGGATCTAAAATTTTTATCATATCTCTGCACTTCCTTCATTTGTCTTTCAAACTTTGCTTCTGGATCTCCGAAACCTATTAAAAATCTGCAAAACAAAATGTTCTGTTGATTTGCTTATGGGGAGTTTGCCTTGGTCAAACCCCTAGTTTGACCTAATTAAACCTTAATAGAAAGTATAGATCTGAAATGGAAATGTGTGTGAAGGTCCTAATCTCAAGTGTGCCTAAGATTAGGAGATCTAAAATGCAATAAAACCCTACTCTAATGTGCTAGAATTGGATGCATAAATGAAACATGAAAATGATGATGAATCACTTTGGGAGATCTCCAATCACCCTAATAAGCCATTAGAATGCATGTACCTTCCTTTAGGTAGAAAGTAGAATGATAATGGAAGATGGAATCACTTAGGAAAAAAGTAATTAGGCTTGGTTCAATGGCTCGTTGCATCTCCCCAACCTAGAATACATCATGATCCCCCATAGGCAACCATCATCAATCTTGGGAAATGCTTGATCTTGAAATGAAAGTGAGCTTGAAGACCTGAAAAAACACTATAATGTTGTTCCAAGACTTGAAATTTGCTTGCTCCTTCCTCTTGAATGCAAATGTTTGAATCTCTTGCTTACTTGATCACTTGTCTTGTTCTCTCTAGTTCCTAATGTCAAAAACTTATTAGATCCCAAATGTTGACATTTGTGAAATTTGAATTAAAAACTTTAATTTCCCACTCAATTCCTATAAAGTCCCCAAACAAAACTCATACACCCAAGGTGGCATATGGGTCCCACCTAGGGGGACTTTTACACCCAAGCTGGCGTATGGCTCCCACCCTAGATTTTTGGGGTGAGAGAATGTTGGGATGTTAGAATATTAAATGTATTTATTGATTTTGTCATGATTTCAGTTGAAATAAGCCTTGGGATCCATAATAAAGGGTCTTAGGGGTCTATTAATGATGATTTAAGGGGCATGAATGCAAGGGTACCAAGATGGGTCCAAATTAAGTGTGAAATTATACTATCTCCAAGAAGGGAGTACAATTTTTGACACTACAATATATACATATATATACATACATACATATATATATATATATACATGTATATATATACATGTATATACTTCCTGAAACTGGTCAAAAAATTGGTACAATAACCCTATACACATTAAAATATCATGATTATAAACTAGGGATTCAAAATAAAACTAGACAATGTTCTATTTATTTCACATTCTATATAATGATTTCATAGTATAAAGTGAAATAAACCATTTCAATGAAACCCTAGACACCATACAAATAAATGATGATAAAATACAACAAACTACAAGTAGGAATGAGTAGATGCAAGAGATAAATATTTTAATGTACATATTTGATGTATGCAGTTGGAAAGCTTAACATGAATGATAACATGCAGGAGATAAAGATGTAGTTGTGTTATGATTAAAAAATGGATAATGTTGTTATTATATTTGATGTATGCAGCTAGAAAGCTTAACATGAATGATAAGATGTAGGTGATAAAGATGCAGCTGTGATATGATTAAAAAATGAATAATGTTGTTGTTTATAAATTGGGACACTATGATTTTTTGTAGTTGATTGAAAAAAGTATAATATGTATGCCTCAAAATATTTTAGAAACTGAGGTACATATATATAATAGTATATTGATTTATGAAAACATGAATTTAGTTATTCTAGGTGTACCAACCTGGATAAGCACCCTTTAATCAGGAATGTGTAGATTTTTCCTTCCTAAGCTCTAAATTTTGTAGAGGATATTGAGTGAAAATAAAGGAGAATTCAAAATGAAAATGACCCAGGAAATTCCCTCTTATAAAATCATTTGAATGTGGAAAATGAATGCATTGATTTACAGTGGTTGATTTTTAAATTTAAATATATGAGGGAAATAATCAATCATTTCATATTGCAATTTCCATTTATGTTTGATTTCAGATTTATATTTGATTTAATATTTGTATTTTTTTTTATTGGGGAGCCTTACACCATTTACTATATGTGTAGGTACCAATAGTAGATGGAGTTAATGCATGAAGATGTGAAAAGAAGTGTGGGAGAAAGTGCAATTGATAGCGCATAAAGTTGATAGTTGTTTTATATTATGACATATTAGGCACCATTAACTATGCACATGTATATGTAAATTCAATACATTTTAAAAATTGTGCCACATGCATAGAGTGGTGATTGTAAACATTAAATATTTTTATAAATGTAAAAATGAGTTATTTTGTGCAACTTTCCTTCTATTAGAAATAGATATGTACCAATAGTTAATTACTTTTTTTGATCAACTACACATTCACTAGTGAACATGTATTGGTGTAGGATGCAAATATTTATTGGCCCAATTAAAATTATGTTATGGATAAAATAGAAAAAAAAATTGGGGGGTCAGGCGCAAGTGGAGTGAACAATTATTGGAACTATAACAACTACTAGTGCTCTTCCCCTAGTAGAGTTTTTTCAAGTGTCAATTTTTTATTTATTCTAAATGATTTTTTTAGAGTAATAAGGTTTTTAAATGGAAAAATCAATTACTATTGCTAAATTTAAAGGGTATGATTTTGATACATGGAAAATCAAGATATAATTACTTCTAATTAAAAAGGATTTGTGGCACATTGTGATTGACACTATTAAAAAGCCAAAATATATAGATGAAGAAAAAAATAGATGGATAAAGATCATAGGGCCATAAAATTGATTGATCTTGGATTATCAGATGCATATTTGCATCATATTGATACAACAAAAAAATCAAAGAAAATATGGGAGGGGCTTAATTATTTATTTGGTTCACAAGATTCAAGTGCTAAAATGTCCATTAAGAAAAATATTTTTGGTTTGAAGATGAAAGAGGGAGATGATATTGTTCAACATATTAGTACATGTGTTCCCTTCTTAATCAACTTGTAGGTATTTAAAAACTCTACAATTGATGATGATGATGTTAAAAAAATATTACTAAGCAGTATGCCTTCAAGTTTTGATTATATCATTTTTACATTAAACAAAATCAATCCCAATTTGAAAGCCATTATTTCTTTGATTAATGAAGAAAGTAGAGTTAATAAAAGACATTCAATTACTAAGGAAATTGCTTTTCTTGTTAAGAAGAAGTTTATCATTTCAATAGGGAAATGATTGAAATGCTATTATCATCATAAAAGTGGAATGTAATTGAAACAAATTGTATTCAGTGAGCCAAAGAGATCATCGATGGGAAGTTGAAGAAAAATAAAGCTCTTGCTATGACCAAAGATGAAATAGAATATTGTGATTTTATAGTTCACAAGCAAGACTCTAAAAATTCTACAAGTGTTATGTTTTCTTGCATCAAATTCAATTGATGGCCTTATCCAAGATTTTCTCCATCATCATTCATCCCTAAGAACTAGTTATGATCCTTATATATCCCATTTTCTATACTAGTTTATATTTGCAAGTGTATGATTGAGCAAGGCCACTTAGATTCACACATAAAATTGAACCTCAAACTTATAAACTCAAAATTCAAATTAATCCTTGCTATAATTTTTCCATTATTTATTTTGAGATGACCTAACACATTTATATGTGGATGTATGTGTTATGTTATTATCTTTAAGGGATTTCCTTATCTATTTGAGAGTGTGCCTTGTTCATAGATCTAGAAGAGACAAACATTATATAATAGTATCATAAGGCATTCCAATTTCATTATCAACATGCATCATCATCTTGGGCATAAGTTACACAGTTACCTATTTGTCTTTGATATTTATTTGTTGTTGTTAAACCATTCTACCTAGGGGTTTGATCCAAGGGGAATAGATTCTAGGCTAGAAATATCTCAAACTATGTACAAACAACCCCACTTCAAACATGAATACAATAGTCAAGGTGCATTGACAACAATCACTAATTTGCTACTAGTTCACTTCTACAATTTAGGTTGACTTTTACGCAGTAGATTGACTTTTGTAGCTACAAAATTTAGTCTTAGAAGTGTAGTTTAGACAAGAGTAAGATGAATTTAGTTTACATATTGCAAGGCATTCGTTTGACAAGGCTCTATTTCTCTACACACTAACAAATCAATTCCTAACAACTATTGCAGTATAATCTTAAATCCAAATTTTAAGCTAAATATCACATTTAGTTCATTTAAACTCCATAAATCTAATTTTATATTTATTATTTAAGTTTGAACTCTAAAATCATATGCTTTTGTTATTATTTAATTATTTTCCCTAGGTAAACTTGTGGTGGGAGCATTTATTTTCTATCGCAACTATATTATGGAAGTACAGTGGAAGGGAATAATTTTGATCTATACTAAAAGAGAATTATCTTGGGGCTCCTCCAATTCATACAAATGATAGAACCCTTCAATAGTTAATAATGTAGGCTAAAGGCATAATTGGCCTCATGCAAATGGCTAGTGGAGCTTTCTAAAGTTTAAATAATACCCAAATCAAAAGTCAAAGGAAATTTTGGCCAACAAAAGTAGGGCAACTATTTACCACTTTTTTCTAGGGACGAGATGCAAAATTGCTATTGACTATTTGACCATCGAAAAGTGTGATATTTACATTTAGTGTCTAAAATGTTAGAGTGTTATTTCAATGATACAAGTGCGACCTCTAATTTTAACTTGTTTGTTTTAAATTGTGTGTATGCTTGTTCAATCAAAATTAAGATATATTACTTCAACTTTACGTGTATAAAAAATAACCAATACACTCTATGATTAGATTCATTAAATAACAATAATTGAAAAGGTTGTAATCAAAAGCTTGCATAACGACAGGAGGAATGACATTTGTATTGGGAAGAAAGTAATTAAATGCACTTATCATGATTAGGTTCATTGAGCAACAATAATTGAAGAGGTTGTAATCAGAAGCTTGCATAACGATGGGAGGAATGATATTTGTGTTAGGAAGAAAGTAATTGCTTGTTTGCATAACGATCGGATGAATGGCATTTGTGTTGGGAAGAAAGTAAAAGCCTATCCCTCACAAACCAAGCAAGAATAAAGAATTAACTTCCCCATAAATAGAATGAATGAGTGAGTTGAATGGTCGCTAGCATAGAAAGAATTTGGACATCACATAGATGCGATTAGGGTGCGAGGGCTATCGAGGCAGCTCGTGTTCATTGTTTGAGCTCTGTCAACTATGAGGAAGAGATTGTTGTTAGGAAGACGTGCACGACACCGCGCGGTTGAGGAGGAGGTTGTACGTCCTTCTTTACGTGGTGGTAGGGACATGGAGATGGACATACCGCTCCTCCTTTCTTTTAAACGCTTAATTCTGGAGAGCGATTCTTGCATGGTGGCCGGGGTCATGTTGGCAAAGCAGAACCTGAACCATCCACCCTCTTTGCAATGAAATGACAACCCTGGCGATACATTTAGTCCAATCTCTTGGATGATTATCTTCCAAAGCGTAAGCTCTGATTCCTTGTGGAGAAGATGGCGGAGGTCTACCCAACAAAAAAGCCCCGCGTTGCTGCTGGCCAAACACTCAATGCCCACCTCGCGCAATCCTCGCACAAACACGCTATGTGCCTCTTGTAGCCTCTTCTTATTCTCCTTAATATATTCTCGCACAAATGCCCTGTCGATCAGCATCGCACCCATCAAGTACTGCGTCTGAGAAGAAACCATGCAGAAACTCGACATTCTGCGAGCGGCCGTGACAACCTTGTTGTTATAAGAATATATGACTCCCACTCTGAAGCCAGGCAGTCCCATGTCCTTTGATAGACTGTAAATAATGTGAACATGCTCGCGCTCCCTCTCACTCTGCACCACCTCTGCAATGCTCACGAACCTTGGACCGGAAAACACAGATCCTGCATAGATCTCATCGCAGATGAGATGAATTTTCTTCTCTGTCGCGAAACGTAATATACTTCTCAGCGTCTGCTCATCCATTGTGGTGCCCAGCGGGTTGGACGGATTTGTTATCAGAATGCCCTTCACTCTTATCTTATCACACTCCGCCTGCCTGTATGCTTCTTCAAGTGCGCTCACTGTCACCTGAAAATTGTTGGAACTGCTACACTCTACTGCTATCAACTCTACTCCAGTTCGCCACTTTAGATCTCTGTCAAACCTGCTCGTCAACACTTGCATACATTAGATTGATCAATAGCTGCTTAAACACATATAATCAAACCAATGTTATGCGGAGCGAGTCTTGAATACGTCTACTTGGAAATTCCAAAAGCAGTAAAGATAAGCTTCAGTTACCCAGGATAATATGGGGATGGAACAAGGAAAGCCTCTCCTGGATTTGCCACACAAAATGTTAGCACCTCATGAGCCGCAGTCGCTCCTGCAGTGAGGACTATTCTATCTTTATCAAATTTCGCTCTCCCTCCTCTCACTTCCTCCATAAATAATGCGATGCCCTGCATTAACGGTCCACTTTAAACAATTGAATTTTCGATATTGAAGTAAATGGTATAAATATTAATTTGCTGCTGATAATTTCTACCTCTCTGAACGCGGGGAGGCCATGATAATCTTGATAATTGGCAGTCTCCTTAAAGCTGGAAATGCCCTCCCGCGCGCAAATGGAAGACTCTGGGTGTTCTCTCAGCCAGTTTTCTATTAAATCGAACGAAAGCTGCAAGACATTTGAAAAAAACAATGATCTTATTTATAAACTGCTAAACAGAGACAAAGTATTGTCCACTAATGATTGAGCTTTGCTGAATCCAACGAAATAGGCACCTGATTTTCTGCTAAGCCCATTTGAATAATTCCAGATGGGTTATTCTGGGGATGGTAAGGATTTCTGTCGTACGCTTTCCAGCCATCAAAGTAAGGAGTGTCTTCACCATGGCCATTGGAGGTTGCTCTCCGGGAAAGTGGTGTTGGCAGTTGCATGGTGTTAAGCAATTGAGTTAATACTCTGTTCGTTATCAATAGCTATGCTATGCTGTGCTGCGAAAGCAAGAGATGGATATCGTATTTGTATAGGCAAGGGCGAGAGCAGATGAAGAGGTGATACGCAATTGAGTTAATTCTCTGTTCGTTATCAATAGCTATGCTATGCTATGCTGTGAAAGCAAGAGATGAATATCCTATTTGTATAGGCAAGGGTGAGAGCAGATGAAGAGGTGAATTTCAGGGTTGCTTCAAAGTTTGAAAAACAGCGAACCGTCCAACCTCAACAAGTGCAGGCAAGAGGATGTTGTGGCGACGGCGCCACGTCGATTCTCCACAACTTATCACGACCATCTAGTGCACGCGAAAGAAGAAACACAGACATTGTCATTCCAATTTCAGGATTTCCTTTGGTCAATATATCCACGTCCTCTCAGCTTTAAAGTCTGAGGGTTTTGCCTGTCAGAAAAGACTAGAGCCATGGGCGTTGGCATCATCTTCACCTATAAACTCTAATTCGTTGAATCTCCTCGTGAATTTCCTCGTGTTGAATACAGATTTGACCCGACAGACAATATTTTATGCGCTGACTTACTTCGAATCATATTGAAAATAATATACACATTTGATAAATGTGTTAGGTAGGGCTGCGGAGGAGGTAGGGGAGAGGGCCCAATAGTCGTGCGGGGTCCAATAGTCGCGCACCCAATCGTAAATATAATACCTAATAGTCGTTTATATAATGTCCAATAGTTGTGATTTGACTATCCATAATTAAACAAAATGTATGCTTTTGATCTAAAAAGCAACCAAACATGTGATACCACATCAGCGCTCAACTACTCATGATGTAATGCACGAGAATTGGTCTCACTATTTTTTGGGGCCTTTTTGGACACCTTGACAAAAACACACGTTGATGTGTTATCATATTTGATGATGTGGCCCTGAAACCTTAGTTATAAGCAGAGAACTTGCCAAGTAAGCTGCTGTAAAAAATTGGGAGTGATTTGAAATTTCGACGTAGGATAATTAGAAGCGCGAAGTTAGGGTGCACGACTATTGGGCCCTCTCCCCTATATTTATTATCCACGTGAGGTCATTAAGGAAAGAAAGAGGGAACAATATAATATAATTTATCGTGTTCTGGTATGTCTATATTTGTATAGCTTTAGTATAAGTTTCTTTAATTAAAATTAAAAATGATATTTTGTGGGGTTTTATAGTGAAAGGATTTCTTTTTCATGTATCTTATTGATTTTGTAATTGTTATTTTTTTCGTTCGTTATTTCATATTTAATCATTAGTTGTTTATGTATCTTGTTTCTCAACATATTGTTAGAGCCATTTAGGTTGTACTAATCATTAAACATCTAAACATGAAATAGTAATGAGAAGTAAAAGAACATGCATAGAAAACATTATTTTCATGGAGCAAACCATTACAGGTAAGAAAACCACACAAAAACATTGTTCAATAAATGTGAAAACTTTCAATAACATTTGTAGTATAAAATACATATCAAGGACTTGGGTTTTATAATATCTCCTTCCTCTCCTTTCCATAATGACCTACGCATATATACTTCATAAATAATTTTGCTTCATTTATCATCTTTCCCTTACACATATCAATGCATGTATATATTAAGAGCTTGGTTTTTGTAATATCTTCTCCCTCTACTCCTCATTATTCCCTCACATGTATATCTATAATCCATAAATAATTTTACTTCGTATGTGGTCTTGCCTCTTACACACACACACATGATGTGTATGATTGCATGTATTTAATGTAATCCAAGGGGTTAGTGTTTAGGTCATAACTAATAATTCACCTTATAAACTCTTGGTTATTAAATTAAAAAAGTATTTATAAATTTACCCCTAATATAACAAATTTTATATTAAGATTTTATTGAAAAAAACTCTCACTCGATGGCTCGCCACTCATGTTCCAATGGCTCCCTTGCATTTTCAAATTCCTCATTGTCCTGCCTCTCTGGCTCTTCTCGCTTGCCACCCGAATCTGAGGGTTTGCCGCTTGTGTCTCCTGTGTGTGACCTGGCGGTGGACCTTTCTGCTACGAATGGAGATTTGTTGGGTGAAGCTGTGTCTGTTGCTATTGCGAGTGTTTTGAAGTGCCCTCTGGTGTGGCCTCTAGTTCTGCCAAGGCTACAGGCTCTTTTGTTGTAGCTATGCGGTCAGGTTCTAGTGGTGAGGGGCACCCTCTTCTATGTTTGTGTGCTATTCCAATAATCTCCCTTGGTCAAGAGGTCTCATATTGCATTGATTATTTCTCTAAGTTGGGTCTTATCTGTAGATTTTGTCGATTTTGGCCTTCTCTTTCTGATTTGCATCTTTGGATTTTAAACCGGTGGAAACCTTTGGTGGAGGGTAAGATTGAAATTTACCCTTATGCCAGAGGTTTCTTTATTATTTGTTTTAATTCTGTTGAGGATAGACACACTATCTTGGGTCATGGTGAGTGGGATTGGGACTCTCATCCCCTTTCCTTAAGACCTTGGGTTCATTCTTTCAACCCTTTGAAAGATCCCCTTAATGTTATGCCTGTTTGGGTGAGATTGTCGTATCTCCCTTTACAGTTTCGGTGCCCTTCTGATTTTGAGGGCATTGGTAATGTTGTGGGTTGGTTCTTGAATGTGGATATCACTTCCAAGAACTTTACCCACACCTCTTTTGCTAGGATATTGTTGGAGATTGATTTATATCAAGCGTTACTTGGTGAAGTTATGCTTCAGGTTAATGGTTGGTCTTGGTCTCAGCTGGTGGACTACGAAGGCATCCCCTTTCACTGCAGCTGTTGTTTTGATATTGGTCACTTGGCTCGAAACTGTCCTAGTGGCTCTCATCATGTTTCTTCCTCAACTTGGTGGAAAAATTCCCTCCAAGAACATTTAACTATGCACCCTGATGTTGATTCTTCTTCGAATGAAAATGATTCCAGTCCCCCCCCTTCTCCTTCTGTGTAGCGGAAAAATCTTGGTGTTGATGGTGCAGCTTCTCCTTTAGCTTCCGATGCTTTGTTTCTAGACAAGTCTCCTCCTTCTACTGCATGTGCAGCTTCCCTTGAACCCCCTACTGCCCCCGATCTTCCTGCTCCACCAGCTATGTGTGCAACCTCAAAAGCTTCTCCTGAAGCAGCTTTTGTCCCACTAGTTTGTTACACTGAAGGGGACACCTCCCCTTCTGATGAACAACTAATCTTGTTTCGGATTTATCTTGGACAATAGTGCAATGAAAGAAGAAATTTAAGAAGGCTCATATTTTATGTAACAAGCCCTTTGAGGCTTTGGTTCCTAGCTCTAGAGATTGAGATGTTTTTTTGGGTTGTTTCCTTTTTTTATTTTTGTTGTTCTAGCCCTGTTATTTCTGACTATCGCTTGTTTGGCTAGTTTGTTTTGTTGGGATGTTTTGCACTGTTGTATGCTTTGCATAGGACAAGGGCCCTTCCCTACTTATCCTATCAGAAACAAACTTCATATTAATATAAGGCTAAATGTTATAAGTTAGAGTCTTATAAATGTTATTTTGGATCATTTACAATAAATGTGACCTCAAATAAACATTATTATGTAATACTGCCCTTAATGTTTATAGAGGGTTCATGCTATCAACTTATTTTAGAAAGAAAAGACAAATTTCATTAGTAACACATGCCTTCTTTGAAATTAATGATGCCATAGGGATAAAATATATGTCAAATTAAAGATCATGAATTTTGAACTACATGATAAACCTCATGTCATAATTCATATCTCAATTTTCTTAGAATGATTCAAAATGTATCGTGTATTATCTCTTTGGAGCTCATGTCTCCTCAAAATAGTTCCTATGTTCTTGTTAGAATAATAATATCCATAGGTCTAACATACAATGCTTTGACAAGTAGAAGAAGGAATATGAAGGAAGAGATACATAGTGGCAATAAGACTTACATATAAAGTATGAAAAATTCCTATAGGAATTACATTAAATCCTCATGGGTCTTACATGCTCCATTTAGTCTTATCTAATGCACATATATCTTACAAGTTCCCTTAGGTATTACATGTAGAGTTAGCTACTATGAGATGTCATTGTCACAAACACTTGTATCGCTTTGTAGAAACTCCTTGAAGTCAAGCATGGTAATAAAGAAATTGCATAGGATTTTTATTTAGAGGTTGTTAGAAGAAAATCCCAAACACCACAATCACAATATACCAACAACCTAATAATGACTCTAATGAAGTGGAGAGTAATTTTATTATTAAGAACTTTTCCATGATTGAAGTGCACATAAAATTCAATGTGCTTTTTTATTTAATGTTGAACACAAGTCTTTTCCAAGATTAGTAAGGATTTTGACCATTTCATAATAAAGTGTTAGTTTTATTACCATCAATGTGAAGCTCATCACAAGTTCATAAGCCACATTGATTCCTTTTCCAATTCTGTTACATTTCTATTTTCAACTTCTTTAGATAAAGGAGCCATATCAAGTCGCTTCTTTAACTATTATGTTATCCATGTGATCACAACTACACCATATTTTGAAGACATCGCCAGAGGTGTATTTCCTATCAATTTAATAATCATCATGTAGTCAATATCAAAATAACTAAATACATTTTTTCTCTTCACGTAGGAATAATAAAGACATCAATTAACTATACCTTTAGTACAGTTTTAATGTTGATTTATAATTTTTCCAACGATCCATATAAGGAGCTTAAAAATAAATATGGATGTACTAATGCTTGCCTTATAGGTGATAATAGGCATCAAAATATGAAGGTGAAAAAATTCCCTACTAAATTTTTATACAAAGTAGAATTGATCTTTCCACATAATGATTGAGGGTCAATTTGATTCCTACTTAAATAGGTATTACAATGGGGTTCACAATATGTCATACAAAAAATTAAAGAAAATTGTGTGCTTATGTGACTTGAGATACCATAATAGAGTGACAATTTTGGATTATGGACATTCCTAGAATATGATGAAGGTCCCCTGGGTCGTTTTTCTAAAGAATTGAATTTCACTTTAATAGAAAATAGTTAAAATATAATGTTTTCAAAAACACAAGTAGTTATAAATTTTCATGCTTTTTCAAGTAATAAACAACTATCCTCATTATTTCATATAAAGTAAAAGAGTCATAAAATATATTTCCAATAATGTAAACTCATCCAAGGTTCTCATCATTTTAATTCACATATAAAGTATAAGCATCTAAACCTAGAGTTTTGACATATGAAAAGGTCTTATGTTCTCATCAATGAAAATTACTATGAAATTTATTACTTTAGTGGTGACGTTTCTCATAACATCCAAGATATATACATAGTTTTTAAGGATTCAAAACCTGTTTCATGTACCCTTTAATAAAGGAACTTTAAAGACACAATAAACTAATCAAATGGAAGCTACTTTGACCATATACACAAGTATACATTGATCACATGAGTATAAAAATGAATTTTAATTTTTAACTGAACAAAACAACAAATTGGTAAATATATAAATTTATGTAATGTCCTTGACTTTCGGATAGTCATCACTGAATTAATTTAATTAATTATATATTAAATTTTCCTAAATTAATAATTGTGGACATTTATATTTAATTAATTAATTAAATTTTAAGATAAATTTATTAAATAATGAAACATAGAAAAATAGGGTAGGGGTTCAAAACACATAGTGTTTTATAGAAAATTTGGAATGTTTCACCAAACTTGCTATAAATAGAAAGGGAAAAATGGGGTGTAATGAACCTACCTATTTTCTATTTCATTTAGGTAATGAGATCCTCCAAGATAGAATTAACTTGCAACCCTTAAGTGAGTCAATTATATAGAAGATCTAGCAATTTCCTTTGTGTGTGGGTGAGGTAAATATGATTGAAATGCACTCTTGGGAGACAAAATTAAAATAGTAAATCAACTCAAAAATGCAAAATAACACTTGGATCTTGTAGATTAAGCATAAAACTAAAGGAATCCAAAACTTCCCTTTAGATTTATGAAATCTAAATCATTATAAACATGTCATCAAAAATGTTGCAAAGTGTGCTTCTAACAGAAATAATGACAAAAATGACTGAACAGGGGTTTTGGGATAAGATTAAAAATACCAAATGCACTCATTCATGACATGTAAAGGTTGAATTTTGTAGATGGCACGTAGGACTATCAGAAACAACAAACCTCTAGCAGATCTAAGAAGGGGAAAATGTTGTGCACCTGTTACAAAATGTTATTTTTGGAAGTTGTCTTGGGACTCATTCACCTATAAGCTAATAAGTCTTTTTTATAGGAATAAAAATATTATTTCAAGATCCTCGGGCCTTGGGTCTGCACTTTGGATCCTCCCAAGTACCACTGTTGAAAATCCGGAAATGAATTCAGGATTTGAGTTTTCGTGAGATGACAACAAAGGTGACAACAAATGCAACTTCTTACAACTTTGCAACTTTGAGATCTTCAACTTTTCTTCAACCTATAAACCTGCACATACACAAGAGGGAAAAATTGTTTGTTTTTGGTGAATGGGGGCTTGCCTTGGTCAAGCCCCATTTTGGTAATTAAACCTTGAAATGAAATAATGAAAACATGAAAGGAATGATGAATGAACAATGTACAATGTTCAAATTCAACAAAACCTTGAATAAACCTTGGAAATACTGAAATCTTGCATGAGATGGCTTCAATGGATGTGGATCTTGATGCTTGAAACATGACTTGAATGCTTGGATTAGATCTTGAAACCTACATCACAATGTTAGCTCCAAAAACATGCATGAATGAACGTAAATTTGACATGATGATCTTGATCTTGATTGCTGCAACAAATGATGAAGAAATCTACTCTTAAATTCTCTTGACAATAATATTGCTCTTGTAAAAGTTTCCCTCTTGATAGATTAATTGAATTGATAAAATAACCTTGTATTTAGAGACATGTATCCTTAATTTTCTAAAAATTAAACATTACAAACCAACATTTGAAATTTGAATTTGGGATGATAAAAATATTGCCAAAACATGTTTTAAAAATGGGTTCCAAGTCCTAGGGGCGAATGGGTCCCAGGTCCCTATTCCTGGAGGACACATTGCTCAAGGTGAAGTGTTATGTGTTGGCATTAATTATTATTAGGTTTTTCGTTTGAAAAATGTAATTTATTAGGCTTGTAAATGAATAAAAGGGCTTATTAACGCATAATTAAGCCTGCTTTAATTAGGAGGGCCCAAACAAGTGGGAAAATGTAAAGAGATGCATTTTTCAACATTGAATTAAAGCATTATTAAGTCCATTTTTAATTAAGAGGGGCCAAACAAGTGTGAAAATGTAAACGGATACATTTTTCTACACAACAAATAATATGCTCAAATATTAAATAAAGTTATTTTATAATGACCGATATTTAATATTAAAATATGAAAAGGTGGTCGACTATAAAAGGTGCCAAAAATTCCAATTCATTGCATCATTTGAAATTTTATTATTGAGAGAAATTTTGGAGATCGGAACTCTTCAAGAGCTTGAGGAGAAAAAACCCTCGACTTTGGGATTGAATGGAAACCCCATTCCATATGCAAGCAAATTCATCTTAGGATTCACATTTGGACTCCAATGAGCAGTTGTCTGGTTAAGATAAATTTGTGAAGTCTCCTTTGGAGAAAAATTTCAGATGTAGTCAATGGTCTATTTATAGAGGAGTTTCTAGGTGAAATTTATTATAAACTAGGAGATCTAGGAGATGAAATTACAAGCACAATGAACAATATGCAATATTATATTTAGACAACCCCAAAGAATAATGAGTACAAAGCCTTGCATATATAGGCAAGGAAGATGCAATCCACCTATAAGGTGAATTGACAAATGCCCCAAAATGTGGCACAAATGAGTTGACAAGTATCCTATAGGTGTCAACCTTAGGAACACTTGGAGTGTGCAAACCAACAACCTATATGACCAAGTCATCAACCTTGATGTCAAGTGCTGAGTGACATTTGAGGTGAGATGGAAAGTCTTCCAACCTCTAAAGGTATGTGCATGAGGTTAATCAAATAACTTGGTAACCTCTAGAGACTTAAAGGTTGCACATTTGGTTAGACAAGATGTTGTCTAACCTCATCAACCTAAGTACACTTAAGTATAGTGAATATAATTATTCACACTAAAGAAATTATATTCATATTATTTTAATCTCTTATTATCGATGATGGACGACATGTTATAATACATTTTAAATAATTATTATTATATTGGTCGAGGAACTGCTATCATTGCCATCTCTATTTTGTTTTATCTGCTGTTGAATGGGGGGCCAACACATTATATGAATATAGTAAGTTTATCAAGCCAGTTTATCTTACCTGCCCCTACATGAATCAAGTGTTCAAAAAAAAAAACCACATTCTAGTTAATTCTGTCGGAAACACATTTAGTGAAGTAGTAATATTTTTATATATTTATGCTGCAAGTGATTTGATAGTTTTTATGTGATCGAAGGAGGCTTCAAAGTAATGCGTGACAACTTATACAACACCAAAAACTAGCGGGTAAAGTATAGGGTGATGAGGAAGGTGACTAAGCGTTAAGAAATCGTTGTTGTGCTTTACTTTTTGTGTTATGGTCGATGTGAAAGGAAACTAGCGTCAATGAGATGTAGTGGTTTTTCTGGTTCGAATTCATAACAACCAGTAACTTCTCCAAGTGTGCCTCATACGGGTTCTATTTATATGACTAAGAGGAGGCATCAAATAAGTTGGAATTAGAAGTGGTTCCATCTTATGAGTAGGTCATAGCAATATTTGCATAGGTTGACATAACTTCCTTGGCTGTGGTTTTAAAGAGAAATCGTATCATTCTTGAGAGAAGTCGAATCACTAAGAATAGTGAGTAGTTGTAATAATGAATGTTGGTGCCTCATCCTTATTGGGGAATCGAGTTATCTTGAGCTGTTGACTTCAAGCCATAAATGGAGAAATACAAAGGCCATGATTAACAAGTTTGGAATTAGTTTTTATAAGGCAACGATTATGGTTAGGGACTGCGATTAGTTTGGAAAGAGCAAACACCAATAAGAAAACTCATGACTGTTCGAAAGATCATTATCTTTCAAAAAAGGGATGTCCTCAACCATGGGAAGAGAAGATATAAAAAATAATAAGAAGGAAGAGCAGAACATCATGGAATAAAATTGCAATTGTATATATTTCCTAGTAGTAGATTTGAAGTGCTCTTTAAGAGCCAATAATCAGCTAATGGATGGATGCATGAATAATAAGTAAACATTGAGATACAACACCCCATTACAAATCACATGAATATGAAAACAAAATCAGAAACAACGAGCTAATAGAGGTCTAAGCCTCTTGCGTATTCAAAAGCATGATTTTAAAGTCTAAATTAGAAACATATATTATATTTACTTATCAAATTTCCATTATTGAATTAATATTTGAATTTGACTTCATTATTCAGAGTTTATTTCACTTATAATCTAGAAACTCGATTAACTTTAATAACATTGCATGATAATGTTTGGCAATCCAATAAAGAATAAATCGGGAAATCTATCGATCTGAAGCTCAGGTAATAACACATGCCTTCTTTGAAATTAATGATGCCATAGGGATCAAATATATGTCAAATTAAAGATCATGCATTTTGAACTACATGATAAACCTCATGTCATAATTCATATCTCAGTTTTCTTAGAATGATTCAAAAGGTATTGTATATTATCTCATTGGAGCTCATGTATCCTCAAAATAGTCCCCTATGTTCTTGTTAGAATAATAATATCTGCAGGTCTAACATACAATGCTTTGACAAGTAGAAGAAGGAATATGAAGGAAGAGATACATAGTGGCAATAAGACTTACATATAAAGTATGAAAATTTCCTATAGGAATTACATTCAATCCTCATAGGTCTTACATGCTCCATTCAGTCTTATATAATGCACATATATCTTACAAGTTCCCTTAGGTATTACATGTAGAGTTAGCTACTATGAGATGTCATTGTCACAAACACTTGGACCACTTTGTAGAAACTCCTTGAAGTCAAGCATGGTAATAAAGAAATTGCATAGGATTTTTATTTAGAGGTTGTTGGAAGAAAATACCAAGCACCGTAATCACAATATACCAGCAACCTAATAATGAGTCTAATAAAGTGGAGAGTAATTTTATTATTAAGAACTTTTCCATGATTGAAGTGTACATAAAATTCAATATTCTTTGTTCTTTAATGTTGAACATGAGTCTTTTCCAAGAGTAGTAAGGATTTTGACCATTTCATAATAAATTGTTACTTTTATTAAACTATCAATGTGAAGCTCATCATAAGTTCATAAGCCACATCGATTCCTTTGCCAATTTTGTTGCACTTCTATTTTCAACTTCTTTAGATAAAGGAGCCATATCAGGTCACTTCTTTAAATATTATGATATCCATGTGATCACAACTACACCATATTTTAAAGACATAGCCAGAGGTGTATTTCCTATCCATTTAATAACCAACATAACTTCAATATCAAAATAACTAAATGCATGTTTACTCTTCATGTAGGAATAATACAGACATCAATTAACTATACCTTTTGTACAGTTTTAATGTTGATTTATAATTTTTCCAACGATCCATATAAGGAGCTTAAAAATAAATATGGATGTACTAATGCTTGCCTTATAGGTGATAATAGGCATCAAAATATGAAGGTGAAAAAATTCCTTACTAAATTTTTATACAAAGTAGAACTGATCTTTCCACATAATGGTTGAGGGTCCAGTTTGATTCCTACTTAAATAGGTATTGTAATGGGGTTCGCAATATGTCATACAAAAACTTAAAGAAAATTGTGTGCATATGTGACTTGAGATACCATAATAGAGTGACAAATTTGGATTATGGACATTCCTAGAATATGATGAAGGTCCCATGGGTTATTTTTCTAAAGAATTGAATTTCACTTTAAAATAGAAAATAGTTAAAATATAAGGTTTTCACAAGCACAAGTAGTTATAAATTTTCATGCTTTTTCTAGTAATAAACAACTATCCTCGTTATTTCATATAAAGTCAAAGAGTCATAAAATATATTTTCAATAATGTAAACTCATCCAAGGCTCTCATCATTTTATTTCACATATAAAGTATAAGCATCTAAACCTAGAGTTTTGACATATGAAAAGGTCTTATGTGCTCATCAATGAAAATTACTATGAAATTTATTACTTTAGTGGTGGCATTTCTCTTAACATCCAAGATATATAGAGATTTTTAAGGATTCAAAACCTGTTTCATGTACCCTTTAATAAAATAACTTTAAAGACACAATAAACTAATCAAATGGAAGCTACTTTGACCATAAACACAAGTATACATTGATCACATGAGTATAAAAATGAATTTTAATTTTTAATTGAACAAAACAACATTGGTAAGCATATAAATTTATGCAATGTCCTTGATTTCTAGATAGTCGTCACTGAATTAATTTAATTAATTAAAAGTTATTTTTTCCTAAATTAATAATTGTGGATATTTTTATTTAATTAATTAATTAAATTTTAAGATAAATTTATTAAATAATGAAACATGAAAAATAGGGTAGGGGTTCAAAACACATAGGGTTTTATAGAAAATTTGGAATGTTTTACCAAACTTACTATAAATAGAAAGGGGAAAATGGGGTGTAAAGAACCTACCTATTTTCTATTTAATTCAGGAAATGAGATCCTCCAAGATAGAATTAACTTTCAACCCTTATGTGAGTCAATTCTATAGAAGATCTAGCAATTTCCTTTGTGTGTGGATAGGGTAAATATGATTGAAATGCACTCTTGGGAGACAAAATAAAAAATAGTAAATCAACTCAAAAATGCAAGATAACACTTGGATCTTGTAGATTAAGCATAAAACTAAGAGAATCCACAACTTCCCTTTAGATTTATGAAATCTAAATCATTATAAACATGTCATCAAAAATGTTGCAAAGTGTCCTAACGGAAACAATGACAAAAATGATTGAACATGGGTTTTGGGATAAAGATTAAAAATACCAAATGCACTCAATCATGACATGTAAAGGTTGAATTTGGTAGATGAAACATAGGACTATCAGAAACAACAAACCTCTAGTAGATCTAAGAAGGGGAAAATGTTGTGCACCTGTTACAAAATGTTATTTTTGGAAGCTATCTTAGGACTCATTCGCCTATATGCTAATGAGTCACTTTCACAAGAATTAAAATATGATTTCAAGATCCTCATGCCTTGGGTCTACACTTATGATCCTCCCAGGTCCCACTGTCGAAAAGCTAGAAATGAATTCTAGATCTAAGTTTCTATGAGATGACAACAAAGGTGACAACAAATGCAACTTCTTACAACTTTGGAACTTTGAGATGTTCAACTTTTCTTCAACCTATAAACCTGCACATACACAAGAGGGAAAAATTTTGTCTTTGGTGAATGGGGGTTTGCCTTGGTCAAACCTCATTTTGGTAATTAACCTTGAAATGAAATAATGAAAACATGAAAGGAATGACGAATGAACAATACAATGTTGCAATTCAACAAACCCTTGAATAAACCTTGGAAAGACTGAAATCTTGCATGAGATGGCTTCAATGGATGTGGATCTTGATGCTTGAAATATGACTTGAATGCTTGGATTAGATCTTGAAACCTACATCACAATGTTAGCTCCAAAAACATGCATTCAGAATGAACATAAATTTGACATGATGATCTTGATCTTGATTGTTGAAACAAATGATGAAGAAATCTACTCTTAAATTCTCTTGCCAATAATATTTCTCTTGTGAAAGTTTCCCTCTTGATAGATTAATTGAATTGATAAAATAACCTTGTATTTAGAGACATGTATCCTTAATTTTCCAAAACTTAAACATTACAAGCTAACATTTGAAATTTGAATTTGGGATGATAAAAATACTACCAAAACATGTTTTAAAAATGGGTTCCAAGTCCTAGGGAGGACCCATTCACCCATGGGTGAATGGGTCCCAGGTCCCTATTCCTAGAGGACACATTGCTCAAGGTCAAGTGTTATGTGTTGGCATTAATTATTGTCAGCTTTCCACTTCGGAAAATGTAATTTATTAGGCTTGTAAATGAATAAAAGGGATTATTAAGTCATAATTAAGCTCACTTTAATTAAGAGGGCACAAAAAAGTGGGAAAATGTAAAGAGATACATTTTTCAACACTAAATTAAAGCATTATTAAGTCTATTTTTAATTAGGAGGGCCCAAAAAAGTGTGAAAATGTAAAGGGATACATTTTTCCACATTACAAATAATATGCTCAAATATTAAATAAAGTTATTTTATAATTAAAACATAGAAAAATGAGGTTCACCATCAATAGGGTATCAATGATTAACTTAGTTTTCATTATGTGTGTGTGTTTCATTCAATTATGAAGGCCAAAATGCCAAAATAACAATAAAAAACTAATCCTAACTATATTATAGCAATGAAAATGGGAGTTTTGAGAGCTTGAAATGATGTGTACCTTGTAGAAAACTTGTTTTTAGGCCACAAAGGACTCATTTGCCTTTAGTGGCGAATGGCTCCCTGTTAGGGTTCCAAAAACTAACATTTGGATTTTATTCCTCTCAGTCTACACTCCTAGATCCCAAGTTTTCATTGCTTCAAGCCCTACGAAGGACTCATTCGCCTTTAGTGGTGAATGGGTCCTTTTTAGGGTTTCAAAAAACTAACTTATGGGTTCTATTCCTTGATTCTTGCACTCTCAGATCCTCGGTTGTTAGATCTTGAAAGTCTAAAACCAATTTTGTAGCCTTCTTTCTTTGTTCTTGCACTATGGATGACAACTTTGCAACTCAACTTTGACAATTTTGTTCCAAACTTCTTCTCCACTTGATCTTCAACCTATAAATCTACAAACACACACTCAAGAGGAGAAAAACTTGTTGATTGTTAGTGAATAGTGGTTTTCTTCGATCAAACCCCTTTTTGGTAATTAAACCAAATGATGAAATAAGGAAATTGAAGCATGAACATGAAATATGTAATTGATGATACCTTGGATGTGGTCCTATAATGTAAATATGAAAACTAACATGAAGTGGCCATGAAGAATGCAGATCTTGATCCTTGAATATGATGTGTAACAATGCTTGCAAGTAGATCCCCAATGCTACATTGACAATCTTAGCTCAACAACATGTATGAATACGCTAAACCCTTGACATGATGAAATGATCTTGAATCGTTGCAATAAAACCTTGATAATCTACCTTGAAATTCCTTGTAAATGCTCTTGTAATGATCAAATGCTTGAAAACTTGAATGCTCAAGCCTATTGTGAACTTGCTAGGTGAAACTATGTGAATTAACCCCATATTTATACTAAATCTAGAGATTAACCCTAAAATTCAAATAATTCAAGCCGACCTTAGATCTAGGAATGAAAATTATTAAAATCCTACCAAAATTAAATTCAAAAAGAGGGGGTCCTATGTGAGGAGTCCACCCATTCTCCACTAAAGGTGAATGGGTCCTAGCACAAGTTTCTAGGACCTTGCTTTGGGGAGTTGAAAGAATATCAAAAACCCACCTCAAAAATGCATAGAAAGGCGTGTCCTACGTGGAGAGGACCCATTCATCACTAAAGGCAAATGAGTCCTAGCACCATTTTCTAGGACCTTGATTTTTCCAAATTAAATGTTATGCAATTTGATTATTGGGTGTTCGGATAGATCCTTGCAAAGAGGGCTTGAATTTGAATTAAAGGACCAATTAAACTCTACTTAAACCACAATTAATTAATACAACCCTAGATAAGTGTGAAAGTGTAATACAACACTTTACAACACCTTAAATAAGGTACAATTAAATACATTTTATTAAAAAGGGGCCCTAGATTAATGTGAATGTGTACAACACATTACAACACTAAACCAAGGCATTATTAAGTTAATTTTAATCAATTATTCCAAATTAAGTGAGGAAAAGGGCTACCTTTCTCTATCACTACATTTTTCCCCCACTTTAGTGAGAGTTTGTCCCCATGACAAAATCACACTAAAGTAGACATTCAAGACACTTAAGTATGTATCAATAACAAAGATACTCAAGGAAGGACAAATAGAAAACTTGAAGGTAATGCCCAAGTTGCACATGTAGATAAAAATGTTAAGTCTGAGCTTAAATGAAGAAAAATAGGGGATTGATGCGAAAGATGGGGTTTAATGAAATTACCTAACACACTCCCTCTTTTCCCTTATTTCATTAGAAAAAGAGATCTCCCAAGGATAGGGTTGAATTTCAACCTTGAGGCGAGTCAACCCTACTAGGAAGGTTTGTTGTTTTATTATGAAAGAAAATGACAAAAATGATTGATTGGTTGTTTTGCGAGATAAATTTCAATGCATTAACAAACTTAATTATGTGACCTAATACTTGAAATACAAAGTATTATGATATCAAAACCAAAAATAGTAACTTTCAAGCAAATATGAGAAGGTAAAGATGGTGTGCACCTGGCCTAAAAATTGGGTTTTGCACTCTGTAGTAGGACTCATTCACCCAAGGGTGAATGGGTCCCTATGTCCTTTTTTGAAACTTCAAAAGTTGAATTTGTAGCCCTCTATCTACACTTCACTCTCGTACCTACAAATCTTGACTTTCATATTTGGGTCTATATCAAATATACAAAATAAAATGTTGTTTTATGTGTATAGGGGTTTGCCTCAGTCAAATCTCGGTTTGGTAATTAAACCTTGATGAATGATATAGATCTAATAAATGGTAGTGTGTGAAATCCCTAACCTTAAGTGCATCTAAGGTTGTTATGAGCTATCATGCAAAGAAACCCTACTCAATTGCATTAAAGCATGATTCCTATATGACACTGATAAATGATAAAGATCCAACTAGGGAGAACTCACACCCTAATAGATCTAAAATATGATAATACCTTGTTGTAGGTTGCTAGCAGCATGAAGATAAAAGATGGGATCACTAGGAAACAAGTTATTAGGTTAGGGAAAATGGCCAAGTGCATCTCCCAAACCTAGAATCCATCATGATCCACCATAGGCATCAACCTTCAGTCATGGACAATGCTTGATCAAATCTTTGACAAAATGAGCTTGAAGACTTGCAAATACAAACAAAATGGTGATCCAAGAATTCAACTTTGCTTGGTTGAATATTCTCCAAAATTTCTCATTTTCTCCTTGATCTCTTGCAAATCTAGTTTGAAATGGTGAAGAGACTAGGTTTTATAGGATTCTCTAATTTCCCGATTATTAGATCCTAATAGCCAACATTTAAAACTTGAAACTAAGACTTTAAAATACTGCCAAAACATATTTAAGATTTGTTTTTGGGACTTAAAGGGGACCCATTCGCCCAAGGGTAAATGGGTCCTAGCCTAAAAATCCAATATCAATATGTTTCAGGGTCATTAATTAATTAAATGCATTTATTCAATGCATGTTGTAACATCGGAAAACGATAAAAATAGTCTTTTGGATTCATAATAAAGGGGATTAGGGGCCTATTTATGAAGGATAAAAGTGTCTAAATGTAAGGTCACTAAAATAGGTCCAAACTATGTGTGAAATTGTATTACCGCCTATAAGAGAGTACAATTTTCTACACTACATGAGAATTTTGAAGATGTAGAGAGGAGAGACTTATTATTAGGAGAGCCTTGCTAAATGAAAAAAAAAACTAGTTCAAAGGAAGAGTTTATTTTAAACAAGGTGTAAATCAAGAGGTAAGTGTTGTGATGTGATCACTGATAGTGGAAGTATAGATAATCTAGTTTTAAAAGAGATGGTTAGGAAGTTGCATTTAGAGAGGATAAAGCATATGCATCCATATAGGTTTGCATGGTTGTAGGACCACAATCTTTGGTCAATGAACAATGTTTAGTAAAGTTCAAGATTGGGAACTATCACGGATTAGGTACTATGTGACATCATACTTATAGATTCATCTCATAATTTATTAGGGAGGCCATGATAGTTTGATTGTCATGTTGTAAATGATGGCCATGCTAACACCTATTCCTTAACGAAGGATGGAGTTCACCAAAAGTTGAAACCCTTGAAGGAAGTGGAAAAGAAGGTATGTAGTAATGCAATATTTTGTTTGGTAGATGGAAGATTTTTTTTGGATGGTATGAAACATGAGCATATATGTTATGCATTGATTCCTAGAGTTAATATAAAAGAAGATGAAGATATACCAAAAAATTCTTGGATCTATTGGATGAGTTTCATGATATTGTGTCAAATAATTTACCTAAGGGTTTTCCCTCAATGAGAAAGGAAAGTTGACCACCAAATGGATTTGATACCAAGAGCCAATTTACCAAACAAGGCAACCCATTAATGACTCTTGTAGAGAATGAGGAACTAAACAAAAAAAATTAGGCATTTTTGAAGAAAGTATTAAACAAAGAGAGATTGGGTCCTTGTGTGGTACCTACAATACTAGAACCAAAGAAGGATGGATAATGAAGAATGTGTACTAACTCCTGAGCCATCAACAAGATTACAATCAAGTATAGGTTCCCATTGCTAAGGATGGATAATATAATGGATTTCTTGAGTGGATCTAAGTACTTTATAAAGATATATTTGAAGAGAAGATATCATCATATCTGGATCAGAGAAGAGGACGAGTGGAAAACCAAGGAGGGACTATACAAGTGGTTAGTCATCCATTTGGACTAACTAATGCACTGAGCATATTCATGCAACTCATGAACAAGGTATTGAAAGAATTTTTGGGTAAATTTGTGACTGTTTATTTGGTTAACATTTTAACTTTTAGTAAGACATTAGAGGAGCACATGATGCATATTCATAGAGTTTTTTGTGAAGTTGAGGGAGGAGAAGTTGTCGATTAACCTGAAGAAATATAGTTTTATGAAGGATTTGGTATACTTGGGACTTGTTGTCTCGGCTAATGGTCTTAGAATGATCTCAGAGAAACTAAGGGCTATTATTGAATGACCCGCACCAAGGAGTGTAATTACAAAGGTAAGATCATTTTATGGTCTAGCAAGTTTTTTATAAAAAAAATTATTAAGAATTTTAGTAGTATTTGTGTACCCTAATTGAGACAATGAGAAGGGATGGAAAGGAGTTTAATTGGACTATAGGAGCAACCGAGAGTTTCGATATGTTAAAGAAGAAGAAAGTCACAAAGCAACATATTTTGGCACTTCCAAATTTTAATAAGGTATCTCAGGTAGATTGTGATGCTAGAGGTAGTGCCACAAGAGTTGTTTCAAGTCAAGATGGTAAGCCCATTGCCTAATTTAGTGAGAAGCTTAATGATTCCAGAAAAAAGTATTATGTTCATGATTAGGATTTTATTCTATAGTTCAAGATTTGAAGAAATGGAGATATTATTTCTTGCCAAAAGAGTTTGTTTCATATATTTATCATCAATCTTTTTAGTATCTTAATACTTAAGGAAGTTAAACCAAAGGCACTTAAAATGGGTTGAGCTTTTGTAGAGTTACACTTGTATTTTGTAGCACAAGAGTGAAGTTCAAAAAACTTGTAGATGCCTTCAATAGAAGGCACAATTTATTGATAAAGATGAAGGTAGAAGTTGATGGGTTCAAGGAACTTGAGAGTTTGTATCTTGAAGATTTAGATTTTGTAGAGGCTTGGAGAGACTGTTTGGAACCTATTACTTTGGATAAGACAAGATTGTTGGATTTCATCATCCAAGATGGTATGTTATTTAGAGTAGTTTAGTTATTTATTCTAAGGAGTTCTATGAGATATGACTTGATTAAGGAGAAGCATAGTGGAGGGTTGGCTAGACACTTTGGTTGAGATATGACCATTTTTCTTGTTAGTGAGAATTATTACTAGCCACAATTATAACAAGATGTGAATAATTTTGTGCAAAGTTGTAGAGTATGCCAAATGACCAAAGGAGTAAGTTAGAACACTTGAGTATATCAACCACTACCAATACCAAAGAGGCCTTAGAAAGATATCAACATGGATTTTGTTCTTGGTTTACCAAGGATGCAGAGAGGGTATGACTCAATATTTGTGGTGGTTGACATATTTATAAAGATGACACATATTATTATGTGTTAGAAGACTAATGATGTTAACATTGTAAAGTTGTTTTTAAGAGAGGTGGTAAGACTAAATGATCTACCAAAGGCTTTAGACCGAGATACCAAATTTGTTGGGTATCTTTGGAGAACTCTTTGGAAGAAACTAAAGACCAATTTGAAGTTTAGTTATGCACACCATCCATAGAATAACGAGAACATAGAGGTGGTAAATAGGAGTTTGGGAAACTTGTTGAGATGCTTATTAGGAGATAAGTCCAAGGGATGGGATTTGATTTTACCATAGGAAAATTTTGCATACAACAATTCTTTCAATAGGAGTATTGGTAATTCCAAATTGTATATGGTAGTAATTTTAGGAATACTTCTGAGTTGAGAAAGATGTAGAAAAGAGAAAAGAGCATAGTTGAGGCCAAAGATTTTGTCGAGAACCTAAAGAACTTGCACAAAGAGGTAAGAAATAATATTAATAAGATGAATTCTCAATATAAAACTAAGGTAGATCAGAAGAAAAAAATTAAGGGATTCCAAGTTGGGGAGAAAGTCATGGTTCATGCAAGGAAAGAAAACTTCCCTATGGGAACATACAAGTTAAAAATGAAGAAATTTGGACCATGTAGGATCTTGAAGAAACATGATTCAAGAAATGCTTATGAGGTAGAGTTATCGAGTGGAATAGACATCTCTCTTGTATTCAACATTACTGATTTGGAAAAGTATCATGAAAGAGACATGGAGGATGAACCAATAAAAGAAGAATGAGATATTTTGGCACCTACTCAAGAGAAGGAAGAAATAGAAGAAATCCTCATTGTGAAGTACAAGAAATGGGTAAAATAAAGAATATTTATTCGAATGGAAAGGAAGAATTTTTGAAGATTCATCATGGTTGTATACGGTAGAGGTTAATTGTCTTAGTTTTCCTTGAACACCAGAGATGTGACAAGGTCACTTCTCAAATTGCCTCGAGTGTTTGATGCAAGAGCATCCATGGTGTAAGGGTAATATTGCATCACCCAAAAAATGTTCTATTTTAATTTCTATTTGGTTTGGTGAATACCCATGAAGCTCATTTCCTTTAAAAAGTCTTGAAGAGTGGTTTATAACTTTCAAATTCTCAAAAAGGGATAATTTAGTAGGGCGTCTATTTTTATTAAGTTTTCATATAAGCATGTAGGGACTTGAAATTTTCCCCAAAGCTTCAAAATTGAATTTTGTACATTGTGGGTGAGTTTAGAGTCAAGATCAAGTATATGTGAGAAGATATTAAATATTTTCAATTTAAAATTTCTTGAAAAAATCTTTAATATTGAGCTTTGAGGCTTTAAATGATGTTTTGGGGCCTCAAAATTGAGGAAATTGGATAAATTAGATTTCAAGAATGTAGAGTAGTCTAAACACTACAATTAAAAAAGAGAGGCTAAAATGGGTGTCCAAATCAAAATTTATGGCTCTTGGAAGTTTGGCTATTTTTGGGTGAGAGTTACTAATTTCAATATTTTGCTTGAAGGTGCCAAAGGGCTATTTATGGTCATTTTTTGGGCATTTTTGGATAGTGGAATGATGATGGGAAGGTGGTAAGTTGTGAGGAAGGTGGGAGAGTAGGTTTAAAGGTGGATTTGAAGAGACAAAAAATAGAAGGTTGTAAAAAACAAGGGAAAAAAGTTGTGATGTGTTGCCACCTATGAGGATTTCATCCTCTATTTTGTTTTTTGATTTTTGTAATGTAATATTCGTTCAATTCAATAAAAAATATTCATATTTTCATGTGACAAATCTGTGTAGTTTTTGTATTATGTGATTTGCCCCTTTATCAAATTATTAAAAGTTTGCTTGCTATAATTGATAAAAAGTGAAAAATATAGTTGAAAATGTTGATTTCAATGTCCCACTTAGGTCAAAAAGTGGTACACACTATTGTGGAGTCACTCCTATTTGTGTTGAATTTAGATTTTATATTGTGAAAGTCTTAGTATGTTTCATATATCTTAGAATTATGAGTTGAGTAGATCTAATTTTAATTCAAATTGAAATGACACTTATGATATATGAATTAATATAATTTAGATGAAATGTGTTGATGGGCTAAATGTTTGACTTGTTTTTCCATTGATTTTAGCCCATAGTTTAGTCCTTTTTCCTTGTATTGTCATAATAATTTTATAAGACTAAAAGTGATTAATATGGATTAGGGGATAAATATACCTTAGGAAGTAACCAATTAATTTGTACTGATTTTAATGGTTATGTGTGGAAACAGGGTTCCTGTGGTTGTGAGGAGAAGTAATGGAAAAGATTGTCTTCATCTCTTTTGTTGTCAACTATAAATCAATATTGTTGATATCTTTTACATAATAATAGTCAATCAATTTATAGTCTTTACAAGGAGTGGGTAGTTAATGTCTTTTTGTATAATGTTAGTAAATCGATTTTTGGCTTTTAGAAAGAATGGTCATAGGCCACTTCATTATTTCTTTAATCGATCTGGATCTTGTTGAACTTTAAAAACTGTATGTATATTTAGATGATTCGGTTTTGATGTAAAAGACTATATAAGTCTCCTTTGTGTATTGAAAATTTCCCACTTTTCTGGACAAAGCAATATAATACTGAAAATGTTAATACCTGAGTTGAATGTAAGAGCTTGTTGATTATTTTCTTCAATCGGTCGACTGGGAGGCAGGGCCCACTCTTCAGCCACCAGTTAAATTTACTTTTAGGTTGTTTTGTGAGTATCACTTATGTTCAGTGATTGTTATTTATCTTGTGATATTAATTTAAGAATAATTTAGTAATTGTTATTTTTTTGTGAGCATGGTTTATATGTCAACTGGTTTACTACATTTTGTTTAAGCATTTGGAGTTAACAATTGTATTTTCTAGAATTTATATTTGTTGCACAGTTCTTGTCGCTAGGTTCCATAGGTCTTGTCACCAGAATTAACAGGTCCTATTGTCAGAATTCTATCAATGTAGACTATTGCAAATTCAAGATTCTTTCTTAAATAGAACTAGTAATGTTTAATCAGAGCTGAATTGGATATAACCAGATTTTATATACATCAAAGGATTTTATTTGAGTTGTTAATTTAAATCATTTGATGGTTTCAAAGGTTTGCTTTAGGAGTACAATCTAGGAGTGTTCTTTTTGTTATTCTTTCAAATCATTTAGATTTGATTGTTTTGCATTTCATCCCTTAACTTGCTAATTTCACCCCTTTGGTACACAACCACGATGCCTTTTAGGAGCTTATGATCCCCGTGTTGACATCTAGGAACAAACTGAGGAAGTCAACACAAAGAATTGATTCAACTAATTTGATAGAATTACAAGGATAGTTTATCTCCAATATTGATTCGCAGTTTTTTCCAAACATTTTGGTGTCATTTCTGGGGAGAGGCGTTAAATGCCTGAAAACCTAGTGTTAAGTTAGGACCAGTGCGCTAAGGTGAAATTATGCATGACATTTGACCTCGCTTGGATAATTAACCTTATTTTTCTCTCTTATAAATCATATAGGTGCATGAATCGTAGTAGAGATAGTAGAGGGAGATTTTTTAAAAAGGATAAGGGGAGTAGTTCACAACAAGAAAAAACACAAAATAGATTAAAACCATTAGTTGTGCACACACCATCTAAGAAGGAGCTAGTTGAACCAGATATCAAAAAGTGTGCCATTGAGTCTACCATTGTTGAGACTCCTTCTAGTACACATCAAGAGTCTTTTGAAGAATTGTATTGAAGGGTTGATAAACTATTATGAGACTCTTACAAAATTCAAAGTGGAAAGTCCCCAAGTGACCTTAATCCATTCACAACTTTCTACACTTCTTGGGCATTTGGAACTATGGATAACAACAACAACAACAATGAGAGAGAATTGGCCAACATTAACCCTGTTACATTTGAGTTTCCCATTGCACATCCAGAGGAGGATTCCCCTATGAAGAACATATCGCACTCGGCTTTGCCAATATTTTGAGGTCTTTCTATGGAAGACCCTGATATGTTCCTTTTTGAATTTAACATTTTATGTCACAATTACTATTATCATTCTGAAGCATAGAAGCTGAAATTGTTTCCAGCTACTCTAAAGGATGCAACACTAAGATGGTTTATGGGACTAGGATGAGAAACCATTCATAGTTGGGATGATATGAAGAACATGTTCTTAGAAAAATACCAAGAATACTGCAGGACCAAGGTAACACAAAATAAGATATTTTGGATCATACAACATGAGGAAGAAACTTTAGAAGATTATTTGGAGTGTTTCCTATTTAGTCTACAAAGAATCAAACACACAAGGTTGACCCATGACACTATAAAAATGCTCTTCCTTAGGGGGATTAGAGATAAATGTTTGGATACTTTAAATCTTATGGGTGGAGGAGATTTTTCTAAAATGAGGTTTGATGACATTTTTGATGTGTGTAGGAGCTATTCAAGGTCCACCCATTCAGCTAGGGGATACATTGGGAAGCATGTCTCTCCCAGAGGAACATTAGTAGGTACAAAACAAGAATTGGGTACATTGCTCGAGGACCTCAAGACTAACCTATTGAGTCACATGGGCAAGCAAATAGATACTTTGTATACACAAAGGAAGCAGGAGGAGGCGAAAAAGGCCCTAGTTATCTTTTGTCCTGTTTGTTGTAAAAGGCATAATGGTGAAGAATGTCCATGCAACAAATCAAAAATATCTTCTTTGGAAGATGCTAGTAGGGACACCATTCTAAAACCTCTTCTTATAGGCATGACTGAAGTAGAATATATAGACAAACCTATTTACTTTATGGCCCAAAGGAGACCTTGGCAACCACGAGGAATGCCCCCAACTAATTATCAGGTAGCACCCCAAAGTCCTCTTCAACAAAATTATTTCCCAAACCAACCTAGATGTTTTGGAGGTTGGAAAAAACCTCCATACTACCCCCATTGGACACAACAATATCCACATGCTCCACAATCACAGAAATCATGGCGAGTGCCACCACTAGCATACCCACAATATCAGTCATTTCCTCCATATCCACCAGCTCCAACAATAAATCCCTATCAGTAATCCTGAAAACTCTTGCCACCTATTCCATCATCATATAATCAACCATCTAGTTCAACTCAACCTCCAAAAGCAACACCTATGCCTGTCAAGGACTAAGACCTACTCCAACGGCCCTGCAAATGGTGGATTGTTCCCTTGTAAAACCAAAAGGTATGATTGAATATATCATTATTTCTATTGAGTCTTGGTAATATCCCATGGATTTTATGATTTTACAACCAAAGATTAAGTTGGGGATACCCCTTAATTTTAGGCAGACCTTGGTTAGCCACAACTAATGCTTTTATTAATTGTAGGTCTGGAAACATGGTGATTTCGAATGGAGAAAAAATGAAGCAACTGACGTTGTACCCTCCAACATAGCCATTATTGGAAATAGATGATCCATTATGGATCAATAGTGATTTAGAAAAGTCTTTAATACCTATTTTGACAATTGATCAAATTAGGGAATTTGAGGAAATATCAAAAGATAATATTATTAATAATTTCTTACAAAATTATTATTTGGTTGATAATGTTTTAGAGATAATGATTTTTCCTTCAAGTATAAGTGATAATTTTCCATTTGGAAATTTTCCATTAGTTAGTAATTCACAGTCTATTCAATATTTTATTACTTTCCATCAATTATTACCACACACTTGTATATATAGTCCATTTTTAATATCTGGAAATTTTGATCCACCCTCATCTACTTCACAATTGCTTGTTGTAAATACTCATGTCCAATCTCAGGCTATGGAAATCTTACCTAGAAAAATTCTTAACATAAATCCCAACTTGAGTGTCTCACAGTTAGAAGACCTTATTTCTATGTTGTGTTCTCATAAAGATGCCTTTGCTTGGGATCATCAAGATATGAGAGGAATACAACCTACCACTTGCACACATCATATATATATCAAGGAAGGAAGTAGACTTGTAAGGAAACATCAGAGAAGATTGAACACTGTCTTACGTGAAATTGTTAAGGATGAACTTCAAAAGCTACTCAAAATAGGATTTATCTATCCTATCTCAGATAGCCAATGGGTGTCCCCACTTGTGGTAGTTCCTAAAAAGAATGGGAAGTGGCGAATATGCGTCGATTATAGGTCCCTTAATAAGGCTACTAAGAAAGACCATTTCCCACTCCCCTCTATTGATCAGGTCTTAGACACCATTGCCAGAAAGAAGTTATTTTCCTTCCTTGATGGATTTAGTGGTTATAATCAAATATGTATAGCCCTGAAAGATCAAGACAAGACTACCTTTACTTTCCCATGGGGTACGTTTGCTTATAATGTCTTACCATTTGGGTTGTGTAATGCACCTGCTACCTTCCAACAGGTCCTCCTAAGTATTTTGCATATTTAATTCATGATTGTATGGAAGTGTACATGGATGATTTTACTGTTTATGATGATAAATATGAGGAGGAAAAGGAAAATGTAGAAAAAGTTCTTAAAAGATGCATTGATACTAATCTTTCTTTAAGTAGTGAAAAATGTCATATTTTAATGACTAAAGGAATAGTCTTGGGATATTATATTTCAACAAAAGGAATTGAGGTAGATCCCAAAAAGGTAAAGATAATTCAAGACCTACCTATGCCTACTTCTCAGAAGGATGTTTGTAGTTTTTTGGGTCATGTTGGATAGTATAGGAGGTTTATTCAAAGTTTTAGCAAAATTGCCTCACCTCTTTTTCTTTTGCTAGGTAAAGATGTTGATTTCTCGTGGAAACCAGAGTGCTAGCAAGCCTTCAAAGAAATTAAAGGAAAGCTTATAACTACACTAGTGTTGCGAGGACCCAATTAGGAACTACCATTTCACATCCATACTGATGCATCAGACAATTCCATGGGAGCAGTACTTGGACAGAAGGAAGATTCTCTCTTTTACTCTATCTATTATATTAGTAAGAATTTTACTGGTGTAGAGGTAAATTACACTATCACTGAAAAGGATTTTTTGGTTTTAGTCTATGCAATAAACAAATTTCACCACTCTATAAGTGGGTATAAAGTCTTTGTACATACAAATCACTCTGCTATTAGATTTTTGATAAACAAGCCAGTTGTTACAGGATGAGTGATTCGGTGGTTGCTTCTCTTGCAGGAATTCGACATTACTATTCTTGACAAACCAGGAAGAGAGAACGTAGTGGCTAATTTCCTATCCAGACTATAGTGTGATAATGAACCAATCCCTATGGATGATACTTTTACCGATGAACATAGATTTAAATTCTATTTATGTAAAAATTCCATGGTTTGTCAATATTTCTAATTATCTTCACATGCAGGTTTTCACCCCACTTTTCTCCAAGAGAACACCAAAAGCTTATAGGGCTTAGTGGGAAATATAGTTGGATTGATGGTTTACGCTTCTGTGCTAGAATTGATAACATTATGCATCATTGTGTAATAGAAGAGGATGTCTTTAACATACTCCACATATGTCATTCTAAGCCTTGTGGGGGACACTTTGCATCACAAAGAATCTCTAACAAAATTTTGATTGCAAGGTATTAGTGGCCAACAATCCATAAGGATTGTAAATAGTATGTACAACATTGTGATAAGTGTTAGCATATGGGCTGCCCTACACGCTCCAATGAAATGCCGTTACATCCATAGTTATCAATTGAACCCTTTGAAAAATGGGGTTTTGGATTTTGTAGGACCCATCAATCCTCCTTCTAGGGATAAAGAGTATATTTTGGTCTGTATTGATTGTGTGACTAAATGGGTAGAAATAGTAGCTTTGAAACATGTTAGGGATACAAAAGTTGCTAACTTCTTATATTCTAATATTTTTACCAGGTATGGTATACCATGGGAAATTGTTATAGACCAAGGACCCCAATTCACCTCTAATCTGATTGCAGCCCTAGTACAAGAATATGAAATCAAGCATCACAAGTCTTTTTTGTACCATCTGCAAGCCAATGGGCAAGTGGAGGTGACCAATTGGGAATTGGAGAATATCCTCACAAAAATTACGGCATTACACAAGAAATATTGGGTAGATAGACTTCCTGACGCAGTTTGGGCCTACCGAATAACCTGGAAGATGACCACTGGATTGACCCCATATGAGCTCCTCTATGGAAAAAAGCTTATTTTTCCAATTGAATTTGAAGTAAAGACTCTCTGCTTTGTTCTTCAACTTTGGATGAGTCTTAGTGATGCCCAAAAGGAAAGAATTGCTAAACTCCATTCCTTGGATGAGATGAGTCATCAAGCTCTTTCTCACACAAAAGTGGTGCAACAAAAATGAGCCCAGTGGCATGATTACTTCATTCGTGAGCGCATGTTCCAACCTGGTGACTAGGCATTGATTTATGACTCTCAATTCCAGGACTTCAAAGGAAAATTTCACACTCACTGGCTCGGTCCCTATGAGATCAATACTGTCTATGGTAATGGAATTTTTGAACTATGCACCATATACTTGGAGCGTATGGATCTCATTGTTAACGGGCACCATTTAAAACTCTGCAAATGACCCCTTTCTAAAGAAATATTTGTATGTGATGTGGCGAAAGAACTCACTCTTGTTCCTATCACCTCTCTGAAATAGAATGGAATAGAGAAAAAGAAAAAAAAGAAAAAAAAACATGCAATAAAGATCCAACAATGAAAACCCTTGGGTGTTGTTGGTTGATTAATATTTGAAAACCGAGTGATCGATAGATATTAACCGAATAATACACCGATGGGTGAAATCCAATTTTTCTAGCACCTCTGGGCGATTCCAATCTAAAATTCGAGCCATCAATGATCTGACATTATCATTAAGAAAAAGAAAAAGGAAACAAAATAATGCCAAAATAACCTCCTATCGCACTAGTGACAGGATACCACCTCTATGGTGCTCTTGCAACCCTGGTGACAGGATATTGGACCTCTTCTACTCCTGTCGCTTCCTTTTAGCAATGTGTGGGATCTGCTTTTGGCTTTGTTGGCCACGTCATCTCACATATTGTGGGTGGTTCCATCTACTTGCCTCTTCCTATCGAGTCATTAGTGGCTTTGCTTTACTCCCTTCATTTAATTAGTGGGCCAGTGTCCTATTCATTCTAACAGCTTCCTCTGCTTTTTTCTTTATCGACATTCTTCTACATTTAGCATCCATTTCACGTCCACATCAGCTTTTCCTCTAGTTTAGTGTTGGTGGTTTTCTACTTTGCACTGTCACATCCATCTTGTCAGTGACATCACTTTGGTATGGAGCTCCATCACTACCTCCATGGTTCTATTGCATGCTTTCCAACTCCAATGCTTTCATGGCACCTTACCTAGTCATTGCCATGCATGTGCCAGCTCGGTCACATCCCCAACTCGGCCACCACCTCATCACCAACCGCTTGCTTGTCACTTCCTCCACCTCTCTTCCGTTGACTACTTCTACCATGTCCTCCTCCGGTGTACTTTTAACGGTAAAATTTTGAACAGTATATTTTTCCTTTAATTTACATGCCTTGCTTTTTTTTTATAAATTATTTATAGAAATTATGAGGATGGCATTATACATTCAGTTGGGGGGATTAGTCATATCAACTATCTCCATTATTATATCCTAGTTATTCGCTTCATGTGATTTAATCAAGGTAATTATGGTTGTAACCTCTTGTGAAATATCCCTATGTTGCAATTATTACATTCTATTTCCTATATCTATACTTTTATTCCTTATTTTTTGGTCACTATGTTCTTGATACTGCCATTTCCTTTTTTGGTTATCCTATTGTTTGTCTCATATTTCCATTTTTCTGATTGTCATTTGTGCATTTGTCGCCATGGGGGGCCCTCACATTCAACAAGAGCCCACTAGCATGAAGAGTTTGTGAGCTAACAAATGATTTTATAATATTTTTAAAGCCACAAACTGGCATGTCTTCTTCAATAAAATGTGTGGATTTGATGATAATATAGCCTATGAGTTCGTCATGGAATTTAATGAGAATGATAGTTCTGCAATGGTGTGGGGTCATTCCTTTCCAGTCATTCATCAACTTATCTCCACGATCATTGGATTGCCTCTTCAAGGAGAAGCTTATTTCTCGATAGTTGTGACCAAAATGATCGATTTACAACATCTTATGATGTAGTTTCTATGAGGAAAGGAGAGTTAAAGATAGTTCTAGGGAAAGGTATGTTGCACAGTTGACTTCCCAAACCTTGGTTTGATGTGTGCAAGGACATAATTCAGTATATAACTAGAGAGGGAAGGTATACATACATCTTTGCTCAGCATCTCAGGTTGTTATGTCATTTGTGGCAAAGTGAACTGGTGAATCTACCACATTATTTTTTTCATTCTATAAAATGAATGTGTTCAAAAGTTCAAAAAGGACATCACAATTCTTTAACACATCATGGCTTGATTAAATTAATTGTTATGGAGGGTTTAAAACACATTGTTCCCCCAATTAGTTGGCATATCTTTGTAGGAGAAGAAATCCCTTCCAATGCCTCGGCTTTAGGAGTTGAGCCAGAGGTTCATGAAGCCGAGAGTAGCCAAAATGAAACTCAAGATAATGAGGACAAAAATTCAAGTGATGACATACTAGATGAGGACCCTAAAATTGCCAATGAAACCCTAGGTGAGGACATGAAATTAGATGCCCCTAATTCAACCAAAAAGATATTGAATTTTAAAACTAGGAGGTTAACCAATAAACTGATGAGCTTGAAAACCCAAGCAAGACTGTTTAGATGAAACGAGCTAAGAGTAGGGTTCGAGTTGTTGGTAAAGGAAAACCCCAAAAATATTCTAAAGCCCCTCATACTAAAATGAAACCCTCCTATGACACCTTGAAAAAGAGGAAAGTAGAAATAGAAGACATTTCAACCTCCAGGCTATGAAAATTGGCCAAATTTGCTAGTACTATGTGTCAGGAACAACCAGAGCCCGATGTGGAAGTGTTGGCCACTTACCTTCTAAGAAGTAGAGATAGACAAATTCAAGAGTAAAGGAGGAAAAACTGACAAAAGAAAAAGGAAAAAATGCAAAATGAAGCTTCTAAAGAGCAAGAACATGGTATTGGTATCCTCACTCCTCCACATTTGAAAAATGAAGAAGAGAACATGTTTGAACACAGTAATGATGAGTTACATGTAGCCTCTAATCCAGAAGACAAGGACATGCCCAACCAGGACAATGTTGATGAAACCCATGTGACACAAGATTTTCTACATGAAGAAGGGAAAAAATTGGTGCTACAAGAAACCATTATTCCACTCCCCAATGTTGCTTTTGGTAAGCAACCTACTGGCAAAGAAGACATGAGTTTCAAAGGAACAATCAATATTCCATCTACCTTAGGCCAATATTAGGAAGGTGATCCCATGATTAAGGTCACAGAACAACTGTCACGGAAGGAGTCACACATCTCAAAGGAATTTAGTGTGGATGAAATGTTTTCCAAGCAATAGAAGGAAATTAACGGTTTATAGGACAAGGTAAAACATTTGGAAGGATAGGTCCAAATCCTCTAGAGTTGGGTATAATGAATTGAATAGAATAGGAATATATCAAAGAACCAATTTGGGTAGTTAGCTCAAAATCAGGACTTGGATATGGCAGCTTATATATCCTTGGAAGAACACCATCAGATTGTGGAAAAATTAAGGAATACAGCTGAAAAGGAAAGCATGGATGGTTACATAACTATAGCAGAGCATCAGCAAATAGTTAGCAGCTTGAAAGCCTCGTGGGAAGAGACCATTATTGAAGAGTGTATGACTATAGAATACCATCAAGTGAAAGTTAATGAATTGAAAACCTCAATGGAATAGATGATTTCCACTAACTACATTCCTAGGATAGAGCACCAACAAATTGTTCAAAGTTTGAAAGACAAGTGAGGAAAGGAGATCATGGTAGTAGTGAAGAATTTGACAGATGAACAAATTAAGTTTGTAAGTCATGCATGAGGACATGCAATGTCTTCAGCTAGGGGGTAAAATGACGAGCTAAATGTTTGTCTTGTTTTTCCATTGATTTTAGCCCATATTTTAGTCCTTTTTCCCTGAATTGCCATAATTATTTTATAAGACTAAAAGTGATTAATATGGATTAGAGGATAAATATACCTTAGGAAGTAACTAGTTAATTAGTATCGATTTTAGTGGTTATGTGTGGAAATAGGGTTCTTGTGGCTATGAGGAGAAGTAATGGAAAAGATTGTCTTCATCCTTTTTGTTGCCAACTTTGAATCAACATTGTTGATATCTTTTGCATACTAATAGTCAATTGGTTTATAGTCTTTAGAGGGAGTGGGTAGTTAATACCTTTTTGTATAATGTTAGTAAATCAATTTTTGGATTTTAGAAAGAATGGCCGTAGGCGACTTCATTCTTTCTTTAATCAATCTAGATCTTGTTGAACTTTAAAAATCGTATGTATTATTTAGATGGTTCAATTTTGATGTAAAAGACTATATAAGTCTCCTTTGTGTCTTGAACATTTCCCACTTTTCTGAATAAAGCAATATAATACTGAAAATAATAATACCTGATTTGAACATGAGAGCTTGTTGATTATTCTCTTCAATCGACTGAATGGGAGGCAAGGCCTACTCTTCAACCACCAGTTGAATTTACTTTTAGGTTGTTTTGTGAGTATGATTTATGTCAGTGATTGTTATTTATCTTGTGGGCTTAATTTAGTATAATTCATAATTGTTATTTGTTTTGTGAGCATGGTTTATATGTCAACTGGTTTACTGCATTCTATTTAAGCATTTGGAGTTAACAATTGTATTTTTTGGAATTTATATTTGTTGCATAGTTCTTGTCGATGGGTTCCACATGTCTTGTCACCATAATTCTATCAATGTAGACTATTGCAAATTTAGGAGTTTTTTAATCTTAAATATAATTAGTAATGTTTAATCAAAGCTGAATTAGATATAACTAGATTTAATATACATCAAATGATTTTATTTGAGTTGTTAATTTAAATCATTTGATGGTTTCAAAGGTTTGCTTTAGGAGTACAATCTAGGAGTGTTCTTTCTGTTATTATTTCAAAGCATTTAGATTTGATTGTTTTATATTTCATCCCCACTTAACTTGCTAATTCCACCCCTTTGGTACACAACCACAATTCCCTTTAGGAGCTTACGATCCTCGGGTTGGTATCTAGGAACAAATTGAGGAAGCCAACACAAAGAATTGATTCAACCAATTTGATAGAATTACAAGGATAGTTTATCCCCAATATTGATCCATGGTTTTTTCTAAACATGTGTAAATGGGAAAATGGTATTATATTTTTATTTGATAGGGTCCAAGATTTGAATTACCTTTTTATATGTTTTTGTTGCAATTAATATATGATACTAATGTTTGTAGATAATAGCATACTTTTGGTTCAACTGAACATATAGAAATGTGAATGATAAATTTGGTTGATTGAAACATAGACACATGGGAAATGTTGGTGATGGGTTAAATATCAATCATTAATTTTTGCATTGGATTTACCTAGTTTTGTGTCCATCATAGCTTACATTTTGGCCTATTTCCTCCTAAATTTCCATAATAGTTGTAAAGAATTAAAGTTTACTAATGTGGAATGAAGGATACAAAATACTTAGCAATTAACCAGTTATGAGTACTAATTTCAACGGTTATGTGAAACAAGGGTTTGTGAGGTTGAAGGGATGAGTGGTGAAGATTACCTAGAAATATTTTGTGATCTTTTGGTTTCTATTTAGTTATTGTCTTTTAGCACCTGTTTAGTTGATGGTTTGGTAATCAAATTTTGTAATTGGTTTTGGATTTTAGAAAATAGTAGGCCAGAGGCCACCTCACTATTACTATTAAGTTATCAGTGTTGAATATGCGTTCTGTGTAAATGTATTCCTCCATTCGGTTGGTTGGGAGAAAGGGCCTGCTCCTTAACCAACATTTGGATTCATCTTTTTGTTTTTGTGTGTGAGGTATGATTTATGTTTATTCAATGATTTCATATGCATGTTATTGATTCAATTAAGTTTAGTAATCTAGTATGTGTATTGTTAAATTACTAAGTTCAATGTAATCTCATTTGTTCAGTGTGGAGTGAGTTATCTTTTGAAAGACTATTAATACATGGCATGAGCACAGATTGCAGGGATAACACATATATGTGAATTTTTAAAGCACACTCTATTTTTAGAACATTGAAATAATCTACACAACTCTACCAGATCATGTCGCCAAAACACCACAAGTCCTGTTGCCCGGTTACTACAACTCCTATCACCTAAGTTTTTTTAATGCAATTTTAGTTTTACATATTTTCTATTCTTAACATTAATGTTTAAAAGCATTGTGTAAATCTAAACACTGATCTTAAGAATTTAAATTAGAATTCAAAAGTGTGTGTGTGTTGATTTTAAATAGGAAGGTAATGATTAAAAATAGGAAGGATTCGATTGAATTTGTAGATTGAGAAGTGTGTCTTGATTTAAATTCTAAATGTATTCATCCCCACTTAATTCACTAGTTTCATCCCTTAGGTAAAATGTTGCAACACCTTTCACAAGTTTACGATTCCCAGATTGACACTTAAGGAATAAACTAAGGAAGCTACCATGAAATTCCTGAGGATTGATCTAAATACATTTACCAATTGGATAGAATTACAAGAATAGTTTGTTCCCAAAAACCATCCACAGTTTAGTCCAAACATTTGGTTCAACCCATTTTGAAACAACCCTTGACATGAAATTTATGCCTTGTGTAGTGCATGTTGCTTATGGCTTCCGTAGGCCTAGCCCTTTATTCATCTTAGGTTTTGTGCCTTTGAATCTTGTCTTGATAAGTTGAAACTAAGTTTTGAATGTAAATTATGGATTTAGTCTTATAGGGGATCATTTGGATTGCATTAGAACCAATTTTTATGCTTCTAAGAATTCTAATGTCCATCATGGGCCCTATACACTATTTGAAATTGCTAGTCTAGCATAGGGGTGATTTTATTGGTAATAATGGTGATTTGAATTGGTAATAATGGTGATTTAGTATAAGAGGGTTGACTTTCAATATAATAGGGGTGGTTTGAAGATAGTAAACACTTTTAAGATTTTTGGAAAAATATTTTCTAAAGGTAATTTGTTACCTAGGGTTTTCCCTATTTGCATATCACTTTAGTTTTGATGGTACTTCATACCTTAATATTTTTCCATCTTTTTGAGTTGGAAATCATGTCTAGTGTGAGAATGACTAGTCCAATGTGTGAATAGGTGAGGTATTGAATCTCCTAATCATCCTACCTCTTGGATGAGTGAATCAAAGGTTAGAAAGTCACCACCAAATCAATATGGATGTGCCTTATGTTTTATTTGGTTAAAGGGATGGGATGATGTGCCACTCTCAGTAATGGAGATTGTGGTCTAAGAAATAGTCATTGAATACAAAAATAATTATGCCTCTTCACATGGTCATTGTGGGGATATTTTTATGTAATCAAGTAGGTCTCTTGCTTGTGCAATCATGCTTTTCCACTAACTTGGTGCTCTATGAGTGTTGTGGAACTCTAAGGAATAAGAGTGTAATTATGCAATACCAGTGTTACAATTGTAATACTTTTTTTGTTCATTTGTTGATCATTAATGTCTTAGGTGAAATATTGGGGTGTCACAACAATGTTATAGCTTCCCATAATAGAGCACATATCACATATCTATAGTTTCCTCTAACAACAATTATATCTTGTTGTGATTTATTTTATACTATTAATGTAGATTAAGTTGGGGTGATGCCAAAAGAGGAAGAGGAATTATTTTCCAAAATATGTATTGTTGCATAGAGATAGAAGACAAAATCTTTACCAACTGATTATTCTTGCAAAAGATTGATTTGTTCCATTTTCCTTCTTGGGTTGTCACTTACAATATTCCCCTTGAATGTTTGGCTACAACACTATCCATAAAAAAATGGATGTAAACAAGAAGGAATGTGAATAATAGTTTTATGTGAATTTTCCAAGGTATTCCTTAATTCACTCCCTCTACTTTTGTTGGGAGTTGAATAATTATTTTAGGGGTTAGGTTTATATTCTCCTATTTTGAAGCTTCATTTTTAAATTTATTTTAATCAAGATATATTGTTGTAACTTCTATTTGTTACTATTGGAGATTTATTAATGTAACCATTAGATATTAGGTTGTTAAATAAAGCCTTTCTTCTCATCTATATAAGAGTGAAAAATAGAAGTGAACCAATAATAGAAAATCTATAAAATCAATAGTTTATTATTTGAATTTGTAATACAATGTAAAGGTTACAAGTTATTCCATAGTAAGTTCCTTATTATTACAATTTAATTAAACATAAGTCTCATTGTTGTAACTTTATTTTAGCTCTAGGAAGGAATTTAGTCTTCAAGCTAACTAAGGAAGGGGCCACTTTTAGTGAAGACTCCCATCCATTACTTTAGATTTATTTTTGTATGCTTGTGCATGTAGTTCTTGTTCATAGTTATATTCTTTTATGATAATTAAATTACACACAAGCATTTTAATTACTGTAAGGGGGAAAATAAGCATAAGAAAATAGTCATGAATTAAACTAAAATAATTCAAAACAAGATCGAATCCCAAACCATACTCATGAAATGAAGTTATAAAACAATGAAATCAATCAAGCAATGCAATCATAAAGAGAACATAAACTAAATTCACGAATTAAAATGTTACCATCTCATGTTGAAGTGTAATTTGTATTGATGTTGGATTGCGTTTGAATCAATACAAAGCCTCCATTGTTGTTGCAAAAACTTCAAATGTGTGTTAATGGTGATCAAAGATGTAAATGTGCTCAATGTGCTTCAATGGCTATTTTGACATAAACTCTCCACAAATTCTCCAAATTCTCCGATCATTTTTTAGAAGGAAGAAGGTTGTTTTATAGATTTTCAAGTGTCAAATGAACGATCGAGATTCAACAATGAAAGATTATGATCAATGGTTGAGAATCGTTGAGAGGAAATAGATTGATTGAAGTTAACTCCTCTGATTGATCCAATTAAGGATTTTAAATGGATAATTTCAATGAGAATGGAGAGGAATGATTGGTGGGATTAAGGAAGTCAGATTGAGTGTTTAATGGGATTGAAGAAATCAAGTTGAGTGTTTAATGGGATTATCATAATTAGTGGGATTGTGTAACAGATTGAGAAATCAGTGGTCATGATTTATTCAATCAATATATGTGAAGATGTATTGATTAATTTAATAATAATTAATGTTGGAGATGAATGTGCAAGTTGTATTTGACTTTAATAAATAAGGTATATTTATTTATTTGACCATGTTGAGTGATTTTGGGAAAATTGAATAATTGATTTAATTATGCAAATTTGAAGAAGGGAAAGTAGCTTAATTAAATAATTAATCATAACTATTTAATTAATTTAGATGAATAAGGTATGTTAGTGACATAATTAAATAACTTGTGTTTATTTAATTAATTAGGATAGATAAGGTTAAATTAAGACATTTATTAAATAAATTAGATTTATTTAATTAGTCAGAAATGATGATTGAGGATAAATTAAATAAATAATGTTAAATCACTTAATTAATAGACGAATATAAAATTTGATAATAATTAAATAATAATGTATTATTTAAGTATTTAGGGAAGAAGGGTGAAAGTTAGTTAAATAGTGTTGTTCACCAGTCAGGACAATTTAGGGTATCTACATTTTTCCCCTCCTTGATACAATACGATTTTGAGCGTTGTGTCAAAGAAAATTCAAAAATTTCTACTCAGGAGTTTCCTTGGTATGCATCGGTGATAATGGCATAGCATGTTTTCCCCTTGAGAAATTTGGTGAAAAATCTAGATAATGAGACAATTTTTTTAACAAGCTGATGTGATGCATTTAAGTGCAAGGACTGACAGAAGAAATGTTAACTAGAAGAAAATGTTTGTAGGATTTAGAAGAAAATTGATGTTGTTAGTCATTGATGATTTTTCTTTTCCTTTCATAGAGACTTCATAGTTTTAGCAATCCTTATTGATGTAGCAAACAAACACGATGCACTAGGGTATTGATGACCAAGGTGGCTTTGTATCCATTGCGTGGACTTTGACTCTACAAACAAAGAGTATTTTTTCTCATACCAGACATACGAAAACCCTGTTAGAGTGTATGGGTGAGACATTTAAAAAAAAAAATAGATTAGTTACACAAAGAGGTATTAAGTGTACCTAACATGCAAACGCTACATGAATTGTCCCAAAATGACTTCCACACACACAACAAAGAAAGTATTCACCATGGTAGTATCAAAAAAATATCTAACAAACAAAACAAATAGAAATCGACGATTAATGCCCCATTCCTTCCTCTCTAAATCCTTATGGAAATCCTGGAGAGATCCTATGAATGTGACATTAAGATAAATAAAAAAGATAAGATCATAACAAATATAAACAATGTTGCAATATCACTTTCCATAGATGTTTTGATGTTTCATGATGTAACCCATTAATGATGTATATTATAGGAATGTTTTATCCATTTAGACACATGTTAGGATTGTTGATAATGATTTTCAAACATGCAGGGTAGTTTATACTTTGGCATTGTTTTAGTCTGATAGTGATCCAGTCGTTTCAATATTTACTTTGGAAGTTTTAATTTGATGTTTTTTTTGCTTGTTGATTGCTTTTTCAAAGGTTGAAGGTGATGATTGTTTATTATGCATGGAAAGTTTATTGTGGATAGGTGATAATGGAGATAGGACTTTTGAGATTTTAAGAATTATTTGATGTTGTTTTTGTCATTTTCAAGATATTTAGAGACAAATAGGGGAAAATAAACCAAATTATGTAAGGGGGAAAATAAACATAAGAAAACAACCATGAATTAAACCAAATTAATTAAAAACAAGATCGAATCCCAAACCATACTCATGAAATGAAGCTATAAAACAATAAAATCAATCAAGCAATGCAATCATAAAGATAACATAAATTGAATTCACAAATTAAAACATTACCATCCCATGTTGAAGTGTGATTCGTATTGATGTTGGATTGTATTTGAATCAATATGAAGCCTCCATTATTGTTGCAAAAGCTTCAAATTTGTGTTAATGGTGATCAAAGATGTAAATGTTCTCAATGTGCTTTAATGGCTATTTTGACATAACCTCTCCACAAAATTTCCAAATTCTCCGATCATTTTTGAGACGGAAGAAGATTGTTTTATAGATTTTTAGGTTTCAAGTGAATGATCGAGATTCAACAATGAAAGATCACGATCAACAGTTGAGAACCGTTGAGAGGAAACAGATTGGTCAATTAACTCTTTTGATTGATCCAATTAAGGATTTTAATTGGATAATTAATGGGATTAGATTGGAATGATTGGTGGGATTGAAGAAGTCAGATTAAGTGTAATGGGATTGAAGAAATCAAGTTGAGTGTTTAATGGGATTAGCATAATTGGTGGGATTGGGAAACATATTGAGAAATTAGTGGTCATGATTTATTCAATCAAGATATGTGAGAATGTATTAATTAATGAATGAATGTTGGAGATGAACATGCAAGTTGTATTTGGCTTTAATAAATAAAGGTATATTTATTTATTTGACCATGTTGAGTGATTTTGAGGAAATTGAATAATTGATTTAATTATTCAAATTTGAAGGGAAAGTAGCTTAATTAAATAATTAATGATAACTACTTAATTAATTTAGATGACTAAGGTATGTTAGTGACACAATTAAATAAATTGTGTTTATTTAATTAATCAGAATAGATAAGGTTAAATTAGGACATTTATTAAATAAATGAGATTTATTTAATTAGTTAGAAATGATGATTAAGGATAAATTAATTAAATAATGTTAAATCACTTAATTAATAGACAAATATAAAATTTGATAATAATTAAATAATAATGTATTATTTAATTATTTAGGGAAGAAGGGTGAAAGTTAGTTAAATAGTGTTGTTCGCCAGTCAAGACAATTTAGGGTATCTACAACTACATGTGTGTATTTGAATTTTATGAGTTTACTTTTCAATTCTACTATGTGGGAAGCTTCCAACTTAGTATACATTTCAATTTTAAATTTTTCTTTCCATTAAGTGTGTGAATTATCTTTTGCAAGTGTGAATTTAATTTATTGCAAGTGTGTTTCCTTATATGCAACATTAATTACCCCAACCTTCAAAAGTAACTTGTGTTGCACATTCAATGCCAAATCTTTTTCAAATCTATGCCTTTACATTGAAAATTAAGTGAAATCACATTATTAAGAAATCAAATTGTTGCATGTATGCTCATTACTTTAGGTTGTAGGGAAGCCCTTTGTTACCTTGAGCATTTTGATTGATTGATTTCGCTCATCACCTAGGAATTGTGTTATTTTCAATGAAGAAGATATAAATTGTTAATTTTCTCTCAACAAGAAAATTTCTATGCCTTTTCTTTTTTTTTGGACCTAAGCATAAGTGAAGAAGGTGGTGCTAGAATTCCAATTCCTACAATACCTCCTCAAATATTCAATCAAAGATAACACTTAGATTCTTCCACTAGTTCCTTGCAAGTTGTTTCTCACTACCTCCTCTTGAGAAGAGAAGCTAGATTCCATCTTTGTAGGATGAAATTTTGGGTAGATTCACAATGGTGTTGAGGTGCTTGTTGTACCTTTACCATTACATTAGGGAGTGTTGGTGATGTTTATAGTCCAAGACCGTTGGAATAGTTGTGTAGGTCTTGATCCTCATTTTAAAAAGTCACCCTCTTATATTGTTCTTCGATAAAATGATCCCCTTCCCTTTTTCTCAATATTATAACTTAATAACATTTGATGTTATATTTACTATTTTAATTAATTATAGTTAATTTTATATTTTTATTACTTATATTTATCCATTACTATTTATTATAAACCTTTTATTATATATAATACTTGTAAAAATATTTCTCATAATTTTTTTTTAGAGGATGCACATTCTTCCAAATTTTCCTTTATTTAAAATTAGAGTGTACATCTAAAAATCGTATGGTTAGATTTGGTTTGGACATTAATTAACCGATAGGCTACATATAGTGTGATATTTGAGCCTGAAACAAGTCTCATGCTTGCAAACCACTCTTGAGTCATCATAAAACAAGTTTTAGTTGTCCTTTAATGGTAAACCAACTATCATTTAATGGTAAAAACCTCCAAAATCTCACTTATCACATAAGATAAATATTGATTTTCCAATTGGATGGAACATTCTATTTCTATTTGAAATGTTTTTTTGTCAATTTGATGACAACTTTTTTTATATTTCAAAATCAAATAATACTTAATTTCTTTAAGGAAAAAAATCTAGATTTATCTAGATTTATTAGTTCATGCCGATAGGCAGGTTTACTATTGCATTCGTTGAATTTGCTTTTGAAATAGTTGTTTGGCCAATGAAATTGTATTGTTTAAAATATTTTTGTCTTTTTCCTATAGTTGGGATTTAAGCACATATTTTTTGTGTTTGAAAATTATGGTTTATCTTTTTTTCTATTGGTTGGAGTAGGTCTATTTTTCATTTTTGTTTAAGTAAATTAGGAAAATAGGGGGACATTATATATTGTGGAAAATATTTAATAAATGGATGCAAATTGTACGAGCTTTGGCAGCGGGCTGGTGGGTACTAAAGCAGTGAATGCATGTTTAATGCATTAAATGCAAACTTTGTGAGATGTGTTGGACAATTGGCGGGTACACAAGCAGTGAATGCATAGTTAATTCATGAAATCTTAGGCGAGTGTTGGGTTTTATTTGTGCTTATTCTTGTTTGTTTATTTTTTGTTGAAAAGCTTGTGTGTTTTTAGTTGTGCAGTGTTTGAACGCGGGAGGAGTCATAGGAACAGTGTACTATTGGTGAGTGGTTGTTTTGCCTATTTGTAATACTTGATAGCTAGAAGTATTGCTTGTTGTTACATGAAAATCTAAATGGTTTGATCAAGGCCGTGTGGACTATGGGTGCATTAAATGCATTAACTATGTGTTTATTGCTTGAGTGGTCATCACTCTATCAGCAAAGCTCACAAAGCAAATTGTGCTAGATGTGTTGGAGAGCTAGTGGGTACACAAGCAGTGAATGCATAGTTAATTAATGAAATCTCAAGCAAGTGTTGGGTTTTATTTGTGCTTATTCTCGTTTATTTATTGTTTGTTGAAAAGCTTGTGTGTTTTTAGCTCTTGGTTCTGCTCTTCCATGTTCGTTATTTTGTAACAGTGCACTACTGGTGAGTGGCTTGTCTGTGTGTTTATGATACTTGATAACTAGAAGTATTGCTTGCTATTAAAAGGGCTAACGAGGCAAGTGGGTATAGTAGATTACATATGCTATGTAACCCATAAACATGCAACAATTGAAGCGAAGGATAATTATCACAAGAAAAATTGAATGCTTTGAGCAAGGTCTTGTCGACTGTGGAGGCATTGAATGCATTAACTATGTGTTCATTGCTTGAGTAGCTAGTAGCTTATCAACAAAGCTTGCAAAATTCTTTATGATAGGAAAAACTAAATGCTTTGAGCAAGGTCTTGTTGACTGTGGAGGTATTGAATGCATTAACTATGTTCATTGCTTGAGTGGCTAGTAGCCTATCAACAAAGCTCACAAAATTTTTATTTAATGTTTGAATGGTTGCAAAAATTTATCACGTTGGTCCATTTTTTTGCAAAATTTATCATTGTTTATGTGGTTCATGTTTATGAATAATGTATTATATGTCATGGACTGTGTTGTTTGGTTGTGATACTTGATAGCTAGAAGTATTGCTTGTTGTTATAGGAAAAACTGAATGGTTTGAGAAGGTCTTGTGGACTATGGGGGTATTGAATGCATTAACTATGTGTTTATTGCTTGAGTGGCCACCAATCTATTAGAAAAGATCGCAAATAAAATTGTGTGAGATGTGTTGGAGGGCTAGTGGGTACGCAAGCAGTGAATGCATAGTTCATTCATGAAATCTCAGGCGGGTTTTGGGTTTTATTTGTGCTTATTCTCATTTGTTTATTGTTTGTTGAAAAGCTTGTGTGTTTTTAGCTCTTGGTTATGCTCTTCCATGTTCATTATTCTGTAATAGTGCAGTACTGGTGAGTGGCTTGTTTGTGTGTTTATGATACTTGATAACTAGAAGTATTGCTTATTGTTACAAGGGCTAATGGGGCAAGTGGGTATAGTAGATTACATATGCTATGTAACCCATAAACATGTAACAGTTGAAGTGAAGGAGAATTATATATCACAGGAAAAACTGAATGCTTTGAGCAAGGTCTTGTTGACTATGGAGGCATTGAATGCATTAACTATGTGTTCATTGCTTGAGTGGCCAGTAGCCTATCAACAAAGCTCAAAAAAAAATTATTTAATGTCTGAATGTTTACAAAAATTTATCACATTGGTCTATGTTTTTGCAAATTTTTTCATTGTTTATGTGGTTCATGTTTATGAATAACATATTATATGTCATGGAATGTGCTCATTTGTCTAATTTGTCCTTGTAATAGGAACCATTTCTTGCAATTGGAGTTGGAGGCAAACATCTATATGACTGCAAATATACTTGGTTGTTGAACAAGGAACTGCAAGGTTAGATTCTTGTATCATTCTTCCCCTTTGTTTCCAATGAATTTTAAGTCTTCCAATGTGCCCAAAAAATATGCTTTGGAAGAGTTGTGAACAATAAAGAAGAATCCTGGTTCAAGAATCTGACTTACTGAATAAACAAATGAGCATAGTGAATGGCGTGCCATGTAATTCATAAACATGAAACTTTTTTTTGTCCAAAAGCAAGTTACTATTGCAATTGTTAATTCATGTGGATAAATAGGTTTACAATTGAAATCATTGAATTTGTTTTTGAAATGGTTGCTTGTTGAATTCGCTTTTGAAATAGTTGCTTGGCCAATCAAATTGTATTGTTTAAAATATTTTTGTGTTTTTTCTATAGTTGGGATTTAAGGACATATTTTTGGTGTTTGAAAATTATGTTTTATCTCTTTTTCTATTGGTTGGAGTAATTCTATTATTCATTTTCATTTAAGTAAATTAGGAAAATAGGGGGACATTATATGCTTAAAAATATTTAATCATGAAGCAGTGAATGCATGTTTAATCCATTAAATGCAAATTGTGTGAGATGTGTTGGAGAGTTGGTGGGTATGCAAGCAATGAATGCATAGTTAATTCATAAAATTGTAGGCGAGTGTTGGGTTTTATTTGTGCTAATTCTCATTTGTTTATTGTTTGTTGAAAAGCTTGTGTGTTTTTAGCTCTCCATGTTCTTAATTCTAGGAACAGTGCACTACTAGTAAGTGGTTTGTATGTCTTCTTATGATACTTGTTAACTAGAAGTATTGCTTGTTGTTACAAGGGCTAAGGGTTCAAATGGGTACAGTAGATGACATATGCTATGTAACCCATAAATGTGGAACAGTTGAAGCCAAGGAGTAAGTGACTATTGCAACAAACGAGAATTATCACAGGAAAAACTAGATGATTTGAGCAAGGTCTTATTGATTGTGGAGGCATTCAATGCATTGACTATGTATTCATTGCTTGAGTAGCCACGAGTCTATCAGCAAAGCTCACAAAATTTGTGTTTGATGTTTGGATGTTTGCAAAAATTTATTGCATTGGCCTTTTTTTGTAAATTTTATCATGTGTTTTTGTGTTTCATGTTTATGAATAACATATTATCTTGCATAATTTTCATTTAATAGAGTATTGTTTTTGATCAGCCAGTCATATCATTGAATGCATTAAACATGCATTGACTGCTTTAGCACCTACCATCCCTCAACCAAAGCTGGCACAATTTACATTGAGTGATTAATTTTTTGCAAAATATATAATGTCCTCCTATTTTCGTAATTTAATTTAACAAAAATGAATAATAGGCCTACTCCAACCAATAGAAAAGGAGATAAATTGTTTATTATCTCTCATTTGCAAATGAAACCATCGCAATAGTAACCTACTCCTTGGCTTCAACTGTTTCATGTCATTTTCCATGTACTATACCTATTTGTACAATTAGGCCTTATAATAGCGAAGAATACTTGTAGTCACAACAGGATAGAAGTACTGATATCTAGACAAGGGCAGCCACTTAAGTGACTTTGTAAAATGAATACAGTTGCAACAAGTTACTATTGCAATTGTTGAATTCACTTTTGAAATAGTTGCTTGTCTAATGAAATTGTATTGTTTAAAATACTTTGTTGGTAGGCTAGTGCCTATCCAAGTAATGAATTCAGAGTTAATGCATTATATGCCTCTACAAGGAACAAGACCTTGTTCAAAGATCTAAAAGAGTATTGCTTTATCTAGCAACAATAGACTACAAGATATTGGGATTGGTCCCTATCACTAATACCAACATATCATGTTTCTTAACGAGCTTTTCGATGTCATTTATTTGCTAAAAATGTTTTATGCATTTCCTATGTTATTTGCATTTAATAGACTATTATTTTTTATCCGCCTATCATACCATTTAATGCATTAAACATGCATTGAATGCTTGAGTATCTACCACCCTGCTATCAACGGTGGCACAATTTGTATTTAATGATTAAATATTTGCAAAATATATAGCGTCCTATTTTCCTAATTTACTTTAACAAAAATGAATAATAGGCCTACTCCAACCAATAGAAGAATTGCAACAAACGAGAATTAAGAGAGGAAAAACTGAATGCTTTGAGCAAGGTCTTGTTGACTATGGAGGCATTCAATGCATTACCTATGTATTCATTGCTTGGGTAGCCACCAACCCATTGGCAAAGCTCGCATAATTTGTATTTAATGTCTGGATGTTTGCAAAAAAAATTCTTGCACAATTTGCATTTAATAGACTATTGTTTCTGATCCGACAGTTATACCATTTAATGCATTGACTGCTTCAATACCTACCACCCTTCCACCAAATCTAGCACAATTTGCACCTAGTGATTGAATATTTGCAAAATATATAATGTCCTAATTTCCTAATTTACTTTAACAAAAATGAATAATAGGCCTACTCCAACCAATAGAAAAAGAGATAAATTATTTATTATCTCTCAATTGCAAATGAAACCATTGCAGTAGTAACCTACTCCTTGGCTTCAACTACTCCATGTCATATGTCATCCACTATACCCATTTGTACAATTAGGCCTTATAACAACAAACAATACTTGTAGTTGCAACAGGACAAAAGTAATAATACTAGGACAAGGGTTGCCACTTAAGTGACTTTGTAGAATGAATACAGTTGCAGCAAGTTACTTTTGCAATCATTGAACTCGCTTTTGAAATAGTTGCTTGTCCAATCAAAATGTATTGTTTAATTTTTTTTCAAAAGCGAGAAGCTTGTGTTTTTTTGGAAAGCTTGTTAGCAATTATATGCTTCATGCTTACGAATAACATATTATATGCCATGGACTATGATCATTTGTCTAATATGTCCCTCTGACAAGAACCATTGCTTGCAATTGGAGTCGGAGGTAAAGATCTATATGACTGCAAATATTCTTGGTTGTTGAACAAGAAACTGGAGGGTCATATTCTCATATCATTCTTCTCCTTTCTTTCCAATGAATTTTAAGCCTTCCAATGTGTCTAAAAATTATGCCTTTGAAGAGTTGTGAACAATAAAGGAGAAGCCTGGTTCAAAAATCTGACTTACCGAATAGACAGATGAGTATAGTGAATGGCATGCCATGTAATTCATAAACATGAAACTATTTTTTGGCCAAAAGCAAGTTACTTTTTCAATTAGATTCATGCATAATTACAAGCATGTGATATGTAATCCATATGCAATGTTTCAGTGCATACATTGACCAGATTGTATAATTTAAGTATCTTTTTTTGTTTCTGTTTTGCTATTTACCGTAGTAGCCCTAATATTCATTTTCCTGTAAGCAAATATGATTAATGTACTATGTGAAACATTGCATATGAATTGCATATCACATGGTTGCAATTGTGCACATCTCTGACTACAACATTATTCCAATCAAATGATTGCAAAGGTCACTTGCTTATCAGCATAAATTAGATAGATTCAAACAATTGGCATAATTTTTACAAACATTCGAAGAATCAAACTTCATTGGTAAGAAAAGAGAAAAATCATCTGAAATTCTAGCCTCGCAGTCTCTTCTTCAAGAATCAAGTATATTTGGACATGAAAAGTTATTATAAATGTTATGTTGAATGCATGTTTAATGCATTAAATGAAAATTGTGCGAGATGTGTTGGAGGGCTAGTGGGTACACAAGCAATGAATGCATAGTTAATTCATTAAATCTCAGGCGTGTGTTAGGTTTTATTTATGCCTATTATCATTTGTTTATTGTTTGTTGAAAAGCTTGTATGTTTTTAGCTTTAGATTCCTCTCTTCCATGTTTTCTATTATGTGCAACGCTTGAACATGGGAAGAGCCATAGGAACAGTGCACTACTGGTGAGTGGCTCGTCTTTCTATTTATGATACTTGACAACTAGAAGTATTGCTTGTTGTTACAAGGGCTAATGGGACAAGTGGGTATAATAGATTACATATGCTATCTAATCCATAAACATGGAACAGTTGAAGCGAAGGAGTAGGTGACTAATGTAATAAACGAGAATTATCGCAACTGAATGCTTTAAGCAAGGTCTTGTCCACTGTGGAGGCATGAACTGCATTAACTATGTGTTGATTGCTTGAGTGGCCACTAGCCTATCGACAAAGCTCGCAAAATTTTAATTCAATGTCTGAATGTTTGCAAAAATTTATCACGTTTGTTTTTTTTTTCAAATTTTACCATGTCCTTTTGTGTTTCATGTTTATGAATAACATATTATATCTCATGAACTGTGCTCATTTGTCTAATTTGTCCCTGTAACAGGAACCATTGCTTGCGATTGGACTCAGAGACAAACATCTATATGACTGCAAATATACTTGGTTGTTGAACAAGGAACTGAAAGGTCAGATTCTTGTATCATTCTTCCCTTTTTTCTGCAATGAATTTTAAGTCTTCCAATGTGCCTAAAAATTATGCCTTGCAAGAGTTGTGAATAATAAGAGAGAAGGTTGGTTCAAGAATCTGACTTACCAAATAAACAAATGAGCATAGTGAATGGCGTGCCATGTAATTCATAAACATGAAACTATTTTTTGTACTGTTGGCGTTTAAATTAGCACCTCTGGAGTGCTGATTGTAAACGTTCAGCTATTTCAAATGTTTTGCAACACTTCTTCGTTATTTAAAGAGGAGAAGTCCCTCTCTGCTGGGAGCAATGCGTAAGGAAGGGAAATGTTAACTAAAGTTCCTATCTTTTTATGCTTTAGCGGCAGGACACAAGGGTGCACAAACACAATGCGCCGTAGCTAAGCTTTTTCTCTGGTTTCTGCAGATCTCAACTACGACTAACTAGCTTTTATCTATCCAATACCTTCAAGATAAACAGAGCATGAGGGTAAAGGAGCGGGAATGGGGTGGTTGGATCACCTGAATTCGCCGTCTCCTGAGAATATGACCGAGGCTCTGAACTCTCGGGTATACACCGGGATAAGGTTGGTACAAGCAAACACTCTATACGGTAAACTAGATCTGAGACCTGCCAAGGAGGAGGGACTCCTATCCGAGGTATGGGCTAGGAAATAGTTCACAAGAAACAACAATTTTACGATGCCTTGGCCAACGAGCTTGCTAAGGAGGAGGGACTCCTATCCGAAGTATAGCTTGGAAGACAACACATTAAACAACAACAAACGATAACTTGTCAATAACAAATGTCCAAGGAGGAGGGACTCCTATCCGAGGAGGGAAATGAAACAACGAGCTATTAAACACAAGACGTGGACACAACTCAAAAAGATTGACCAAAATGCAAGCGCCTTCTGATATTCTCCTTCAAAGCTTCATCAACGAATTACAAAGGTTGGGAAAGCAAAGGCACGAAATCATGCACAATTACAATCGACCAACAAACTCTCATCCAAGAGTGAACAAGTATCCGCTTTCAAAGCTGTTGGCAACAATGGCGCAGCAATTTTGCATAGCAAGTAAAAGTTAAACAAACAATGAGCCCAAGGCTCTTATTTATAGAACTCAAAGGAGTGGGCAACCCCAAAATCTCCTTGAATTAACAATGAGTTCTTGCCAATCAATTAGCAAGATTTATTCCTAAAAAGGGGGAACAAGCAGTTAACTGGAAAACTACTTCAGTTAACTGAAAGTACACAAAGAGTCAACTGAAACTACTTCAGTTGACTGAAAGTAAACAAAAGGTGAACTTTAATGAAAGTATCCCTCCAAAAATAGACATCCACATTTAGTGGAGATCTAAGATCCACAAATCTTGGAAGCCAATTAGACATCCTTAATCAGTGGAATCTGACAATGCATGATTTAAGGAATATGGAGTTAAACTTGGAAAGAGACATCAAGTTAACTCCAACTACATTTAATGTCATCTTGAGTTGACTTGGAAAGAAGCATCAAGTCAAACTCAAGTATCATAAATGCCACTTGGAGGGTAGGACGTCCTTCCTAGGTGTCTGACACCTCATCATCACTTCCGGTCAACAACTCCTTGATCTGTGTTGACTTCTTCCGTTTTCGGATAGTCAATGTTTTGATGACACGCCATCTCCTCTTCTTGTGCAAGTTGTTGCTCTTGGTAACTTTTGGCGGCTCCATGCTTGGAATGACCTCTTCGCATCTGGCAAGCCAAGGTGCTTACTGCCACGCGGGAGGTGGTAATATTGGTCTTTTTGCTGCAAGATCAGTCTTTCTTTCTTCTTCGTCCAGAGTAATTGCTGCAGGTCTCCATTGAGCGGGACATGTATTCTTTTCAAAGATAAAGATCCGTAGACTGCTGATGATGTCCGTTTGCTCTCCAGCATTGTGTGTAAGATCTGGTTGGAGAGTTGCTGGTGCAAGGTCTGGTTGCTCAATTGGAGCCCAAGGATGCCAAATTGTCATTCTGTGAAGAAGAACTCGCCTGTTGACTGTAAACACGGACGTGTTCAGACAACTTCTGAAAAACCCCTGAAAATAGCGCCCTGCCGAGAAGTATTTTTCCGGAAAAAATCTGGCACATGGGTTTTGTTAGTGCTTCAATGCTGAACAAGCCCAGTTCCTTAGAATTTGATTTGAAATTTTTTCGAAAAACCCCCAAAAATAGGGGCAGCAAGTTTGCTGATTCTGGAAAATTTGTCGAGATGGGTTTCTCTGGAAAATTATGCTGAATCTACCGGTTGATCTCATCGATGTAGCCGCACCTTTTGAAATGTGCAAGAAAACCTAAGACAAGAAGAGAGGAAGTAAACAGAAGAGGATTGGAAGTTTTTATCTGACTCTCTGAGAAAATCCATCTCTGAATCCAACCTCAGATTAGCAATCTTCTTCTGCTTCAATCTGTAAGAAATATTGAAGAACGGATGAAAACCTTGGCCAGATCTGTAAATGGCGTCCTTGAGAGCTTATGGCTGTTCTTGATCATCAACCTGCAATGAAATAATGAAGTGGGATGTCTATACCTTGATTACATAGACTCAAGCCTTAGATCCACAAGTTTGGGGACCTAACTCACGATCAAAAGTGATTTTGGCTTGATCTAAAGTTCAAAAAGGTGATTTCCACTTATCGTGGAGTGTTTTAGCCAAGTTTTGCTCAAAATATCTTGACTTTAGTCAACAACTTGACCTTTGACTTCTTCAAGGCGTCCCTTTTGATTTTTGCAAGTTCTTTATTATTTTCTCTCTTGAACAACCTCAGTTTGATCCTGAATCTGGCTTGATCTGTTGATCCTGAGATGATGCTGACACCTTCACTGCTGAGCTGGATTTGACCTGAAGAGAAGTGCCTGGGAGGCATGATGGTAAAAAGCTGAGTTTAGGGCTTCAAAAGAAAGGGCGCCTTTTCCAAGAAAAGGCTCTTTTGCTTATGCCTTGGTGAATTTTCAAACTTTGTTCTTCAGCCTTTTGAAATGACCTCTCGTGATTTGATCTGGATTTCTGATTGATCGGAGAGTCAGATGATTTCGCTTGATATCTCATCAGGTACCCAGCTCTGTTCTGCCAAAGATGACTGACTTCGGAAAACTTGGATTTCATTTTAGGGCTCCTTTATTCAAGGGCGCCCCTCATTGAAAAGAGCTCTTTTGTCTTTCAACATGGTTATCTTTGTCTGAAAAGTTGCCTACTTTGATCTCGATTATCCGTTGACTGCACTGTCAGATGTTTATGCTTTCAGTTGCGTTTCCGAGATCTACTTGGGCTGAGAAAGTTATCCTGGGAAGCCTTTTGTCGTTTATCAGCATCTGGAGGTCCAAAAAAAAAGGTAGCCTTTCTTTTGAAAGGGCTCTTTTTTTGTTTCGATCTTCACTTTCGACAACTGTTTCTTGGTACTTCGTCAACTGCCTCTTTTTGCTTCGTTGACAACTGCTTATGATCAATTCATCAGATGATCTAGATGTTTGTTTCGTTGTCAAGCCAACAGGTGAACGCCGAGGATGACTGCCTTGGATGATTCATCAGGCTGCAACAGACCCTTAAGAATCAAGGGCGCCCCTGCTTGAAAAAGGCTCTTTTTTCCTCGTGAAATGATTTCTCCTTCGTAGCATTTCCAGAGTTAGTCAAATCTCGACCTTTTTCAATTTTAGAAAACTCCTCCGTCGAAGATCACCATTTCTTCATGTCTCACGTTCATCGTGTATGGATGTTTGGGAAAATGACTAAGGCATTTGACTGCATAGCCTCCTCTTGGCAGCAAGGCGTGCATTCTCCAGACTTAGTCAATTTTCAGCATTTTTCATTTTTGAAAATCCCAGACTTAGTCAATTTTCAGCATTTTTCATTTTTGAAAATCCCCTTCATCAAACAGCATCATTTTAGACCTTTTCCGCCATGGTTGCGTCGTTGAAGCTTTCGAAGGTTAGCTTTCAGCACCTGGTACTGGCCAATCTGCCATTAATGGCTGCGGAGCTCCTAACTTTGTTCCTGAAAAATAGAAATAGACCCACCAGAGTAAAACTTATCTTTTGATGATTCTGACTTGACCAATGTGATCGTGAAGCCTTTTAACCCTATCAAAATCATTTTCAATCATTTCTGGGAAGGTCCTATTTTCGGGGGTTTTCCCTGAAAATAGGGGCGAAAAACCCTAATTTTCAAATTTTCAGAATTTTGTACATGTGTTCCTTGACAGTAACCCACCAAGATCTTATGATTGGTTTGACCTAAAACAGACTTTACATGGCATTTTAACAAGATTTAGCTCAATTTATACAGAATGCCAAAAAAATTATTTTGGGTACAACATGTACAAAAGCAAGTTACCATTGCAACGTTGAATTCACTTTTGAAATAGATGATTGGCCAATCAAATTGTATTGTTTAATTTTTTTTTTTGTTTTTTCTATAGTTGGGATTTAAGGACAAATTTTTTGTGTTTGAAAATGATGTTTTATCTCTTTTTCTATTGGTTGGAGTATGTTTATTACTCATTTTCGTTTAAGTATATTAGGAAAATAGGAGGACATTATATATTCTGGAAAATATTTAATCCTGAAGTAGTGAATGCATGTTTAATCCATTAAATGCAAATTGTGTGAGATGTGTTGGAGAGTTGGTGGGTATGCAAGCAGTGAATGCATAGTTAATTCATGAAATCTCAGGGGAATGTTGGGTTTTATTTGTGCTAATTCTTGTTTTTTTATTGTTTGTTGAAAAGCTCGTGTGTTTTTAGCTCTCCATGTTCTTTATTCTATGAACAGTGAACTACTGGTGAGTGGCTTGTATGTCTATTTATGATACTTTATAACTAGAAGTATTGCTTGTTGTTACAAGTGCTAAGGGGGAAAATGGGTGCAATAGATGACATATGCTATGTAACTGATAAACGTGGAATAGTTGAAGCTAAGGAGTAGGTGACTATTGCAACAAACGAGAATTATCACAGGAAAAATTGAATGCTTTGAGCAATGTCTTGTCAACTGTGGAGGAATTCAATGCATTGACTAAGTATTCATTACTTAAGTATCCATGAGCCTATCAAGAAAGCTCACAAAATTTGTATTTGATGTCTGGATGTTTGCAAAAATTTATCACATTGGTCTATTTTTTTACAAATTTTATCATGTGCTTTTGTGTTTCATGTTTATGAATAACATATTATCTTGCACAATTTGCATTTAATAGACTATTGTTTCTGACCTGCCAGTCATAACATTTAATGCATTAAACATGCATTGACTACTTCAGTACCTACCAACCTGCTGCCAAAGTTGTCACAATTTGCATTCAATTCTTAATTTTCTCATTTGCATTTGTAATACTTGCTTGGGCAATCAAATTTGGTTGTATTGAAGTAGGTCTATTATTCATTTTTGTTTAAGTAAATTAGGAAAATAGGACATTATATATTTTGGCAAATATCTAATCACTGGATGAAAATTGTATAAGCTTTGCTAGCGGGTTGGTTGGCACTACAACAGTGAATGCATGATTAATGCACCAAGACTATTATTGATTTTCATTTAAGAAAATTAGGAGCATAGGAAGACACTATAAATTGTGGAAAATATTTAACCAATGAATTGCATATCCCATGATTACAATTATGCATATTTCTGATTGCAAAAGCAACATGCTTTTGGGAAAAAAATAGTTCCATGTTTATGAATTACATGTCATGCCATTTATTATGCCCATTTGTCTATTTGGAAAGTCAGATTCTTGAACCAATGTTCTCCTTTATTTTTCACAACTCTTCCAATACATAATTCTTAAACACATTGGAAGAATTATATTTCATTACAAACAAAGCGGGAGAATGATACAAGAATCTGACCTTACAGCTTGTTGTTGAAGAACCAAGTCTATTTACAATGATATAGATCTTTGTCCCCCACTACAATTAGAAAATGAGCACAGTCCATGACATACAACATGTTATTCATAAACATGAAACACAGAAGCACACAATAAATTTTTCCAAGCAAGGTCTTGTTGACTGTGGAGGCATTCAATGCATTAACTATGTATTCATTGCTTCAGTAGCTACTAGCCTATCAACAAAACTTGCAAAATTTGTATTTAGTGTCTCGATGTTTGCAAAAATTTATTGCGTTGGTCTATTGTTTTTTGTAAATTTTCTCATGTGCTTATGTGTTACATGCTTATGAATACCATATTATCTCGCACAATTTGCATTTAATAGACTATTGTTTCTGATCTGCCAGTCATACCATTTAATGTATTAAACATGCATTGACTACTTCAATACCTATGAGCCCATCGCCAAAGCTGGCAGAATTTGCATCCAGTGATTAAATGTTTGCAAAATATATAATTTCCTCCTTTTTTCCTAATTTACATTAGCAAAAATGAATAATAGGCCTACTCCAACCAATAGAAAAAGAGGTAAATTGTTTATTATCTCTCAATTGCAAATGAAACCATTGCAATAGTAACCTACTCCTTCAACTACTCCATGTCATATGTCATTGACTATACCCATTTGTACAATTAAGCCTTATAACAACAAATAATTCTTCTAGTCGCAACAAGGCAAAAGTACTGATATAAGGAGAAAGGCTCCAACTTAAGTGACTTTGTAGAATGAATACAGTTGCAACAAGTTACTATTGCAATTGTTGAATCCGCCTTTGAAATAGTTGCTTATCCAATCAAATTGTATTGTGTAAAATATTTTTGAAAAGATTTTGTGTTTTTAGCTCTAGGTTCCCCTCTTCCATGTTCTTTATTCTAGGAACAATGCACTATTGGTGAACAACTTATCTATTTGTTTATGATACTTGATAACTAGAAGTATTGCTTGTTGTTACAAGGGACAAGGGAAAAAATGGGTATAGTAAATGGCATATGCTATGTAACCCACAAACATGGAACAGTTAAAGCGAAGGAGTAGGTGACTATTGCAACAAACAAGAATTATCACAGGAAAAATTGAATGCTTTGAGCAAGGTCTTGTCGATTGTGGAGGCATTCAATGCATTAACTATGTATTCATTGTTTGAGTATCCACTAGCCTATCAACAAAGCTTGCAAAATTTGTATTTAATGTTGAATGTTTGCAAAAAATTATTGCATCGGTCTATTTTTTTGCAAATTTTATCAAATGCTTATGTGTTTCATGTTTATGAATAACATATTATATGTCATTTTGTCGACTGTGGAGGCCAATAATGCATTAACTATGTATTCATTGCTTTGGTAGCCATTAGTCTATCAACAAAGCTCTCAAAATTTGTATTTAACGTCTGAATGTTTGCAAACATTTATCTAGTTGGTCTTTTTTATGCAAATTTTATCATGTGATTTTGTATTTCATGTTTATGAATAACATATTATATGTCATGGACTATGCCCGTTTGTCTAATTTGTCCCTGTGACAGGTACCATTGCTTCCAATTGGAGTCAGAGGCAAAGATCTATATGACTGCGAATATTTTTGGTTGTTGAACAAGAAACTAGAAGGTCATATTCTTGTATCATTCTTCTCCTTTGTTTCCAATTCATTTTAAGCCTTCCAATGTGTCTAAAAATTATACCTTGGAAGAGTTGTGAACAATAAAGGGGAGGCTTGGTTCAAGAATCTGACTTATTGAATAGACAAATGAGTATAGTGAATGGAATACCATGTAATTCATAAACATGAAACTATTTTTTGGCCAAAAACAAGTTACTTTTGCAATTAGATTTATGCATGATTGCAAACATGTGATATGCAATCCATATTCAATGTTTCACTTTGAACACCGATCAGATTGTACAATTTAAGTATATTTTCTCATATATGTTTTTATATTCATTGCAGTGGCTTTAATATTTATTTGCTTGTAAGAAAATTAGCAAAATTGAAGCACATGATAATTTTTGGAAAATATCTCTAATGCATCACAAAGCAACATATGCATAGTTGATGCATTAAATACTATTCCAATAAAAGCATACTTGTTGGATTTTCCTTTGATATGGTCAAGTGGTGTGACAAATTCAATAATCTAAATATATGTAATTTTATCTCTATAGTGAGTTTTATTTGAGAAATTTTCCTAGTAAAGTAATGATATTTAAGCCCAAAGGTTGGAATGCTAAATAGGTGTAGACGAGAAGGCATGTGTATGCTTTGACATTTTGCATACCTAGTACATGTGGACTAGTTGCATGAGGGGTAAGAATGGTAGGGCTGTTAGGTGTAAAACAATGCATTTGATGCATTCACAGTTAACAAGACCTTGCCCAGAGCATTTAGTTTTCCATATGTAGCCTATTTCACAGTTTTTACTGTTTCATGTTTATGACATACATAGCATATGTCATGTACTCTTACTTTGGTATGATTTATAGGTTAGGTTTTCTAAACAATATAGACTTGTGACAATCAAATATTGCAGAATGCCATAGAGACGAGTTGCTATTACCTTGTAGAGTATCAAAGATTCAATGTACAAGAACTTTCACTATTTGGTAAAAAAAATGGAAAGGACAAATTTGTTTCAAGTCTATATTGTCACACGTTTACATATAACACCCTTGTCATTTTCACTATCCATGCACTCAGTCAACGTTTGGAAGGTGTGCAACGCAACGAGGCATAGACAAGCATTTTCGTTTACACCTGTTCACCATTAACAAACTACAAGGTATTAGGATTGCTCCATACCACTAGCCTCACCATATTATTTTTAGCAGGAATTTTCAATGATGTAAGTCCATTAATATTTGAAAGGAAATTAATTAATATTTAAACCTACAGTCTAGCTATAAAGTTGTTATTCCTATGGACTTTACTTTTTATGGCCTATTTTTCATGGGCATATGTTCTTTTCTAAATTTAGGGTAAATAAAATTAATTATAATTAGTTTATTTAACTGAATGAATCAAATTTAGAAATAGTATTTAAATATATTATAAAAAATATATAGATGGTTAAAATATTAAAAAATAATAAGGCACTGAACAAGATAAAATACTTTTGAATTTTTAACTTATTACTAATATTTATATTTTTTGTCTTGTATATAATATAATCTCCACCTTGTAAAATGCTTTTAAATTTTTAACTTATTACTAATATTTTTATTTTATATGTCTTACATATCTAGTCAAAACGATTTATATGTTAACAAATAACTATGTTTAATAAATATTTTTTTAAATATAGTCTTCTTTGTTTCTCTCAATGTGACATTCACTTTGCCCATTTCCCTATTACTATCTTGACAAATAAACTCTCTTCACCTTCATACTAAACCAATTTAAATTCCTGAATTACTTTTATATAAAAATTTATTGATATTATTTAACAAGCACACAAAAATATGAATTTTAATATACACTCGTTCCAACAAGTTTTAGTGTAGAAAATAATAAACGAATTTCACAATATCAATAACAAACTCCACCCTCTATATTTTTCTTTTCATGTGATATAGTCCTTTATTTCATTTGTTTCTCTTTTTTGCGTTCAATACAATACTCTAAATTTCAACTAAAATTAATCAACATATACTAGAAACTTACATTTAAGTTTTACTATTCATTTTACAAATCTTGACTACAAATTATGTGAAAAATATTTTGTAAATCAATTATTGTAGCTCAGGTAACTTTCTGGCCTACAAATGCTTCTAATTTAAACAGGGGGTAGAGGACTGTATCAATGCAACTGTATTCATTCTACAAAGTCACTTAAGTAACTTCCCTTGTCCTGATATTAGTACTTTTGTCCTGTTGCGACTAAAAGTATTGTTTGCTATTATAAGGCCTAATTGTACAAATGGGTATAGTGGATGACATATGCTATGAAACCAAGATACATGGAATAGTTGAACCCAAGGAGCAGGTTACTATTGCAATAGTTTCACTTGCAATTGAGAGATAATAAACAATTTATCTCTTTTTCTATCAGTTGGAGTAGGCCTATTTTTCAATTTTGTTAAAGTAAATTAGGAAAATAGGAGAACATTATATATTTTGCAACTATTTAATCACTGGATTTTGGTGGAGGGGTGGTAGGTACTAAAGCAATCAATGCATGTTTAATGCATTAAATGGTATGAGTGGCGCATGAGAAACAATAGTCTACTAAATGCAAATTGTGCGAGATTTGTGTCCTTATGTGTTTCATGTTTATGAATAACATACTATATGTCATGTATTGTGCTCATTTGTTTAATTTCTCCCTGTAACAAGAACCATTGCTTGCAATTGGTGTCGGAGGAAAACATCTATATGGTTGCAAATATACCTGGTTGTTGAACAAACAACTGCAAGGTGAAATTCTTGTATCATTGTTCCCCTTTGTTTCCAATGAATTTTAAGCCTTCCAATGTGCCTAAAAATTATGCCTTGGAAGAGTTGTGAAGAACAAGGCAGAAGCGTGGTTCAAGAATCTGAGTCACCAAATAGACAGATGAGCATAGTGAATGGCATGCCATGAAACTATTTTTTGCCCAAAAGCAAGTTACTATTGCAATTTTTGAATTCTCTTTTCAAATAGTTGCTTGGCCAATCAAATTGTACTGTTTAAAATATTTTTGTTTTTTTCCTATACTTGGAATTTAAGGACATATTTTTAGTGTATGATTTTTTTAAATTTTTTTTCTCTATTGGTTGGAGTAGGTCTATTATTCATTTTCATTCAAGTAAATTAGGAAAATAGGACCTAACATTATATACAGATTATAGAATTTGATTCGCTAGCAAGGCTTGTATATCAAGTGCATCAAGCACATTTTAGTGACAACGCTCACACAATTTGCATTTAATTCTTAAATATTTGGCATATTTTATTATGTGCTTGTGTATGTCATGTTTATGAATAGAATGTTATATGTCATAGACTGTGCTCATTTTCCTAAATTGTGCCTGTAATAGGAACAATTGCTTGCAATTGAAGTAAGGGACAAAGATCTATATTGATGCACATAGACTTAGTTCTTCAACAAGAAGGTAGAAGGTTAGATTCTTGTATCATTCTCCTCCCTTGTTTCCAATGAATTTAAATTCTTCCAATGTGTCTAAGAATTATGTATTAGAAGAATTGTGAACAATAAAGGAGAACGTTGGTTCAAGAATCTGACTTCCCAAATATATAAATGAGCATAGTGAATGACATGCCATGTAATTCATAAACATGAAACTATTCTTTTCCCAAAAGCATGTTACTTTTGCAATCAGAGATATGCATAATTGCAATCATGGGATATGCATAATTTTCTAAAACATAAATCAATAATGGACCTAGTGCATTAATCATGAATTCATTGTTGTAATGCCAACCGGCTCGCTACTAAAGCTTGTGCAATTTGTATCCAGTGATTAAATATTTTCCCAAATATATAATTTCTTGTTTTCCTAATTTACTTGAACAAAAATGAATAGTGGACCTGCTCCAACCAAGGTATTCAATTTTCCCTTTCATAATTCCGATTTGTCTACTATGCTTGAAACAGAAAGGAAACAATTGCATATGTATGAGAACTTTTGTCATGTTGCAACTAGAAGTATTCTTTGTTGTTGTAAGGCCTAATTGTACAAATGGGTATAGTGGATGACATATGCTATGTAACCAAGATACATGGAACAATTGAAGCCAAGGAGTAGGTTACTATTGCAATGGTTTCATTTACAATTGAGAGATAATAAACAATTTATCTCTTTTTCTATTGGTTGGAGTAGGCCTTTTATTCATTTTTGTTATAGTAAATTAGGAGAACAGGAGGACACTATTACTGAAGCAGTCAATGCATGTTTAATGCATTAAATGATATGATTGGTGGATTAGAAACAATAGTTTATTAAATGCATATTGTGCAAGATAATATGTTATTCATAAACATGAAACACAAAAGCACATGATAAAATTTGCAAAAAATTAGACCAACATGATAATTTTTTTTAAACATTCAAGCATTAAATACAAATTGTGTGAGCTTTGTTGATAGGCTGGTTGCTACTCAAGCAATGAATGCATAGTTAATGCATTGAATGCCTCCACAGTTGACAAGACCTTGCTCAAAGCATTCAATTTTCCTTGTGATAATTTTTGTTTGTTGCAATACTCACCTACTCCTTTGCTTCTGATGTTCCATGTTTATGGGTTGCATACCATATGTCATCTACTATACCCATTTGTCCCCTTAGCCCTTGTAACAACAAGAAATACTTCTAGTTATCAAGTATCATAAACAAGCAGATGAGTTGCTCACTAGTAATGCACTATTCCTATAATAAAGAAAATGGAAGAGGGGAACCCAGAGCTAAAAACACACAAGCTTCTCAACAAACAATAAACAAACAAGAATAAGCACAAATAAAACCGAGTACTTGCCTGAGATTTCATGAATTAACTATGCATTCATTGCTTTTGTACTTGCCAGCTATCCAACACATCTCACAAAGTTTGCATTTAATGCATTAAATATGCATTCACTGCTTCAATACCCACCAGCCTACTGCCAAAGCTCGCACAATTTGCATCCACTAATTAAATATTTTCCACAATATATAATGTCCCCCCATTTTCCTAATTTACTTAAATGAAAATGAAAAATAGACCTACTCCAACCAATAGAAAAAGAGATAAACCATAATTTTTAAACACCAAAAATATGTGCTTAAATCCCAACTGTAGGAAAAAGACAAAAATATTTTAACACAATGCAATTTCATTGGCCAAACAACTATTTCAAAAGCAAATTCAATGATTGCAATAGTAACTTGCTTTTGGCAAGCAATACTTCTAGTTGCAGTGACATAGAGGCACCAATATCAAGACAAGGGCATAAAGCATTTACTGCTTTTACAAGATCTTACTAGAAAACTGGGAACAATTTTCCCTCCTTCCTAAAAAGAAGCAACATAACTAACAAGAAAAAGCTCCACTAGTTAATAAAAACTTTATTCCAAGGGCTGATAGCCTATTTAATAACAAACTACAAAGTTTAGTGAGCTATAACAATTGATTTACAAAATGTTCTACCCAAGATTTGCAGATCATACTCTAATGCATCAACCAATGGACAGATTTGTTTCAAGTTAATATTCTCATACGTTTACACGTAACTTTTCCACCTGTACAAGATGTGCAGGACATGGAAGCATAGACAAGCCGTCTTAGCATTGTAACCTTATTCTAAAAGAGTATTGCTTTATCAGCTATTGGGATTGCTCCCTTTCACTAACATAAGTATATCATGTTCCTCAAGGAACTTTTGGATGTCATTGTAGTTTAAGATGTTGAGTTAACATTGTAGACAATATATGCACATGTCTATTCAATGAGCAAATGTCCTAAATACTAAACCTAACTTGGAAATCCTATGAAGGTAGGTTACTGTTACAATCTTTTTATTTGCAATTGAAACATAACAAACAAAGCGTTGCTTTGCTAAAAAATGTTGATTGCATCCCCCAAGTTTTGTTATAAATTGGATGCTGGTGCTTATTGATTTACACACAAAAACTAAGTCACTAGAAAAAATGCTCAAACAAAACTCAATCAAGTATCAACTGAATCTTTGTACAATTTGCATTTAATGCTTAAATATTTGTCAAACTTTATTATTTGTTTCTATTGTTCTACTTTTACTTTATCTACCTTCAAACTATAGTAATAAAACCATATATATTCACTTTCATTTAAATTATTGAATTTGATTGTCCAGCTAAGCCTATGAAATGCAAAGCAAATGATTGCAATAGTATGCGTCTAGCATTTATTGGATTCATTGAGCATTGATTGCTTTATGTTTATGAATAACATATAAGATGTCATCCACTATGCTCATTTGTCTAATATGTCCCTATATCAGGAACCATTGTTTACAATTTAAGTGGGAGAAAAACATCTACATTGGCACAAATATAGTCGATTGTTGAACAAGAAAATGCAAGCTTAGATTCTTGGATCATCGTTCTTCTTTCTTTGCAATGAAACAATTTAACGTGTACGCAAAACATCAACTTTGTTATATTACACTTATGTGCAGAGTACTAAAGATTTGGCATGTATACATATTAAGGCCAATTAGCATTTTAAACAATCTAATACTTTATGCATTTTGAATGGAGACAAGATATCAAAATATAGAAATGATAGATGTTAATAAGTATGAATATGCAAGCTGCTCACAAGTTTGCAACATAAACAATGTACTTAAAAATAATGGGCTTTGTAGAGTAGGCACATTTAAGTACAATGTTGGAGATTCTTTGATTTGTTACAAGTATTGCTGAGCAATTAGTATACATCAGTCGAACTATGAAATGGAACAATAGATTACTTTATAGGTTGCCTTGCAAAAGTAGATAAAGATGCAATTAAATCATACAACATTGAACTAGACCTTGAAACCTTGTATAGACTCCACAAAGTGCATGACCCTGATACATATCTACATAGAACACACTTTTCCATAAAGCCAGGCACAAGCAACAATAAAATCGGCTTATGGGGAAATGTGTTATGTATTCAATGGCTATACAAATGCTTGAATATACAAATATGTGTTTGGACAACGACATCAGGGAGAAAGTAATTGCACTTTAACAAACTAGCCAATTTTCCAACATATTCTATACTGTTCCATGATGCAAACCCTCAAAAAAAGCATTTCGAACCTTCTGTACAGTGCTATAGACATAGATAAGCATATATCAGTAATACATTCGCCAATGCATTCTCCAATACTATATCACTACTTTGTAGACAAATGATGGATCAAACAAAAATACCAACACAACAAATGCAAGACATGGAAGAAGACACAAGCAAATGGTAAACAACTTATTCTATTTCCCTATCATATGCATTTATGCATTAGGAGTAGGTTAAATGCAAATTGTGTAGGATTTCTCCTTATGCTAACACATTCTACAATAGTAAATGCATTGTCCAATTTACCAAGTAAAGCAATGCTTTTTTAGGCTCAGTTCATAATGCTACATATGTGTAAACAGGAAAGCTTTCTCCTCACAATATTTACTTGAAACAAATTTGTTCATTGTTTGGTGCAATCAATTGTTATGACTTGTACAACTTTCCTAGCCCTTACAATAATGTTTTTATTAACTAGTGGAGCTTCTTTCCGATAGTTTTGTTGCTTTTTTTTACAAACATAGAAAAATTCTCCCTAGTTTCCTAATCAAACTTTCAAGCAACATTGAGTGCTTCTAATTCAAGCACAACGAAGATGACTCTATCAGTGCAATTGTATTCATTCTACAAACTCAGCTAATTGGTCACCCTTGTCCTCAAATCGGTACTTCTGTCCTCCTTCTACTACAAGTATTTCTTATTGTTATAACGCCTTCATATTTGCCAAAAAATTCTCATGTATTTCTATTTTCCAGATTTGCTTGAAACAAATTCACAATTATAGCCACTCCAAGGAAAAGCTAATGCACAATATGATTAATGTACTAAGAAAAACATTGCATATGAATTGCATATCACATGGTTGCAATTGTGCATATCTCTGACTACAACATTATTGCAACTTGCTTATCGACATAAATTAGACAAATTCAAACAACTGGCATAATTTTTACACATTCGAAGAATCAAAATTCATTGGAAACAAAAGAGAAAAAACATCCACAATTCTGACTTGTATATTTGCACTTGTACAGGTCCTTGTCTCCACTCCAATTCCAAAAATTGGTTCCTGTTACAAGGATAATTTGAACAAACAACCACAATCGATGACAAATAATATGTTATTCATAAACATGAAACACAAAAGTACATGACAAAATTAACAATAAAATACAAATTGACTCATCCTTCTGATGATATGCACTTCATATGTCTAGATTTTTTGCCTAAAAAATTCAATTTTTCATATCTAACCTCCTCAGTTTCTATTGTTTCATGTTTCACATACATAACATATGTCATCTACTGTTAGTTTGCTAGGACTTCTAATTTAGGTTGAATCAATCCATAATCAATGCATTTGATGCATTCATAGTTAACAAGACCTTGCTCAGAGCATCTACTTTTCCATATGTAGCCTACTTGTTAGCTTTTATTGTTTCATGTTTATGACATACATAGCATATGTTGTGTACTATTATTTTGGTACGATTTCTAAGTTAGATTTTCTAAACATTATAGTAATATCCATCTCCATTTGTTTTACTAAATATTGAAAGTT